>CP053139.2:12815000-13415000 GCA_022674325.2 Grapholita molesta | reverse complement strand
TGAAGCAACATAACATTAATTATATTAATTCACAATTTGTTAGTAAACATTCTAGTGACACGATTTTTTTTGTCAGCGTAGCGAGACTTGTACGTACCTCTCCCCTCTGACAACCAATGTAACTAACACTCACTTTAAATAAAAAAATGCACACTTTTTTCCCAAAAGTATATTTGGCGCTAAAATTGACTACAAACAGATTATACAATAAATGAAAGTTATTACTGTAACTAGAGGAATTTCGCTTTATTTTCCGCTTGTTATACTTTTGTGGAAAAAAACATGTCCTATTTAATATTACTAACTAATATCTAAGTACGTGTATCATTATGGTAGTGTGGTATTTTACGTAACTACGATCTTTATTTTATATGTATAAGAAACATCCTATTTATTTCTCAATACAAAACTTACAGAAAGTTATTTGTTTAAATATTTAACAATAAATGATCTAGCGGGGTTATTTGATTTCCCGCTTCAGTGCGGACGGACTTTTGCAGTAAGTAGTCGCTTCGCTCGCACGGCCGGCCGCTTGCACACGCGAGAATGAGACAGATGCTGCCATTGACCCCGCCTTTTACCGCTTCCTTTACGAAAGATGAACGGTTTTGTGAATTTAAAAAAGTATAGTACACTTCGCAAGGCGCAAATCAAAAATTACAGCTTTATGTGTAATACTGATGCTTACATGCAAACCCTGACACATCATATTTAAATACGGAGTATAAAAGGTTATCGTATTTATACTACGGACATGTGACGGAGAGTTTAGCTTTCCGACTAGAGAGTCGGGCCGGATACGGCCGCCCGCCGGTACCGCGCCGGTAACGCGAACGCCGTTACCGGTTTCAAGTACGCTTGGTGCGTAGTGCTTGCTCCAGAATATTTCGTACATGGTACCTTAATACACGCGAGTTAAGGTGTAAATTTTTATATTATTACGTTGCTGAAAGTTAAAAGTCGAACAATAGGAATAAGAGTTCTTTAACAAATTAAAAAACTTCCTCGAGCTATTCAGACCGCTATGAAACTCAACTTCATTTTGTTTGCGTATGTTTATCACAATGTACCTATGCTTTAATTATTATCTATAATATATACCTACTTAATTTATTATTACATATATTAAATTTATCACTATTTAATATAGTTTTGTACACCGAAAACAGGCTTCTAACCACTTGTTGCATACAATCATAAAACGTAGCTAAGGATAAGTTTCAACTTTTCTACGGTTATCAGTTCAGTGTCGTACAGAGTCATTCTACAAGCGTCACTGAAGCTAAAATATTTAATGACCTAGTATAATTAATGTGATCAAGGGCCATAGACAATATGGCAACCGTTTATAAACAAAGCAATCGAAACGAAAATAAAAGTATCAGAATGACTGATCTTAGTTATCTTTTTATTTTCAATACATTATTTTCGTGTCGGCCACGGACCCAGATAGTTTTAGGGATTGCTATTTATCATTTAGTCAGCAAGAACAATGTCACACAAGGAAACGGCACGTGCACCCATGACACGGTAGACGCACAGCTTACAGCAAAATATCAGCTTCATGACCAACAATTCATTCAAAATGGACTGATCTATCGTAGACCATATTTCAATTAGATAAGGTCTATAGTCGGTTACATGTGTTGCTGTTAGAACGAACGAGAGGGCGACAAACGAAAAATAATTAATAAAACTAATGACCTTGACTTCCGTATCCGTGATACTGAAGTATCAGTGATCCAACCGTGATCAGTGTTACTGAAGATGATTAGCATAATGTACATTTGTGTCCCGTCCGCGGCATGGCGCTTGCTTCAACACTTCCTTGCAGCTGTTGGGGCGTTTTACTTAACTGATTGTTTGTCGATTTTCAGTTTCTGCCGGGTCCATCACTGACGTGGACAGGAGTGCTATGGTGAGTGTTTATTATGTCATATAAGTATTACGGCACTTGGTATTCATATTTATGGTTTCTTTTTCACTTAATATTTTTCTGTCTTACACGCTACTTTGCTTTAGAATTTCTGGAGAGATAATTCTTATATGTTGCGAAAAAGATTTAAAAAAAATGGAAAATAACTCGGAAAATTGCAACAGAACAGGAATAGTACATTACTATAGACGCCGGAAAAGAAGGGCTTGCCGGCTGGTATAGACGGATAGAAATACAAAGCCGGCAAGGCCTTTTCACGGCCAGGCATGTATAGTGATTTCTCAAACATTTGCAATGAAATAAATAAAGTTTTTTAATTTTCCCTCCAATCCCGCTGTGTAGTATTTTTGCCTTCGATGTAATAGCTAATGACTATCATAAATAGTTTCACTATAAAATATTAAGGAGTGTATGTGACCGTCCGCAGTACACGCACCCGGGGCACTCTGGCGTGGCGCCGGCGCGCGGCGGCGGCGTGCGGCGCTCGCTGCCCAACATGGCGACCGGCCACCTGCTGCACGAGCCCGCCAAGCTCTACCCCTACCACCTGCTGCTCATCACCAACTACCGCCTGCCGCCCGACGTCGACCGCCTCAACCTCGAGGTCAGTATACACTTTGTTGCGGTTGAGTTCGATCAGCTGTGAGCTGTTCAAAATTACCTTGACACGACTTCCTTATTATAAAACCGTATCAAGATCATTCTCAGCCCCTTGCAACTTCTGCTGCTGACTGTACCATCATAGTCAATATAAACACGATTTAAAAATAATGTATTTAAATTACTTGTTGCGTTAGCGTTTTACCAAGGCTCAATGGAGCCTAAGGGTAGCTCGACAAGCTACTACCTACATTAACGTAAACACTATTAATTTTTTTATGTTCCAATCTCAAGACAAAACTAAGCCACCATTCCGTTTTTCTCGAGATACTTCACTTTACCGAAAAGCGATTTATGCCAGGCTGCAACGCTTCCCTTTATTTAAAAACCTTAAATATTGTTTTAAACCTTCGATTAGAAAATCCTCACTTGTACTACAACGTGACCGTTAACAAGCTTCCTGTTAAACTAGGATGCGATACTTTTTTATATGAAAAGCACAGTTCTCTTTGACATTTTTAAGAAAACATGTTTTTTAATAAAATTACAGAGGCACCTGTCGGACGTGGAGTTCGAGGCGTTCCTGCAGGTGGCGCGGCAGGACTTCTACCGCCTGCCGCAGTGGCGCCGCAACGAGCTCAAGCGGCGCGCGCGGCTCTTCTGAACACGCGGCCGGCCCGGCTGCGGCCGCCGTGCGCTCGCAGTATACGGACACGGGCGGGCGCCGCGGACGCGTATAATACGGATACCTTTAGGTCCCGAGAGTGCGTGTTATATGTCATTCGGGGAAAAAGATCCAGTTGTATCACTACAATGTAATGTCTGTCAAATACTTGAAGCATTTTCATACATAGTTGTTCAAACACGTGAACAAACTTATGTTATCAAACAGAGCAAAAGCAAAGCATTATTAATTTAGCGTTAAATAATGGGTTTTCAATATTTTTCGTCTACATATAATCTTAATACCTCAAGTAAGTTAGACAGTACGATGTCTATATTTACTATGATTTGATCTAAAGTTGTTTACGCGTTAAGACAAGTAAAGATGAAAAGACCTTTAGACACTCATTTCAATAAATAACTTATCGCTAAATACGACGAAATGTGTCAGAGTTATCCATTTCTTCATAATCAATTTATAATTTGCATTATTAACTAATGACGTTGATATTAACGCTTGAATACAGTTCCAATAGTCAGTCATTAAGGAGGTGCTATGGGTTTGATTATATGATAAAATTAGTACAGAGCATTTTTTTTATTTAGTGATACTATGAGCTGGAAATTTAAATACCTTAAAACGAATTTCAGATTTGTACACGTGTTTGTTACATTATTTCAAGACTGATACAAATTGCGTTAGCGGTGACCGGAGCAATGTCGGTTAACTACTGGTGATTACACAAATTACACAATTTACGTCAAATAAGACGAACATAACAATAACCACCGCGTCAGTGAGATGTTAACGTCTAGTAAAATATTTATTGACTTTACAATGTCAACATAGAGATAACATTTTTATGACCTGCTTACTTCAAGCCATTGCCAGTTTATTGAATGCAACTTGGTTTAATTTAGAAGTGTATCTTATCTATGGTACATGTCAAGTCGATAATTCGATCGATTGACTACGAGCTACGAGCCGACTGGTATTTTATTATAAGACGATTTGTTTTTGATATTACTTTTTAATTCGAAAATAAACTTAAATATGCAAAGTTTGGCATAATTTTGCGACCGACCCGTTTTTAACGCAATAACTTCACTATTAACGCGGCGTCGGTCGTGTTTTATTTATTAATTATAATAATGATATTATAATAACTTTTCACATAATAATATATTTGTTTAGTATGTGTAAGCGTGTGTGACAGCTCATAGAGCTGGACCGAGGCGCCCGGCGCGTCTCCATTCTGGAAACTTCTGGAAATATCTACAACTTGATATTTTTTTAAGCTTTGATTGTATAATATAATGTAACTTACAAGAGACAAATAAATATCCAAGAATATTAAGATGGCGACAGCGAGCTGTCAGTTCAGTACTTTGGTCTACAGCGTCATCTGTTGGCGTTCAGCAAACTCACTAAACGCGCAACTACGTATGGAGATTAATCTGTGTTAATTATTTGTCTCTTACGACTTAACATAGGTCGAAAGTTCAATTTTTGTAAGGCGGTTCTAAAGGAGTTTAAACTACTATTTTTGAAATACAAATTTGAGAATTGAATAGAAGCATAATCTTAGTGTGTGGTCACACTCCTTTAGAATCGCCCAACGCGATGTTGCCGCATCTGGCGACAAAAATGGTGCGTTTCGTTGCACTAGATATATAAAAAATATGTGTTTATTTCTAATGACGAATTAATTTGCGCAGTAAAGTTACAATAAATCCTTATGCTATAAAGGATTTCTCAGCTTACTCCACGATTTTTATTGCTTGCGTAATGAGTACGTGTAGACACGACGGAACGCACCCGTGCCGTCGCCGGCGGCCGTGTCGTGGCCGTGCCCGACACGCAGTGTCCGGGCTATATTGACGTACGATGCCTTTATAAATGGAAATAATATATATGCGAGTCTTTATTTTAGTGAGAACCAAATATATTATATGTAAGACTATATTTTCGTTAGGTTTAGTCGGGGTAGTCGTAAGCGTACGCTTCGCTAGGAAGTTTTCTAGTTTATTATATTTTGTAGGTGTAGGCGTAGGGTGTCGGCTTGTGCGCTTGCGTGTGTGTGACGAGGTGCTAAATACAGGCGGCGGGGGCGACGAGCGAAGCGAGGGGACCGGCAAACCTTATCATCACATTCAATTGCTACCAGAACAGCTGGGAATATATACTCTCCTACGCTCAGCGATTTGACGCTAAATAAAGAGATGTGTGTATATTCTTAGTTACTTGGTATTGCTACAGTTTGTTGTTATTGAATGCTTGCGTTACTACCATCAGTTCTGCCTTATTAAAATTGAAGTATATGGACCCTTTTTTATTTACTTTGAAGTATAAGAAGTAAATCGAAACCAGCTTGTTAGGCAGCTACATTTTTACAACACTCATTTGTTACCTCTCTATATAACATACAATGATTAAGATACTGAACCAAACACGGAACCAATACTGACGTATTTGCTTTAACTTTTTTTATTAGATTGACTTACAGATAATATACAGTGACGCTCGTCATTTTTTAAAACTTAATACAGAAAATAATGTGCATACACATTTATCTCCGCGCTGCAGTCCGCCCAGTCGCCGTACTGCTTTTCGTATATTTCCAAAATATATATTATGTTCCTAAGATAGGATTATTCCCAATAGTTACCACCATACCTGATTGTGTACCTTATCCCTACTGTGATAGGGTTTACAATCGTGCGGCGGTAACTATAGTTAGCCTACCGCGAAATTCCAAGTTAGAAAATTTCGGGCAATTTTCTCTTTTACTTCAATTATGACGTAATTAGAGTGACAGAGACAAATGATCGAAATTTGCTAATTTCGATTTTCACGGTAAGGTTTCTGGGACCCCTAAGATACATCTAAAAGCGTGTGTGTGTTGAGCCAAATGTCCTGACGTCGTTGTTGTTAATTTTATTGTAGGCAGCTTTTACCGGTTGCGTCATAACTTATTTTTTAAATTAGTTTTTTTTTTTAATTGACGGCTTGGACGGCTAGGTAAGGTTTAAGGTTAGATAGCTTACAAATTGAATCGCCTAATTTTGTTACCAATTCTTGCGACCGCTGCCGGTGGACGCCGGCTTTTATTCCAATTTTTATACATTGTCTTTCGGCACTCACTATACCTTAGTTTCAAGAATTATATCTGATTAATTAATGTTGTGTTTTTATTTATTTCCCCTACCTATACTTCTATGACTGCTACTAGCTAAAACTGCTGAAATCAACAATGCGGCGACATTATTATTCGACAACCGGTCTCGCCACGAATCCCAGTAAGGGTATTTATTTGTGTGTTGAGTAAGCAGATACGTCTGTTTTCTAGGATATTTAAAGATATTTAAATCGAAAGAAAAGTAGAAAAAATTGACTCGCGGCGGGACTCGAACCCACAACCACTGGATCACTTGGTAGTGCACTGGGCTATTGTTTTCTATGTATTTAAGTATTTTCATATTATATAGGTTGTTGGCAGAGTACAAGCAACACAAGCCTTCTAAATCTGCGTTTTTACTTAGTGTTCCGAGTGAAAGTTTTGCATACAAATTGGTCGTTCGTTGTAAGCAAAATGTTCGTTCAGGACACTAAGTGAAAACGCAGCTTTAAGGATGTCCTGTAATATCTATCTTATATCTATTTATCAGAACTGATGGCATCCCTATCACCAGATATTAAGCAATTTACAATGACGAGTGGATTAATCAATTTTAGACATTCTGACTAAAGGAATAAGATACATCCACTCCTCACGCTTTGTCGGAGGCCCATGTCCAGCAGTGGACGTCCTTGGGGTGATGGGATGATGAAGACTCCTCACGAATTTCTAGGGCTACATCAACCGAAGTAGCCTATATGGGGAACAATATAATATGATGCTGCTCAATGATGTCGCAGGAAAGCAGATGTCTGAAATTGTATGAATTCGCCTTTACATCTATGACTGTAAAAACCGGTCTTTCCTACGAAGCAGGAGGTCCCAGGTTCGAATCCAGGCAAGCGTATATATTGTTGTGTTTGTAAGGTAAAACATTGTATACATTTTATGCCCTTGCATATTATAGAACTAGGTGGATTTGTGTATTACTGTCCTACGGTATTTTATTACTTTTATTTTAATAAAGTCCCTTCTATCCCTAGTATCAAAAAGTACTGTTAATAAAAAAATAGGTACGCGTTGATTAAAAATGCAACATACTTATCTACAGTTCATTGAGTTATTTCAGCTCGTTTCAGTATCGCTAGGTCTCGGCAAACTGCAAAATTATCATTATTATCAACGACTAATATTGATTGCTGACCTTGAAATATTTACACTAGACCTCATAAAAGTACCTAGGATAACACTAACTGGCTTATTATAGAATAGGTAGGCAGTAATTTAGCATAGTGACAATGCGCTAACCGAATTCTAATAAAAAATATTTTTTATACCACACACATAAGATTCAATTTCGTCTGTTCGATAGAAATATTAAAGGCACAATAACGCGGCAACACCGTTTTTATATGATAAATATTTCATACGTATATAGAATGCACACCATATTTTTACAAATTGCCAATATGTTATTTTATTGAACTAGTCAGAGAACTAGCCTTAAAATTAATTTCTAATTTTAAAGCTAGTTTTTATTGTCACATTATGTTTTTTTTATGAGTGACATACCGAACCAAATACCAATAAGTGTCATTCCATTGAATGATATTCTGCTACTGAACGAACGAAAAGTTAGTATATCTGTGGACGTCGATCGCGCGTGTGCCTGCGAGGTTGTGCGAGTCGTATGGAATCAATTTGATCTAAATTTTTAGATGACTTGTAGACGAAAATAGTGTAGTGAAAATGATATTGCTAATTAGATAGAATATACGCAATAACCATATTTTTGAACCAAATAGGTGTTTATTTTGTGTTAAGTGTCAGTATTCAGTGAGTATTATGAACTTTGAGGACTATGAAACGCTGCCGACCCAGAACCCCGTGACACACATGACGGCCGGGGCCGTGGCCGGCGTGATGGAGCACTGCATCATGTACCCGCTCGACTCCGTGAAGGTGAGCGCCGGAGCCCGCGCCGTAGGCCGCGAGCCAGGCTGTTTCCTATTGCGTCTCGCGACCTAACCTAATCGTAATGACAGTTCCGTCGGCTGGCGATTACGCCACCGGACCGCAACCTGGGTTATGTAAAGCTTTTCTTTAATCATTTGCCAAATTTTCGACCCGTTGGTGTTATGGACGAAAATATTGCATTTCACATGGATTTTACTATAATATTTGTACATGCTTTAATTTTGTGCTAAACTACTTTTGATAAAATAAAATCAGTGCGCTTTATCTTTATTTTAAGCCCTGTTTAATTTGCCAGGTTGAGATGTCAGAGAATGTATCATAATACAATATTGACAAATGTCAGTTTAGTTAAGCGCACATAAATTGTACAATTCCCGAGATGTTTTCCAATTGGCGATGAGCGCATAAGTTTTGAACCGGCCACCGCGCGGGCTACCGCGGGCGACCTTGAGGGGCCGTGAGGACCCACTTTTTGCCTTCAACATCTATTACCTGCTTATGACGATTTGATTACGATTAAGCGTCACTCTTTCTCAATTTACGTTTATTCACTACAATCATGTATCTGTGTACAGAGCATTTCAGTAGGCCTTGTGTAATATCAGATGTAAACAAGCTGCTAATTAGGTTAGGTCTGATTAAGTCTTGTTACTAACAAATGGTTAGGTTTAATACAAAACTATTACAACATTAATAGGTATGTGATGTTCTTAGACAAAATTACTGCACTGCAAGTTGTCAATATAATGGGTTTCTAAATGACTGAATGCTAATAATACTTCATAAACAATCAGAGAATTAGTACCCATACATGAATGATGTCCACTTTTAACATTAGGTAAATTGTTTGCTGTGTTAAGGAAACTAAATAAAGGTAATCAATTCTTTATTCTAATATTGACCATTGTGAAAATTTATAATACAGATTTAAACTAGAAAGTAGTCTGCCTTGTTGGCTTTCTGCCAGCATACCTGAGTGAGGAATGCAGTTTCACAGTCATCCCCACCTTTCTGTGTTCCGCAGGCTCGTATGTTTTTCTCATTCTTGGTCTTCATGTCTTCCGGCAGAAGAGCAACCACAGCCTCAACGTCAACTTCTCCCTCGGAAAACATACCCGCAGTCTCCATAATGCATTTAGTGTAGCATTTCAGTTTGGGGTCAGGCATCAGGTCCGCTCCTTGATTAACTTTTTCCACCAAGCTGAGGTCTACACCGGTTTCTTCTCCACAGTTGTCTCGTAACATTTTCATTAATTCCGCCATTTCATCATCCATGCAGCTCACTCCGAGCACCAAGAATGCCGCAATGGCACAAGATAAACCACATCTTGTCATTGTTCTAAAACAGACTAAAATAATACAAAAATGTAGCAGTATTTGTTGGCAGAAAGTGTTGGTGTAATGGAGGGTATGACATGGAGACTGTTTATATAAGGGGCAGTTAATCACAAGTGTGCCGAGTTTGGTTGGCTATTAAATTACACAGTTTAACTTCCAGGCTTATTAAAATGTCGTTCCTTTGCTGTGAATTGAGTGTGTTTAGCGCTGTTTGTAATCTGTAATTTTTTCTGTTTCTGACAAGTCATGTGAGATAATGACAGTCTAATTCAAATTGAATTGATGAGTTGTATTTTTTGTCATCCTCATAAATTGTAAGTTTGGTGTCCGCATGTTTGAGGTGTCACTTGGTAAACACTTGATAGCACAGTGAGTTTGCACAAGTGACAATAATTAATGTCAACATTGTTTACCACTAGGTATTAATTTGTATTTTCCTCAGGACATGTGATATATCTGTATAGTAAGTACAGTCAGCAGCAAAAGTAGCTGAGCGGGTGAAGTGTTCAAAATGACTTAGACACACTCTTATTCTCTTGACAATAGAGATGTGTTCACCTCATTTTGAACACCTCAATTGATTGTACCTATAGAACTTCAGTCTTTGATATTAATTAAAATATATATGTATACCTATAGTCACTATTTAGCAGTGCGGTGCTATCTATAAAAAGCAATAGGCTAGTAGTAATTGAAACAACATTTGTTTTCAAGTGTTGCAAGCTCGACTACTTCCATCGTATTGATATTGTATCAGCTTGGAACCTATCATTAATCTTGCTATGATAAGATATTAATTTACTACATGAAAAGTTTTGAACATGATACATCGTCCGTCGAAACCCTATCTACCGCTCCTGCGGTCGCCAACCCGCTTGCCAAGCGTGGCTAGTAATGCTAGTATAGCAACAAATTGTCCATTCGCTGTTTTGTGGCGCAAAAAACAAGCGAGATTTCGATAACCTATATAAAACTTATACATAAGCCGAACCGGCCATCCTGTTGACTGACATAATAAACTTCCTAATTTACTTGCTTTTTTCAAACTGACATATTGTTTGTTATCTCACTAGTGAACCTCGGCAATGTGTATTGTAATACAGTCACCTATTATCACTAAAATAAAGGGGATTACCAATGCCAACATGATAAAAATATCTAGTGTACATGTGACTAGCGGCCCGCCCCGGGTATACGAGGACGTACATTTAACTCAAAATTAAAGCTGATCGCCTGTTTAACAGGAATAATGGAGGATTCTGGTGAAAGAATATTTCATATCAATTCAGTAGTTTAGGGGCTTGTTCAATACAAACTAACAATTTTTTCCTCATTATAATAATAGACAATAGTAGAGAAGATATTTTAAGTTTATTAGTTAGAAATAGTTTCTTTATATGTATTTGTCTGCACTTACAATGCAAGCCTTATTATTTATTTTTCCATGTACCTATTGAAAGTTGCAGTTCACTATTGGTTGACAGGGTTTGGTTTTTAAATTATGCGTGATTTGTATAACATTGTCCTAAAATAGGTATCTAATGTACAGTCAAGTGTAAAAATTGTTTCACTCCCAAAGTGTCAAAAATGGGTACCAAGCACCTCTAGTGTACAGTAAATAAGGTTGTTGGACGTATTTATGAAAGGATTTTTCGGTACATATTTTTGTACTTGACAGTACTTATACGGTTATATGTACTGATTGAACCAAATAAACTTTTTTTACTTTCATTAATTGGAAAAGGAAGAGGCGCGGTCGGCATAATCTTGACCGACATTTTTATCAAATTATCACAAAAACATTTTAATCACATCGCTGATAACGTACAGTCAGCGGCGGAAACTGCAGGCGCGACACTTGGTTGAAGTTTTATATTCGACAGTGGCGACGGGGCAAATTTTTCTTAGGCAAGACGGACGCAATTTGGTTTTGTCTTCTCTTCACAAGCTCATTAAAAACTGTTGAACTGAAGGAAAGTTAGCTAAGCCCGCGGGAGTCGGCTAGTTTTGAAGTTTTGAACGCGCAGCCGGCTCTACACAATCCTATTCTTAATAATTTAATTTGAGTTAGATGAGTAGTTGTTGTAGTTGACGTGAATTGTCAAATTATGATAAAAACTGGTGGGCAACTGGCCATGACAACTGTCACTTACGTAAACTATAATTACTATGAGTGATCAGCGGCACTACCGCGAAAAACGATGTTCGCAAACTTCGGAGAATTGTCTCTGTTACTCTCATGATGCTTTAATTGATAAATAAATAAATATTTCGGGACAAACTTACACAAATCGACCTAGTCCTACGGTAAGCTCAGTAAGTGTTGTAGGTATATATATCAACACCTATGACTCAGGAACAAATATCTGTGCACACATCGCACAAATAAATGCCCAGACTGGGATTTGAACCCAGGACCATCGGCTTCATAGGCAGGGTCACTACCCACTAGGCCAGACCGGTCAGCAAGGCGGTGGAGTAAAAGAAACGAACTTCGATGTTCGCGGTACCAGGCCAGAACGGTTAGCATGGTTGCCATTTTATCGTATATGGCGCTATTTGTCACTCTCGCGCTCATATACTTATTGGAGCGTGACAGATATTTTGACAAATGAAATGATAAGAGCCGACCATATCAGGCTAGCTCTTCGGTTCGCGGCACACCTACTGATATAATAATAATAACATATAACTTTACATATAAAGTTATACCCCAATACATATGAAATTGTCATTTCATTTTTACACGATTGAAGCTGCGCGCGCGTTTGTATCCAACACTATTGGCTGCTATCGCAACCACGAACCACGAAATATCGTTATATAGATAAATATCAATATTTAAATACATAGATAACGTCCATTTCGAACATAACCTAGGAAACAAATATTCATGATAAAGACACAAATGAATGCCCTTGCCAGAATTTGAACTCGGGATCTCGTGCTTCGTATAGGCCGGTTATAGATACATACTAGATATCTAAGGTACTGTACGCTTACCATGAGTTGTGACATTGACGTTTTCGATAGCGAGTATCGAGTTTACTATCTATGCATCTCGTTCGCACTAAAATAGTACAAGCGAGATGCACAGATAGTAAACTCGATACTCGTTATCGAAAACCTCAATGTAACAATTCATGGTAAGGCTACTGTGATAGTTAAGATTTTGAGGCATCAACTGTAATTTCAAGACTAGCTGCATTGCTGCTATGACTAAAATATTTGTGCAATCTTACTGTTGAGGAGAAAACAAAAGTATGTCGGTATCAATGTGTGCTTAGCGATGCTTATTTATCATGCTTGTTTTGCCGACTGACTGATAAATCTATATCAAAGTAGTACCTAATGGCGATATTAATATAGCACTAAGAAATAAGAAATTGTTATTGTCAGGATCAGGGCCCGATCACCAAATTGACAGCTGCGACATATGTCAGCATCTAGACATATTTACGGGATACGGAGACCGCTTCCCATTATGCGGGCTGTTTGTTTGCCACCAATGTGATTCAAAAATAAAACTTCATATATTGGCTCCTTGACTATGAAATTGGCGTTTTGTCAAACAGTTCGAATAAACCTCAATTTCATATGTAAGGACCTAATATTATCCACAATAACGACTACTCTGTGATTTTTGTCACGAGAAATACGAGAATTGTTGCAAAATTCCGACAGTATCGTGTATCTGAGTATTGTGACTATTGCCAAGAGCAAAAAACAGGTAGTAGTTTGGTGGTATAATAAAAATTATCTGTATTTTATCCCACCCGATGGTAAGCGGTCAATGTAAGCAATGAACACTAGACAACTGCAACGTCACTAATTTACATACGTCGAGGATCGTGAAAATTGTCAATATGGTGACATACGGGCCCGTCATTGAAGCTTAAAAACTAGGTCTGTAAAGCAGTGTGGCGTTGGGCTTCCAAGGATGAGCAGCGTGCTGCGGCCGCTCCCACGCGTTGAATCATCATCTCAGCCATAAGGCGTCCACTGCTGTACACAGGTCTCCTCCCTGGCCCTCCATAGGCATCGGTTGGAAGCGACCTGCATCCGGCGTCTTCCGGCGATCTTTATAACGCCGTCTGTCCATCTTGTGGATCCTACGCTACGCTGCGCTTGCTAGTCCGTGGTCTCCACTCAAGCAATTATCGACCCCACGGCCGTCTGCGGCGCTACTGCGAAAAACGATAGTCATAAATTTCGGACGATTGTCTCTCATGACGCCTTCATTGGAGTTTTTATTTATTGGAGAAGGATCTTCGAAATATACGAACATTGATGTTCGCCGATATTTAAATCGAAAGAAAAATAGAAAAATTTGACTCGCGGCGGGACTCGAATCCACAACCACTAGATCACTAGCCCAGTGCACTACCATTTGTGCTACACGAGTACCGCTTAGACTTGTCAAATTTTTCTATCTATCCCTCGTCGTATACGTCATCATGGGTGACGCGTCTTTCTTCTTCTTTCGATTTCAATATCGAAGATATTCGCCAGCAGACGTTTCTGCATAATAAAAAATAATCGATGTTCGCGGTTCCGGATTGCTTTGCGTGCACTCTGGCTTACACTTAAATGTATGTGTGAATGTTTGTGTGAGGAACGAGATGCACTGAAGCGGTGTGTGTGTTTCAGACTCGGATGCAGTCGCTCCGGACGGCCCACAACAGCTCCATAACAGAAACCTTCCGACACATGATCCGACGGGAAGGCTTGCTCAGGTAACCTTTTAACACTATCACCTAACTTGATAAAAGAAAAAATAATGCTGGTACCTGGTATATAAACAACAGTTTCATAAACGGGAATTTCCGACACATAAGGGAATGCGTTTTATAACAAACAGAAGTTTAAAGAATCTTAGGAACTTCCGCCTTGCACCAACCTAAGGTTCATGCATAGATTGGTGTGACTCCTACAAATTCCACACTTCGGAAATACAACTCCACCAGAGCTGTAATATCAACTCCGTTATCGACTTAAGGACTATTTCCACCAATCAACCCGCATACACATCATCCAGCCGATCGCGTCCGGCAGGATGACGACGTATGCAATCGGCACCGTAGATGGTACATTTCGGTAGCCGAAATGATCCGATCGGATACCACGACCGGCTAACGGAGCTGATATTTTCGGCTTCACATGTTACGAAGGATGCGCGGGGTCAAGCTGCGGCGCTACCGCCAACAAGGATATTCGTAAATTTCGGACGATTCTCTCCGTCACTCTCATTAAGGTTAATTGGAGTAAAATAGAAAGATGCCCGAAATATACGAACATCGATGTTCGCGGAACCGCTCCTGTAACGCTGCTCTATAGACTAAAACCAGTTCGGAATATGATTCAGTATTGGTTGAAGACCGTAAATTTCCTCTCCTACCGATTATCGAAATCGCACCGCCCTTGAAACCGTGCTTCTCAGAACAGCATGAAAATCCACTGGACAACGGGAATGACAAGACGTTGATCTTCCCCAAGTACAATCTAATACAAGTTAAGACACTCATGTTGAGATAGCGCCTCGCATGTTGTCTGGAGGCGCGTCCATAGATAGTGTATCGTTATCAGCGTACGTGCGGACCGTATCGACACAGTGACAAGTGTCAGCCGTCAGCTTGACAATGACAGCTATCGCGCGGAACATATGACATATGGCCTATGCTATCTCACGACCCGGCCGAATTAGTTTAAACTTGCATAGTGTGTTGCCGAGTTGCTGACCAAGTTATCAGCACAAACTAAGTTATAAATACTTTGTTTGATTTGCTGATAGAAAAATGGTGCAAGTTATAGGTGATAGATTTATTTCATTCGAATAGAAATAGAATGAATTTATGAGATTAAAAAACGTTAGGTAAGTTAGGATGGTTGGGAATCAACCAGTCGCATTGTGTTATATAAAAATAGACTATAAACAGCTAAAGTAAAAAAAAAAACCGGATGATCATAGATTTTCTGACGCAAGCACCCGTTCGTCACGAATCACGGTGACACGACAATATCTAATAAAATAACTATTATATTCCTGCTAAGATTATCGCAGTAAGCCTGAAATGAGGTAAACAGTTGCAGTAAAACAAATTTGATTTTTGAACCAGTTCGAGGCTGGTCAGAGTGATAATTGATATGGTCATCGCCAATCAGCAACTCAAATGATTTGATTCACTTTTGTCACTGATAAGATAATAGTGGCTCAGAAATCAAATTGTTTTAGCGAGGGCATACCGCGAACATCGATGTTAGAAAATTTCTGGTATCATTCTCTTTTACTCCAATTAAAGCGCAATTAGAGTGACAGAGACAATCGTTGAAAACTATCTATTTTCAATGTTCGCGGTAGGCTCTGAGACACGTTTTCCGCTATATACGGCACTGCTGTTTACTATCAGTACGTTCTTCTACTAATCTAGTCTGACGTGATTATCCTATTACCGTCGCCTCTATAAAACTTGTAAATCAGTTACAAATAAGTAAATATTTGCCAAAACAGCGGAAGAACTATTCGCGTGACGTCCCTAACTGTTTTGACGACGTGGTCTAAAGGTCGGCTAGAAAATGGGGCGATGTTTAATCAAAGTCGATTTCGAAGGTCAGTGTCAGACGTCTTTCGTGTCACTAGTGAAATCCACGTAGAGAATTTTTTCTTTTTATTGTTACTTTATATGCCCCACGGTGTTACCCGCGGTTATATTCCCACAGTAAAACCTAGCCTATGCGTTAATCCAGGGTGTCAGCTAACTCCATACCAAATTTTATTAAAATCGCTCCAGCCGTTTAGACGTGAAGAAGTAACAAACATACACACTCACAAACTTTCGCCTTTATAATATTAGTGTAGATAATCATGGATGAATGGTAAACATTTTTATGCCGTCATTAATTAGCAACTAAACTGATACAGTCAGCAGCAACAAGTATTCAAAATGACCTATACGACAATAGAGATGTGTTGACCTCATTTTGAACACCTCAACCGCTTAGCCACTTCTGCTGCTGAATGTACATAGCTACCAAAACGCACAAATTAATAGCGTAGTTAATGACATTTACCGCGGCTAGTGTAAACAGCAGGCAGATAAACGAAGATACTATCAAGGATTTCAAAGTTTTAATATCTACATTAATTATATCTACGGTGGAAAATGCTGCAACGACAGAGGGCCGGGCCCTCATAACAATAATGAATGAATTAAATTATCTACCCACTTATCAGCACGGATACCCACTGCTGGATACAGTCCTCCACACATCCCCCAAGGCAGCAATCTCTCAGCATGGAGGTTTAAATGTCATATTCACCAGCCAGGCAGCAGCCGAGTTGACGATTGCATATATTCCACTCCTTCCAATGGCCTAAAATTATAAGAAGTGGTGGTTTCTGAACAATCTGATCAGCTTGTTACTGTTATTGATTTTTGTAGTGTCGAAGAAATGTGGCAGAAGTTTGATCGATGCCGAATAAGAAGGTCAATGGCGACCGACGTGCGTCAGTCACTCATGAAATATTCAGCGGCCGACGCAGGGGCGGTAATGGTCAAAATATCGATATACGCAGAGAATCGCACGTGGTCGGAAGTGTCTAACTTGGACGCAATCGATTTTGCTTTGCTGTGCTGAATTCGATAATAAACGGTGATGGTTTTATCGATAGATGCACGTCTATAAAACGTTATGTATAAACCAACTGATCGTTTATTCATTCGTTACACAAAATATCATGGGTCAAAGGCGAAGTGTATCCGAGGGTCCTCCCAACATAAGTTAAGATAACACGAACTGTCCTGTCAGTTTTTTCAAACCCTGAAGTCTGTTACTGCCATCATAGGTTATGGATTATACAGACTTATTAAAAAAAAACCTGTCTTTCCTATGAACAATGGTTAACGATTTATGGGAGCGCGAGTTGTTTTTATCGCATACTTAGTGTTATGTACGAATAGTAGCCGTTTATGATTATTTAAAATATAACCGAAATATGAGGGCTTCTAAATCTATAACTTTCACATACAGTTTGTGAGAGACTTATAATGTCCTGTCAGCATTTTCATATACATTCGGCGAATTTAAATATCTTTATGGCTCTAATCGACAGCATAGTCATGGAACAGTGGATTGCAGGCTAATATCGATTTTAATTGAATGCTTGTAATAGGCTGTTTTAGGTCCCCTGCCGTTATGCGATCAATAGGGCATGCAAATGACATGGCGGGCTCTACGCCTACAGCCGTGTCAGGCGGGACTGGCTTCCCTGCTTACTTGCCAGTCCTGTTTTATAAGCAGACTCTGGGTTAACTCGGGGCAAGTTATAGAGGCATTTGATATCGATAAAAAAATTACGTTACATATTACTACTCGATACGTCACTAATTTATATGTCTAGAGTTTTAAATCAGTAAATATACCTTATAATTTGTACAAATACTTGAATATCTGAACTTAGCACTCAAATGAATGCCCCTAGGTATTCGAACCCAGGACCGCTGGCTTCATAGGCTGGGCCACTATCAGTCTGTTCGTCAAACTATGGCGTAAGCTTTTTGACGCGTTTGGTCAACGAAGGATAAGAGTACAATCAAGGTCAAATATATCGATGCGATCAAAGTGCCAAAATACGTATCCGTAAAGCTGTAACAACAAGGTGGCTGTATAGATATTTTGGCAGATTGGTCGTGTACATATCTTTGACCTAGACTGTACGAACTCAATTGAGCAGATATAGTGAGACATTTCCTTTGCATTGACATCAACAATAACCTGGCGCCGCTGGCGGTTATCTTCGTACGTGTAATACAGTTTAGATACGACCAGTGATGATAAGCGCGTACAAATGATAAGACAAGTCTTAGTTCACTGTATACTTCCTAAATAACCAAGTCTTATTTTTTTAATAAAAATCATTCTCAAACTCACAATTTCAGCCGTTAGACGTCCAGTGCGAGTCATAGGCCCCAAATACGACTTATCATCTTGGGTAGTTGCTATAGTGGCCACGCTTGGCAGACGGGTTGGCGACCGCAAATATAATCCCCGTACCGTTAACACCCTTTCAAACCGTTAGCCAGGTGTATGAGCGCTTAGCAACTTCTCCTGCTGTACACAAATGTATCGGTAACTCACGATCATGATCATGACAAATTGCAGAAGAAGGAAGCTACCACGTAAATCGAAATTCTCAAATTGACTATCTCCCTCTTTATCGCTCTTGCATACATGAGCGATAATAAGGTAAATAGACGAACTAAGTAATAAAGTGATCCGCGGTAAATCTTTTGGCCCGGCACCGCGATCTTTCTCTTTTACTCTAATTAAGGCGTCATAAGAGTGACAGAGACAATCATCCTCCACTGACGAGTATCGTTTTTCGTGGTAGCGCCGCTGCTGTCAAATGTAACATGGGTTTCTCACACAAGATAATTTATATGTATATAACAATTCGTTTGGACAAACCTAGCGATCATGTATCAATGAGCGTAGCCGTAGTATCCGATAACACCTATAGTTTTTTATTGCACGACAGAAAAATAAGCTCTTGTCCAATGGAGTAAAGTTCATTTTGTATCAGCAATAATTTCTATAATCAAACCCACGTTGTCTGAATACTTATCATTATCAGTTATACGAAAGGTTTTAACTTTATTATCCTAAATATAAAATGTGTGATAAATTTTCCGCGTGCACTTATTGTAAGGTCAGTCTGTAAATATGGTACAATACAACTATTGTGACAAAAAGATGTAGAGTTGCCATCAGATATATCGGAGCTGTGGAGATAGCCACAAATATCTGAAAAGCGCTTCTATTGTCAAGGCGATAAAGTGCAAGTTCAGATGTCGGTGACCACCACAAGTCCGATGTATCTGATGGCGACGATAGGTATCCAAGACTTTAAGTCCAGTCCAGAGCCCTGAGTGTACGTTTTTAACGTAACTTTACGTCACGAACGCGTTTGCGCTTCCCATATAAATAACATTATCACTTACGCGTTCGTAAACGTTTCTTTACTTCAAAAGAAACGTACACTAGAGCCTCAGTTAGCGGCCCCACGCTACGCTGTCCGCCCCGCCGACCGCTCCGCTTATAGCGTCCACTCAGACCTTACACTTTCGCATTTATAAGAATGATGGATACCCTTGAAGTTGTATGCCAATGAATCGCACAGAAAGCAGAAGACCTTGGCGATTGTTAACCGTCCTTGACAGCTGGATTATTAGAAAAGGCTATTTGTCGATGGAAAATTGCCGCGTTTTATGTAATTGAAGTGTACAGCTTCCGGCCGATAATTTGCAAATGTCCGCCGAGCATGCGCGGTGACATGACTTTGTTGTGCAACACAAATTCGACTGAACTGATATCTAGTTTTTTTTTTTTTTATGACATAGGCGGCAAACGAGCAGACGGATTGCATGGTGGTAAGCAATTACCGTCGCCCATGGGCCACCCGTAACACCAGAGGAGTCACAAGCGCGCTGCCGGCCTTTAAGGGGGGTTGGAGCTCTGGGAACCTTACTCACCATCAGGAACACAACACTGCATACCTGAAAGGTAGCAGTGCTATTATGGCTGTGGTCTTCTGTAAGGAGGAGGTACTTCCCCAGTTGGGCTGCCCCAGATTCAAGCGTGATGGTCATCGCTGTGCCCTACCTCTCATTGTTGGACGTAGTTTAACACATTCGCTGCCACCCCCTCCAAAAATGTATGGAAATGAACGCACATGTGCGTTGGTGGCAGTGAATGCGTTAAGGACATACCCAGGTCCACGGCATATACGGGGCATATACGGGTAGTTTAGAATCATCATTTAGTTAACGACGTGGACAACCGACAGTGGACCGACGACCTGGGCCGGTACCGCGAACATCGAAGTTCGTATATTTCGAGCATTTTTCTCTTTTACTCCAATTAAGGCGTCATAAGAGTGACAGAGACAATCATCTGAAATTTACGAATATTCATTTTTCGCGGTAGCGCCTCTGGTAAATATCGCGGGAATCTCATTGATAGAAATTGCGCTAAATCTACAATGCGTATGGTAATGCATATCTAATCCAAATGAGTAAATCTCGAATCACTGATCCATATATTGAATGGCGGACATTGGCAAAGGTAGTCTGGAAGATTTAGACTGATCTTAATAATTGATCAACGATCACTTGTGTTGTGATGACCCTTACGTGTGTGTTAGTGTAGAGTTTACAATTCGGTATCTCGCTGAATACTAGGCCATTATTGGGTATTCGGCCAAATAGTACAATTGATACCGAGAAATCCGGGATAAGGATATCCGTATCTCTAGTAGAAATTGTAAAATCGACTTAAGATCTGGACCATCTTCCAACCCAAAGGCTAAATTAGACCTCACTGAGTCCAGTCCGGTTCCCTTGCGATCATTTGCCGAAAGCGGCGGGTACTCAAATTAACTCATTGGTTCGAGCCAGGGTTTGAACCGGCGGCCTCCAGATTGCAAGTCGGACATTCTTACCGCTAGGTCACCAGCGCTACGTATATATTGTAATATTGTATTACATGGTTTCGTTCGCAGACGTTTCTGCTTAAAAATATAATTTAGTTACGCGGTAGCGCATCGATATCGGTGAATTCTCAATATGATTTGAGGCTCCGATGCCGCTAAAAATGTCAACACTTTTACGGTGTTGCTAAGCGCCTCCTAAGCGCATTGAAGGATTATGTTCGAAACATTTGCAGCCTTTAGGTAAGCTTCTGTCAGCTAGTGCAGTACCCTTACCATGAGTTGTGACATTGAAGTTTTCGATAGGTAACGAGTATCGAGTTTACTATCTGTACATCTCGCTTGTATTATTTTAGTGCGAACGAGATGCACAGATAGTAAACTCGATACTCGTTATCGAAAACCTCAAAGTCACAACTCGTAGAGCGATGAGCATGTATCCCAGAGTCGCGAGTTCCGAGTCTCGCCCGGGCAGTTGATTTTAGATTTTTCTTTATTTCTAAGAATAATTGTAATAGAGTTCATGTAATTATTCAGTATTTAGATTATACCGCAATCTGTTTATGGTGGACATTGTGGTATTTCGTGAATCCTTGAAAGGTCAGCGTGTGTCCGTCTCCGCGTTCCAGCTCGGACTGGCAGTTGTGGATATCAAAATCGGTCACATCCTGAGGACCGCGGTTGCGTGGCTGATGTAATGCAGATAGCGAAACGGCGAATTAAGTGATTGTTGACCGACGGAAGCTGGCGGAAATTGCTCGTCCAACGTTCTTGTGCGGCCAGATTGACCCCTGTGGTTGCCACCCATTCAGTAACGTACTTTCCTGTATCTTAATGAACAATTCACTGTTAACTATTGACCACAGAAAATAAAATAAAAATTTGAACAGTTTATTTCCTAATCTATTAGGCTCGACAAGGACGAAGTTTTTCGCCCTTACTGCGTAGACATAAAAATAAAACAGTCTTACAGTAAACTTAATAAGGCTTGTGATGTGTACTAGGTAGATGACGACATGTGGAATAGAAATATTGGTAGAGACACTCACTGTAAGACTGAGCCCTGAGTGTAACGTAACTTTACGTCACGAACGCGTTTGCGTTTCCCATACAAATAACATTATCACTTACGCGTTCGTAAACGTTTTTCTACGTCAAAAGAAGATTACACTAGAGCCTCTGAAGACCAAGTTGTAGAGTGGCAACCACGGTTAGGAGAATATAGTGTCGGTCGGCCACCAGCTGGATGGATGACCACGTACTGGTCGCCGGGAGGCGGTGGCTGCAATGTGCTAAGATCGTTGGTGGCAGGAGCGGTACCGCGAACATCGAAGTTCGTATATTTCGGGCATCTTTCCCTTTTACTCCAATTAAGGTGTCATGAGAGTGACAGGCACAATCGTCCGTAATTTACGAATATCGTAGTTCGCGGTAGCGCCGCAGGCTCTGGCCCAGCTGTGCCAGGTGTACAGTCCCCATCAGATATAGAGGAACTGTGGAGGCGGTCACACATATCTGGAGTCTGGACATGCACTTAACAATATAGGCCTTGTTCAGATATTTGTGAACACGTTCACAGCTCCAATATATCAGATAAAGACTACGTTCGTGGTTGATAGATACAAGTCTATTTTAATGATACGGCAAAGCCAAGGTATTCAAAAATATCGGAACATGCGCTTTATCGTCTTAATAGTAAAACCGTTGTTCCGACATTTGTGACTACCTTTGGCACTGATAAATCTGATAGCGACTATATAAGAATAGAATTAAATATACTAGATTACACTAAAATAGAAAATCCGAAATGAATGATTTTGGTTTTCGTTTTCGACGGTCGGACGCAAACTCCAAATCAAATGTCAAACTCTGTGATGCCTACTTTGACACTTAGGGATGTACAAATGAACCGTTACCGGATTTATCGGTTTCCGTTTTTTTTAAAGATGTTGTTCAAGTAGTGAATATATAACACGAACAAACGTGTGTGGCGATCATGTGGATTCATTCACATGATAATCGCGCAGCATTACTTTATCGGCAACGGGACGGTCCTGAAACTACAATATTGTTACTGTCATGTTTCTTAGTAATTTTACAATGAATAGTGTCTTATTGAAACTTATTGTATGCTTTTCTCTGGAAATGTAGAAACAGCGATACTCTTATTAACATTGGTAATGGACCCTGGTATGGATTCTGATACTGCAGGATCATTTTAGAGCGTATTGCGATCACCAAGTCGCCTGCCGAGCGTGTGACGATAACGGCAAATGCCCACTTTTAAAGCTTGCTTCTTTAGGACTAGAAATGAATGAAACCCAGGGAAAATCGCCCGTTATTTTTCTAATCTTAAATAAACTAGGTATAGGGGAGGCCTTTGTACAGCGGGCGACATATTTCGGCGGAAGATAATGATGAAATTCTCAAACATACTAATACTAATATTATAAATGCGAAAGTATATAACTATCTGTCTGTCTGTTACCTCTTCACGCTTAAACCGTTGAATCAATTAATATAAATACACAAATAAAATAAAATTCATTTATTTCAGACCAAAGATCCATATTATGTGTTAGTAAAAAAATAAATCCTATTGGCAAAGTTAGTATACATTTACAACAAATAAATAAATTAGTTAATTGGATTGAGCAGGTAACAGGAGACCGAAGCAAGTATGCTATAAATAGCCACATCAACCCAAAACCTGGATATCGGGCAGTCTAGTCTCTCGGCCGACTCCTTGAGGAGACTGTTGCAAATGCACATTCGAAGCTGCAGCTCCTTATCACTACACCCAAAGTGAATATATTATATTTACAAATGTCTGTCTGTCTGTCTGTGACCTCTTAACGCTTAAGCCGCGAAACCGATCAAACTTAATTGTTTTTGAGATTGAGATAGTTAAATCCCAAGGATATAAATAGTAGTTATAGTTCCGTAAATGATTTTTTAAGGGAATGAAAATTATACGGGGAATCTACGCAGACGAAATTGCGGGTTACGGCTAGTCGAATATAATATGAGCTAATGTCATTACATCACCAGTACCAGGTAGATAGGTATCAGAGGGCCTACCGCGACTCCAAAATTTCGGGCATCTACCTCATTTCCTAAAGCTAAGGCGAAATTAGGGTGACGAGAGACAATCATTCGAAATTGCTAGTCAAAAGTTTTCTGAGGCAAGCTTTAACCTATGCTTTGCTTTTTTTTCATGTAAAAAAAAAATCAAGTCGGAGGGAATCGTGTATGAACGCACCGCCAATGATATAAAGTATAAAGGGGAAAGCGATGTTGCCTCGGTAGTAATTGAACATCCTCGCATGAAGTGTTTAACACATGCGCGCGAGTGCACCGGGGGCGCGTTGCGAAAGATTTCTAATAACTAATTACTTACTGAAGTTAGGTACCAAGAAATATTTACTATAGTTGCGCTACCTAATCTGCTAAATAACTTAATGACAAAATAATACGAAATACAAGCTATTAGATGTCAATCTACAGGTACTAATATGTTTTGGGTTTGCTATTAAAAAATGGTAATGATTTGTTTTGTTGTCAGGATCATGTGTCAAGGACCATACCAATTGCTATACATATACGACTATACAAGAAAGGAAATGAAGGCATTTTCCATTGGCATTCTTTATAAACTAGCCGTCCCGGCGAACTTTGTACCGCCTGAAAGTCTATAAATGGTGATTTTTGATTCATTGATTTTTACTATTAAACTTTTGGCCAAGACGATCACAACGAACCCAACATCGTCCAAATCGGTCCGGCTGTTCTCGAGTTATAAAAGCCGGAACTAACACAACTTCTATAGATAGATATAAGATATATGATACCTCAAACTTATAGTACATATACCTTTGTATAAGTAAACGCAGCGACGGGTAGCAGCGTCCGTTCGAAACCAAATCTGAGATCACTAACCTTGCCAAGCGTGGAGACTATAGCAACTACCCCCCAAGATGATTCAAGTCATATTTGGGGGAGACCTATGTCCAGCAGTGGTAGTCTCATAATTTGACCGTGAAATAAATAAAATAAATAAATAATAAATAATGGAATAAATTGTCGTGTGCAGTATTTCGGGACCGATATGACATCCAAACCTTCAAGAAAAGAGCGTATAGGGATCTTAAAGGCCGGCAACGTACTTGTGACTCCTCTGGTGTTGCGAGTGTCCATGGGCGGCGGTAGTTGCTTACCATCAGGCAATCCGTCTGCTCGTTTGCCTCCTATATCATAAAAAAAAATATTGCGTTTACTTTTAACGATGTAAAATATATTTTTAATGAAAACGTTATAAAAATCATGGTTTAATTGTCGACATTTTTATTTTTTACGTGTTGTATTATATTGGGATTTTCCTTATTAAGATAAATTGTTTTCTTTTCTGATTTTTAATATCCTCTACTTAGATAAAAATAGCAATAAGTATTTAGTTCATTATATGTTATACGTGACATTGTTTTGTTTAGTTTCTGAAACGTTTTCCTCGTTAGATAATTAATGCCCATTCATAACAGGTGAACCCGTAAACAAACTATTATAAGCAAATATATATAAGCAACGTCTATAACATTGAAACAATAAGTATTTTAGTGATAAAATAAACACGTAAAAAATTAAGTCAAGATAAGAAACCGGGTCCCATCCGCCGTGGCGAGATTTCAGAGAAGCCCTCGAACATTCCCGGACAACATGGCCTGTCGCCGGTCTTGGGATTGCCGCTTGGATCGCTAGGCGTTGGTGTCGTATTTTGTGCTACACGCGACGTCTTGACGCCAACGTCGACCTGTGAGGGCTGTGAGAGAGACCACAACAGTCCATCTCTATAGGCAGCATTTTGACGCAGACGCTGTAAGCGGCTGACGGCGTTTATAGGAGACTATAAGCCTTAGAGGGTGGGCACACTAGCATAAAAACGCTACAGAACGGACAGAAGTCTCGCGTTTTCTTGGCGTTCCCATATAAAATTGTACGCTGTGTTCACGCGTCGTGCCGATTATTATCGCTAGGAAAACGTCGAGTGGCCACTACTACTGTGCACACGCCCGTAGTAGTAACTGTAGGGTCGAAAGCTCAATTAAAGGCGTGGGAATAACAAATCCCTCCGATTGGACCCGTATTTTAGCCATTAAGGATAAACGCTAGGATGATGTAGCATGTTTGTTTGTTTGTCGCAGGCCGATCCGCGGCATGTCGGCGGTGGTGGCGGGCGCGGGGCCGGCGCACGCCTGCTTCTTCGCCACCTACGAGCACAGCAAGCACACGCTGGCGCACCTCACCCGGCACCGGCACGACCACCTCACACACGGTCAGTCATCCAATCTAAACATTATACAACTCAAAGGTGACTGACTGATTGACTTATATACGATTCCCACTGACCGGGCCGGCTGGAGCCGCGTCGAAACGGGCGCTGGGCAGCCGGCGGAAGCCGACTGCGTCCAGTGACCAGGTCGGGCGGAGTCGGCTGCCGCCACGTGTCAGCGGCTGCTCGAACGTCCGGCGGTAGACGACCGCGTCTCTCGGGGCGAATAAATATATCGCCGATCGGACGTCATCGGATGTCCCTGTGCCCGACGGCGTGCGGGGGCTCCCGGCCGAACGGAGCCGATTAAGCGCAACGACGGCCGAGAACCTCCGTCCACCTCCGCGAGCGTCCGATCGGCCAGCAGCGGCACTCAAATATGGAATCTGACTATGGTGCAGAAGCTCTACATTTCTTTGGCAACTATTTAAATGCGCTTGAGCGCGCGCTGACTCCGCCCGGTCGGTAGGAATCGTACAATAGTGATCTATCAACGCACAGCCCAAACCACTGGACGGATAGGGCTGAAATTTGGCATGCAAGTAGATGTTATGACGTAGGCAAGAAAGGATTTCGATCAATTCTACCCCCAAGGGGATAAAATAGGGGATGAAAGTTTGTATGAAATTTTGTCAATTTTGAACCGATCGGGCTGTAATTTTGCATGCATAAAGCTAATATGCATTTGTGGATAAAACCGCATTTTCCGAACAAGATGCATACTTAACTACGTTTTGAACGATAGTGTGCTAAAAATAACTTAAAAGTAACTTAAATAATTCTTAACGCGAGCGAAGCCGCGGGCAAAAGGTAGTACAAGATATAATGTGGGTCTCTTCAAGGCGAGAGTGAGTAGGCTGTTACTGTATATCGGCGTACTAAACCCTCGACCTCGTCGACACTTACATCAGGTGCTACTGAGGTCAAACGCTGGTCAGTATTGTTTAAAAAAATGGGAAAACGGGGAGAGGGAACAAATAGAATCTTACCTGTAGTCTACAAAAAGCCAAGTACAGGATCACACTTATAGATCAGGATCATACATGGGCCATACAGATTAATTAAAACAAAAATCATCTTTTCATACCCACATTGTAGTTTAAATTGCAATTAAAAATGCTTATATGTTTCATTTTATGACGAATAATCCATGTATACAAATGTTTGCAGGCCTGTCCGGCTGTCTGGCGTCGCTGGTGCACGACGCAGTCTCCAACCCGGCAGAAGGTACTGTTGCATGTGTTTTGCTTGTCGCTCAATTCGGGCGACGGATGCGATTATCAACGTTATAACTTATAACATAACAGCAGAAGGCATACCGCGAAAATCGGCCATTTTGTAAGATTGTCAGTCACTCTAATTACCAGACATCGGATTCCGTGGGGCGAAACTTCTTGACGGCTAGGGACTTCCTATATCGATAAACTCATTTATCGATAATAGTTCTATATACTAGTGACCGCCCGTCGATAAATGAGTTTATCGATATAGGAAGTCCTTAGCTGTCAAGAAGTTTCGCCCCAACTTCCATATTCGCGGTAGGCCTTCTGTGTCGCCGACATTATAATTACTTGCGGTTTATTTGAACTGAAATAAACATCTGGTTATTTACACCTTTAACTGTTATAATGGGTAAAAAAATAAAACAGAAAAAATATTTAAAAACAAAACCCTGTTATGAAGTTCGTGGGGTCAGCTAGTTTAACATAAAACCATCAAGAGATTCAAACATCTTCATAGAATAGTAACTTAAAATATTTATCAGCCGTAGGTGAAATGTTATTTTGAATGTTATGCATGCTTTAGGCTAAGTTTAATTAGTTGTATACAATTTTGCATGATACTTGTATCTTTTGAAGCAAATAAAAAACTGAACTGAACTGATCATACTAAAATAAAATGACTAAAATATATAACGGAGTATTTACTTAAGCTATACCAGTGACTTTTTGCAGAAAAAAAAATCTTTTTGACCTTTTATAATTTTATTTCTCTACATAATCTCCTTTCAACTCCATACACTTCATCCAACGATGTTCCAGCTTTTTCAACCCCTCCAAAAAATATTTTTTATCAAACCCTGAAAAATATGCTTCAGTTTCAGCTATGACTTCCTCATTTGACGAAAATCTTCTCCCACCGAGCCATTTCTTCATGTTTAGGAATAAAAAAAAATCACATGGGGCCAAATCTAGAGAATAAGGTGGGCGGGGCAGTATTTCATAACGCAATTCTACTAATTTGGCTGTTGCGACTGCCGACGAGTGTGCAGGGGCATTGTCGTGGTGAAAAAGGATTTTCTTCTTTGCCAGATGTGGCCGTTTTTTCACTACTTCTGCGTTAAAGGGTCTAGCAGGCTAAACTAACATGATGTGCCCCCGACAACGGATTTGGTCATCCTTGCAGGTGGTGTATTGGCAAGACCTAAGAAAACTCTATGCTTGATATGAGCCCCCGATCTTCTTTTGTTTTAGAGATATACGGGATAATGTAAAATAATTAGCGTATCATTGAAAGTGACATATTTTGTTAACTGTTCAAGTTAAATTAACTGAACAAAATTATATTGAACAGCAATAAAATTTACTATAAAACATATATTTTTAACTTGCATCATGCCCTTATACTTCATAGTAAAAAAGCGCAAAAAAGAATTTAATCTGTTTTTTTTTTTTTTTTTTGTATACCTACATACTAACATATCTTATAACTATACCTAGATATTTTTCTAGCAGGAACGACATTTGCTTTGTGCTTGCCACAATCAAAATATCGACAATCCTGTTATCGATAAGTAAGTACATAGTAATTCAACAACAATACGTACACACATTCTGCATACCTAGACGCCGCGTGACATCGATCTTGAACAAATTGAACGTAATCCGTACACTTGATCCAACTTATTTTTTTATTTGCAATTAATAGTTCAAAATTGTTTTCTGAAGTATGTAAAATATAAATAAATAGATAGTTTTGTTATTTTTATTTACTTTTAACCCTATTACCTAATATTAGTCTTGTTGACCTGTATGACGTTGAAGTGGTACTTATCGATAACAGGACTGTCGATGTTTTTATTTTGTCAATCACTTACAAGAAACCGTTCGTGCTAGAAAAATATCTAGGTATACTTATAACACAAACTGCACTGGTACTTTAATACTTATACATATAATGTCGGTGACTAGTTATTGGAGAATCGTTTTTTGACATGAAGCACGAAGATTTGTGCAAATATTTTTATATGTGTATGTAGTGGGAATAAGTGGCTACTCATGCATATTTTTTTTGTAGGTGTACCTCGCAAAAAATAAAAAAATAAAAACAGATTAAATTCTTTTTTGCGCTTTTTTACTATGAAGTATAAGGGCATGATGCAAGTTAAAAATATATGTTTTATAGTAAATTTTATTGCTGTTCAATATAATTTTGTTCAGTTAATTTAACTTGAACAGTTTACAAAATATGTCGGTTGGACTAAAGCAAAGGGGGCGCAGGACTTGGAAAAATTCAATGCGTGTTGATGTTATTATGACACATATTTTTTATTACTTTATCATAAAGAATAAGCTAAAATAAGCATGTTTTGTAGAAAAACTTTTTTTCTAAAATCAAAAATGGCCGAGATATTTGGCTTCAAAATTCGCCAACTTTTAAGGACAGAAAAATTTCGATTGATGATGGTGTCATTAAAACACATATTTTTTGTTGTTTTATCGTAAAGAATACGCTAAAATAAGCATGTTTTGTACGAACAATTTTTGTCTTAAATAAAAAATGGCCGAGATATTTGAAATAAAAGTTTGCTTTTAGCGAGGACTTAAAATATTTCGATGGAAGTCGTATCATGATGACGCCCATTTATTACTATTTTAATGTATAAAATACGCTAAAATAAGCATGTTTTGTACGGAGTACTTTTTTTATAAATTCAAAAACGGCTGAGATAATCCAAAATGTACCAAAAACCGAATCAGAGCACCCTACTCCCACGTGGTCTTGTCCCTAGAGTGTATATAAAAGAAAGCGAAGGCACGTAGGGGAGCAACCCTCGCCCGCGGTGACGGAGCGCGGGAACGAGGGAGGCGAGCGGCTGAGGCTGGTCGCCGAAGGCGACCAACAAGCCGAAGCTGCGGAGCCGAGTGAAGTGACCGTGCACCGGCACGCAAGGGCGAAAGGGTTGCTAGCCGAAGTGCCGAAGCCCACAAAAAGCTAGAGTCGCACTAAAAACAATTTTATTTGAGCTGCTCCCGCTACATTACCTGAATCTGATTTTAAAGGGCAATAGTACAATTTTTTTTTTTTTGACAAAAGTGCTGTTATTATACTATATATTTTAAATAATTGTAATGTATAGTGGACGCTACAATAAGCATGTTTTGTACGAAACATGCTTATTTTAACGTTTTTAATAAAATAATACTAAGTCTTTTGTGATTCCTATATATTTTTCACTTTTGGTCAAAAAATTTCTAAGTCCTTATTTTGCGCCCCCTTTGCTTTAGGCGGACCAATATGTCACTTTCAATGATACGCTAATTATTTTACATTATCCCGTATATCTCTAAAACAAAAGAAGATCGGGGGCTCATATCAAGCATAGAGTTTTCTTAGGTCTTGCCAATACACCACCTGCAAGGATGACCAAATCCGTTGTCGGGGGCACATCATGTTAGCTTAGCCTGCTAAACCCTTTTTCCAACAATGTAGCATAATAAGGGCCATTTATTGTTTTACCTTTCTCCAAATAATCTATATAAATAACCCCTTGGCTGTCCCAAAAAACAGTGGCCATTACCTTTCCTGCCGAATTAACGGTTTTCGCTTTCTTTGGGGCCCGTTCGTTAGCAGAAGTCCACTGTTTTGACTGATTTTTCGTCTCTGGCGTATAATGGTGGATCCACGTTTCATCTACCGTCACAAAACGACGTAAAAATTCATTGGGATTACGCTTGAATTTGGCTAAGCATTGCTCGGAAGTTGTTTCACGAAGTCGTTTTTGATCGGCTGTCAGCAAACGCGGCACCCATCTTGCGGAAAGCTTTTTCATATTCAAAATATTATGCAAGATATGAAAACTCGTTCAGATGAAATGTGTACAGTCTCAGCTATCTCACGAATCTTAACTCGACGGTCATCCAAAACAATATCGTGAACTTTATTCACGACATCATCAGTGGTGACTTCAATTGGCCTACCAGAGCGTTCTGCGTCATTGGTAGTGGTACGGCCAGAACGAAATTCTGTAAACCACTTATGTACCATTCCATGAGAAGGAGCAGATTCCCCATAATATTTTTTACACAGTTTTCAGTCTCTTTAATAGTTTTTCCACGTAAAAAGTAATGTTTAATTAACACACGAAATTCGCTTTTCTCCATTTTCCAACACTTTTCCGACCGTATTTGACATATGCCTCAATAACTATTAGATTTTCCCACCTTTAAAAAAAAAAAAAAAAACTGCCAGCTACCAAGGAGTTCAGAATCGTAATTAAAAAGTTTATATGTTAAAATGATTTTTGTTTTACTTAAAGTCACCGAGTTATCAAACCGCCCTCGTATTTCATTACAATTTTTATTATTATATAATATAACAATACGTATTTTAGGTTAAAACCCCAAGTTACATAACAGTGCAAAGCCCCGCCACAATAAATCGTACACAGCTGACAACCATAAACTCGTCAATACTTGACGTTTACAACCAAACAATACTAGTTACACACCTTATATCCTCTCAGTTCAACGTATCTTGAACTTTAACTTGTACACCACAAGGTCTGATTTAATAAGGTTTAAGAGATGATGGTGTTTTGTTTGTTGAGTAATTAGTGAATGGAGTGCTTTTACGCGCGCCATTCATGCGGGCGCGATTGATACTGTTGTCTGATTGTGAACCGTAACGTATCGACGTAAGGTTCATAATTGGTCAAGCAGTGTTGCCGTTTATACGTCGTGTGTTTAAGTCTGTGTTCATCCTTACCTTATCTTCATAGTGACTTATCGTTATGGCATTAAATAAAGCAACGCTTTTGCTATATGTGGAGAAAGAATTAGATCTGACTTGACTGACTAAAGTGACTTAAACTTTGTAGGACAAACCCGAGGGCCTACCGACTGCGAAGAATCTAAGTTCGAAAAATGCGTTTATCTTTCTCTTTTACTCCATTTAACGCGTAGTTAGAGTGACCGACAGTCGTTACATTGCGAGTTTAGATTTTATAGGGGTATAGGGAATCGTAAGATATAAAATCAGTGACAACCTTATGTATAGCAAGCATCAAAAACTGACAGCTGCCATCAGCTTGCATTCCTTATAGGGTTGGGAGAGATCGCTTATTGCCGATAAGACCGCCTGTTGCTACTTTAATCTTATGTCATTTCAGTTACTGCTTATTTTACTTATAAATGCAACGCGTTGAGTACAGTACAGTAGTACAGTAGGTACAGTCAACATCAAATAGTTAGCTTCAGTCAGTATGGCCAAATATATCGTAACACATACTGCTATATAAATAAAGGTCTGTATCGATATATTGGGCTACTTTGAATGCCACCAACTATTTGACGCTGGCTGTACTCGTATCAGGTCGTTTAAGTTATTAAATATTAATCTATGAAGAGTATAAGGAAAACCATTCTCATGTGGTACTAAGTAGAGGATTTATTGCACTCGATTCTAGTCAGACACACACGTTTGTTTATTTATCTAGTGTATTGTGCTATCATTGTTATTTAACTAGCATTGTTTGCAAATAGCAGCACAACTGTGTATTAGGTACAGTCAGCAGCAGAAGTGGCTAAGCGTTTGAAGTGTTCAAAATGACCTACACGGTACACGCGCTCTTATTCTCTTGACAATAGGGATGTGTTGACCTCATTTTGAACACCTCAAACGCTTATCCACTCCTGCTGCTGACTGTACTAGGTACTTGTAGCATAGTCACCAGCGGTAGCGCATCGAATACAGGCAGTGCCCTTACCATGAGTTGTGACATTGAGGTTTTCGATAACGAGTATCGAGTTTACTATTTGTGCATCTCGCTTGTACTATTTTACTGCGAACGAGATGCACGGATAGTAAACTCGATGCTCGTTGTCGAAAACCTCAAAGTCACAACTCTTGGTAAAGGTATAAATTCTAAGTTTTGCTTAAGTAAAAGAGTACGAAGTGGTCTAAAAAATGAATGGTTGCATGTCCTCATTCACTATTATTAGAAACACAATATAATATAGATTGTATAAGTGTGGAAAATAGTATTTTACCGACTGTGGGAGTGAAACATGAGCACATTTTGCAGAAACCAAAATATGCAGAGTATGGTTTTAATGAATCATCAATGGACAGATTTATTTGAGAGGTTTACGTGCAAAGCCTTGCAGGTTGCTAGACTACATAAATTGTATCTTCCGCAACAACTTATATTGAGGTGGAATCAACCAAACGAAAACGCAGTAGCAACGCAAAAGCAGCAGGAGTGTACACACGCCAAGATTTAAATTGAGAACGATACTTGATATCCTGGGAATACCTTCCCATGGTATCTCCCGTATACAAAGTCGCGGGCTGAGGCATGTAAAGACAATAAAATAAACAGTTTATTAAGTGGTTCTCGAACGTGGCCACTTACCAGCCATTTCATTACATCTTGTTCCGTTGTGCAACGTTGTTGACAAAGATGACTTTTTACATTTCACACTTCGCGGAATTTATCGAACTCGTGACAACGTGAAGTGGGTGTTATTACAACTATATTAAGGTTTCTTTAAGCGTGTTATTACCTCCGCGCAAATCGGAATATTAGTTGTTATTATGGTAATATTGTTACAATGGTCGCGACGTGCTGTTTACTTGAGGTTTACTTGTATGTTCATGTTGAATCATATATTTATTTTGCTATGTAGTCAGTTAAGTAGTGATATGGCAAGAAAATTGTTACTATAGTAGTTGATAAGTATACCTTCAGCTCGTATACCTAAAGATGGGACGCTACTATTAAGTTACCAATTTTAGTATGGGGAATTTTGAGAACATTCCCCATAGTAACTCTACGTATACCAGATTCGCCGCTTTCCTAACGACTCCATAGTTATCGGCAACGTCACTGCGATTCCGTACCGTCTGCGTATTTCGAGCAGCGGTGTGGGGTGCGTGCGGCAACAGTGCGGATATGAAGCGTTACTGCGTACCGTCGGCGGTGTAAATAGTTGCACCGTCAATTTGCTTAACATTTGGTATTCTCCATATCAGTTTGAGCTCCAGGCAGTTATTTTTTATCCCGGAATCTTTCTTCTTTGGTACCAGAGCTATGCTTTCGCTAACATAATTACTCGGTTTCCCTGGTCCCTATCCTGGGTAGACAATACTGTTGTTGATTGTCGTCGCTACACATCCTGGCTCACCTCTGGTGTAAACGTAACCTTGAGGGGTGCAAAAGATGTGGTGGAAGTTTGTAAGAGGGCAGACGCAGTCACATGTTTTAGTATAAATGCAATAATCATTTCAGTTGCGTGCGTGCAACAACCTTTACATTGTTACTGATATTAACAACATGTCAACTTGCCCCTGACACGTTTCGACATGTTTTTGCCAATTTTCCTTTGTTTTAATCATATTTGCGGTTCATTGTTTTTTAAATGTCGACGAACTTTACCAGGCTAAGTTTAGATGAACGCGTTAGGCTCGACGCGGGTTACGATTGTAACAAGATTTTGTTGTGTACGTGGTCGTAACCACGCGAATGGCCCTGTACCCTTACCATGAGTTGTGACATTGACGTTTTCGATAACGAGCATCGAGTTTACTATCTGTGCATCTCGTTCGCACCAAAATAGTACAAGCGAGATGCATAGATAGTAAACTCGACACTGGTTATCGAAAACGTCAATGTCACAACTCATGGTCAGGGTACTGGCTTCTGTGGTAGTTCGGATGTGAGATGCACATGTCGGTCGCGGGTTGCGTGGCTCTTCTGGGCCTCGGTCACCACTTACAATGGGGTGGTCAGAGAAACCATGGCCATATCGCGCGGATCAATTGAACGGGTAGATACAGCGGCGCTATCGCGAAAAACTGTATTCGTGAATTACGAACGTCTGCCTCTGTCACTTTCATGACGCCTTAATTGGAGTAAAAGAAGAATATGCTCGAAATATACGAACTTCGATGTTCCCGTTAGGGCCTCAGATTCGTATTGTTAATGTATTTCCATTTGGCCTTCAATTCTGTATGGAATTCGTTTACACTTCTCGAGTTGTTCAGGTTCTTCAAAGTTTAGTTATTACGCACTTAATGACGACATTTCATGGCGTGTTTGAGAAAAATTGTGTGCTTAAGAATTCTAATGTACTGTGGCTACAAAACAAAAGTGATAATTAATACCTATAGGTAATCACTGATCCGAAATACATTGTTGACTTCTAATCAAGTTCATTTAATATGTGTCAGGTTATGTGCATCTTGAAATGAGCCTTATCTCTATGCTATAAGGTCTATTGTCAGACGCCAGTGGTAACTTAAAATGATGATTTGTATGTAACATTACATAATACCTACTTTTTTTTATGCTAACTACTAATTTACGCAAAAACACGGTATTTACATATTATTTACATTTGTTTACGAACAACAGCTGTATTGTGCGTTAACTGACGTTATTCCAAACGTGGAAATCTACAGTGATTTTGACATTATTTACAATATTATCTACCGTGCAATTTCATTTTTCGGTAGAATCTGAGCGATTTTTAAGTTTCGTGTCTTTTTTAAATTAATTACAAGACATTCTTATTTTGTCAGCCATTTTTAGTTAAGGCTGATTTCTGTTATACAAACTAGAATGTCCTTTCTTCTAACTACTTGTACTTCTACTATTTTCTAACAAATGAGCGTTCTTGTAACTAAAAAAATGAAAAAACATTTATAGCGATCCTTACGCACCCGGCTGCGATGTGCAGGAGGTTGTTCCCCGTGACGGTCCATGGGGGAGACCTAACTCTATGACCCAGATAGTGCCAGACTGCCTGATGGACATCACGACAGAAATGAACTGGGATATTCAGGCTGGGATATTTTTTCGGTAGACCTGAGCCTGAGTCTTTAAAAGGCATATATCCCACCATTATTTGAATTTTATTTCAAATAAATAGGGTTCAGTTTACGCCGTGTGATGCCGGCTGACTAATAGCACCACCCCATCTCCTCCCGCGGGTGTCGTACAGAGGCGACAAAAGGAAAAATCCTACGGACGGGCAGCAGCGTCCGTCGAAACTCAATCTACAGCTACTGCGGTCGCGAACCCGCCTGCCAAGCGTGGCGACTTTGGCAACTACCCCCAAGATGATATAAGTCATATTTGTGGGAGGCCTATGTCCAGCAGTGGACTGCATACGGCTGAAATTGTAAAAAAAAATTTAGGGTTCAGTTTTACGTAATTTTTGCCACCCGTACGTTTGTCTCCAAAACGAGCGGCCGACCGCGTTGGCGACAGTCATTCGTTTCTCCAGACAAGCCACGCGCGCTAATGAAGTCGACGGCTGCAGTTAATTACCTCGTTTCTTATCAATTAAACAGCCGTAGCCGACACGTCGTTTAGGGAACCGGTCTTCGGGGCAGACGCTGTTGCTTGATAACCCTGAAGTTTATAGTAACTCCGGGTTAAACAATTATTGGGTCGCTTGGTCAGGATAAAAACAACACATCAACTTTATATAATCAAATATTGTAGCTCTAGGAATAGTATTTCTTCTGGTTCGTCACCTAATGCCCTGCTCAGGTACTCGCTTGTGTTTTGTTTTTTATGTCACACTGTTACCGCCAATTTACACCCTTCAGCCGCCGGTCCGTATTGGACAAATCACGCGACAGGCCACGTAACTTGTCCAATACGTCAAATATACGTTACATACTTGTCTAATATCATTAAGTACTTAGTTTAATCTGTGAATTGTTGAAAAATATCTGTATTAATTCTATTAATATATCATTACCTTACACAATGTTCAAAATGAAGCTAATGAAAATTGTGATATACTACTAGCTTTTCCCCGCGACTTCGTCAGTCAGCCATGCCTGTCTTTAAAGTACGGTTGCGGGATAAAAAATATCCTATGTCCTTTCTCGTAGCTCTCCATACCAGACAGACAGAGTTACTTACGCATTTATAATATTAGTATGGATAGGTATAGTCTTTGGAAAAACAACGCAGCATATAAATAGGGTCTACATTCGTGAGAATAAATTCAATTGCGGTCTTACTTGTATTGTGTGTGGTAGTAGGAATAGTTAGTAATGTATCATAAAAAAATCTTTATTTCAACCGTAAGATGTCCAATGCTGGACATAAGCCTTCCCCAAATATGACTTGAATCATCTTCTTGCGGCAGGTGGGTTTGCTTGGTACAGATATAATATAATTATTTAATAGTCATAAGACTAGTATATCCCGCGTACAAGCAAATTTGCACCGTCTGCCATTGCTATTAGTTGAAAAGGTGCATAAAAATGTATGTCCTTACTGTACCGAAGTGTTATCTCTTATCATCACGCCATATGTGGCACAGAAGTGTGCACTGTGGAGAGCGCTGTGATAACTGCATTAAATATCGCTTGTTAAGTTGCAATTGTGTCGGTGTATTATCTGTGTAATACACCGACAAGCCACTAACTATACGACGCTGACTGTTCAGCGTTATATAGTTAGTTGCAGTTAGTATGACAAGTTAAAGTGTTGAAACCTTCTATAAGTTGTAACTAGAAACCTAATCCCTATACTGCGACCAGAAACTATCGGAAGACGGTTGTCTTCCTTGGTTAGAGCGTCTCTTTCAACCGGTGTAACATACTGCCATAACCCGCCTGCCAATTGGCGTGGCGATTGTGGCCTGCAGCAGGCCGATGCTCACCACTATCCTTGGCTGAAGTCCTACCACGAACCACTTTGTTCGTCTCATAATATCAGTCGAAGGATGTCCACTGCTGGACATACGAGTAGGCTTTGTTTTCCATTTACTTTATTGCTCGTTTACGCAAGTGTGATGGATATAGAAAATTTTATTTAGAAAAATCGGACATATGAGTAGTTCGTGGGAAAACGGAAGCGCGTCTCACTACACTCAATTGTGTACTCCTGGTGCATCCTGTTTCCAAACTTATGGCTAAACAGCCGCGGCTGCCACCGATACGAGGAACTTGCAGTCTACACTAACATGTAGGTACTAAATAAACAAATTAGTTCACTTTTTGCATTTTACAATACTTTGCAATTACTATGTAATCTAAATGCATTTTATGCAGTAAATAAAAAACCACAAACATGACGCCTTCGGCCAATGACATAATTCCACAGATACCGAAGGCTCATTGGCCTTATAACGTAGGCATGTGGTTTTTATTGTATCTGCCTATTTATTATTCTATGTCTGAATGGGTTTTCCTGTGGCGCAACACGGCGTCTTTACTCACTAGCTATTTTCTTCAATGATAAACAAAATAAGGCAACATGGCCTATTATGATCAAATTTACCTCATGTAAAAACCTATTCATTATTCTACGACTCAATGGGACTTGCACATATAACCTTGACTTCCTACTACACACACACACTATTGGCTGTAGACAGCGGTGGTGGCAGGCATGTGGAAGGAAACAGTGCGGTCCGATGTGCGACTCACGGTGGGGGAAAACCCTGAATTTATTAGCCAGGTTCTTAAGCTTGTGGCCGGCGCTCGAGTCATCGATTCTAATTAATATATTAAAATTAGTTTCCCTATTATTAGATACCCTATGGTGTACAATCGCAATGACTACGGCTACAATTTAGTTGTAAATAGAGCCATTGGGGACTGATGGGAAGTTTTAGTTTCAAACAATTTTTCATCGTAATTAATATGATTGTGGACTAGAATATTGAGGCGGTGCGTGGACACAGATACCCACCGGCTTGCTTATAGTTTTCAGAGAATTGAGGAGTTTTTATACAGCTCTTCAATAAACACAGAGTCGACATATTTCACTTAATTAAACAAACAAACAGCCATCTTATCATGTTGTCACATTACTGTGTGAAAGTGTGACTTACATGATAAGGGTATGTTTGATCTATTAATAATTGTACGAATCATATTCCTATCTGCGAGATATAATTTAGGTTATATAATTTGGGTATTTTTAAGGCAATCGGTTGTTACTGAACCAGCGTGCTACACTGTTGACCATTTACCTTCAGGTGTGACTGAGGTCAAACGCTGGTCAGTCTTGTATATAAAAAAAGGAATAAGAGCAAAAGCGGAGAAGCACCGTACAGGAGTGACCTCATCAAGTAAATTATGAAAAATAAGCTATAAATGCTATGATATAGTGATTTAATAACCGGCTATAATCGTTCTTCTTTTTCTGAAGCTGTGCTTCTGAAGCTAAGAGAAAATTATCGAACGTTAATTTGATTGAATAGAAATTATATATAATACATTCGCATTGCATTGTGCAACTGCATGCCGTTGTTAGATGCGCAGTGTTGTGGTTTGGTCGGGTTATCTCTGCCGGTGACCACAAGTACGACTAAGACAAGTTAATAATGGAGACTTCATTTTCGGACCTGTGCGCGATGCGGTTGAAGACGCCGTAAGATTTATCACGACTGTCACAAGACACCAATGTGAAGGGCATGTCGGGCCATGCTCAGTGTAGGGGTTCGTAGTTTTCGATGCGTCGCTCAAAAAAGGTTCAACCGATTACGTTCTAAATAATAATTTTCAGCGAAAGTCTATTGAGCTGTACTTACTTCAAAAGTTAGAGGGGGGGGCTAGGATTTTTTAACTTTCTGCCTTTTATTTCCAAAACTATTCACTTGATCAAAATTGTTTAAGGCAAATCACTATTACTCTAAGAAGTAAGACAAATGACTCACGAGAGGGCTCACCCTAAGTAATATGAACAGTCTCTAGTATGAAATTGTCTCTGATAACAATAAGTTTAACTAAGACAAAGTGCATAGCACTCGAGCGAGTCAGCAGCGAAAATAGCAGGAATATGAGGCGATGACGAGCTTGTTTGTACCACATTATTCAGCCCATGGCGGTGCCATGTCAGCGTCGTGTAGTCTGCACACAAGATCAAATACTTTGTAACATGCTAAATGGGCATTAACATTATCTCAGCCAAGTCGATCAAATAGTCTCGTTCCGTTTAAGGGCATATTCGGTATCATAATAGGAAAAAGCTGTATAAATTTACGTCGCAGGGAAATGATTAAAACAGAGATTTTAACAAATCTCTAAGGGATATGATCAAATTGTGCAGGATGTTAAAATGGCGACTCCATTTCCCTAGAAAATGTCAACCATTTGACCGAATCCCTGACTGTTAGTAAAATCAAAAAATCGTCCAAATAACACGCCGCGCTTTGTAAAGTGAAATAACTAGATTTGTTTAAGGATTTGATAAAATCCCTGAACTACGTCAGTACCTAAGTTGACGAAGCGAACTCAACTCAATAGTCAACTAGTTTGAACATTTCGCTAAACAAGTTTAGGAACATGATACAAGTCTGATTTGGAATATGGTATAGGTGTTGTGATTTGAACAAATCTCTAAGGGATATGATCAAATCAAGCAGGATGTTAAAACGGCGAATCCTTTTCATCATTTCTCTACAAAATTTTAGTCTGGTGGCCAAATCTCTCTGACTCTGTTAAGTGAATTCGCAAAATCGGCCTTCATCTCCTGACCTTATTAACATCCTGCGTGATTTGAGATTTCCTTAGAGATTTGTTCAAATCGTTGACCATTTTCCTACGATATATACATTAAACCGATTGTAAATACTATTATCCGAATATTTGTTTACAACGTTATTAAGTCCTACCGAGATACAATAATACGTTTTGTAACGCCACGGAAATTATAATAGCGTTATGTTATAAAATATTTATGGCATGCTATAACATTTGTACCATTTATTGTAAAGTAAATCTATTTTAAAATCAAAAAATCTGCGTGGGCTATATGTATATGTGTAGACCTATAACTTGAAGTGGCGGCGGTTCAACTTTGTTCATAGGCAATTTCAAATGTCGTACAATGCATATGTTTTTTATTTTATTTATGTTGAAATCTAAGATACTTTGGAAAAATCTAGTGTCTCACTGTGCTACACTATTAACTCTAGTGCCGGCTGGGAATAGCACCACCCCATCTCTTGCCGCGGGTTTCGCAACCCTGCCAAGCTGTGGTGACTATGGTAACTCCCCCTCGTGGTGACACAAGGCATATTTAGTGGAGGCCTATGTCCAGCCGTGAACGTCTTACGGCTGAAATGATGATGGTATACTTACGATATCGTCGGGGATAGTGTAAGTCGTAACTACAAATATCGATAGAGTGCGAAATTCAAACAATGTACAAAGAAACTGTATCTTATTGCATTTGTTGGTTACGCGGTTGCACTATCTCTGACGATATGTTTCTTGTAGTTGACAGAATAAAACACGAGTTTTTTTTATAGTATTTTATCATAACTATCATATGTTTTATGACGATATTTGCTTGTTCGATGTCTGACAATCAGCAAGCATGTTGCGAGCGTGCAGGTATTTGTGTACGATAAATAGTAGTTCCTTAAATAGATTGTCAAGATGTGCACGTGCGGACAGTCAATGTATGTTTCGCTATGTCATAGACCGAGGGTCGCCATTAAAAAAAAATGTGGTAATAATAATAACAACACAAACACTTGGAGTGGAATTTATGTTTCTTCTATTTTATATAAGTTTACTGCTATGGTAAGAAAGTGTTAGGCGAACTGCAAAATCAAATAAGGACTTTCGAAAATGTCCCACAAATTTCGTAATTTATAAAATTGTAAAAAAGTTAATCGAGTGATTTTAAATTTCACACCCATGTCCGGTAGATGGGGCTACATTACAACAAGTAGACAATTTATAGGTTGCTTATCTTAGGAGCAGTGCCATCTTTTGAGCAGGTATCTATATACAATATTAAATGAAATGGCCCATGTCATGTATGTATCCATGTATTCAATATATTGTCACATATTATTTAGGTACAACATAGCCCTATTGTATTTATTGTTGGACTAGGCTGAGTTGGGTAAAATAGTCCCTCACTTTTTTTAAATACTAAGGCACGTGTAATGTTTGACATAAAATTCGTCAAATATAAAAATGAAAATGCGTATTTGTTGGGCTTCAGCAAGACCATAAACTTTTTTAATTTAAAAACGTGCCGCGTGAATTACCCTCTATTGTTTGTTCCTATATTGACTGAACGATAATAATATGAAATATGAACAGTTACCAACTCGACTGATAAATTTCAAAATTGGCTTATCTTATTCTTTGGTGGACGCGCCATTTTGAGCCCTGCGCCGTGGTGATACGGGCCACGAGGGCGAGGAACTTCGCTCCCATTAAGTAGTAAACACATTCGCACCTGTTTACATGTAACAATTGTTATGCTAATATTCGATCTGGTTTCGCGTCCTTGGCGACAAAACACGTACTTGTACAATTTTATTTCGTGCCAAGAAAATATTACAAATTATAAATAACCGACACTTTTTACACTAATATTATGAAGGCGAAAGTTTGTGAGTGTGTATGTTTGTTATTTCTTCACGTCGAAACAGCTGGTGCGATTTTAATAAAATTTGGTATGGAGTTAGCTGAACTTTGGATTAACACATAGGCTACGTGTTTTCCCTTATTAAACCGCGGGTAACACCGCGGGCCACAGCTAGTAATAAATAAAATGAATGAATGTCCTGTAAGTAATAAATATTACATACAGGACATTCTTACATGAATTGACTGAGGCCCACGGTAATCTCAAGAAGGCTTTTGTTATGGCTTAGTCAGTCAACGATATATATAATATACAAATACTTAAATACATAGAAAACACCCATGACGCAGGAACAAAGATCTATGCTCATCAGTCATCACTGGTATTACTGGTATTTGAACCCAGGACCATCAGCTTCATACACAGGATCACTAACCACTAAGCCAAACCTGTCGTCAAAAAAATAATGAAATAGTTTGTAAAGCCAATACAAAACACGTAAAAAATATTTTTTATTGGTACGGTCATTTATGTTTCCACACGGAAACAAAAATACATTTAACGTGACAAAAATATGTATCCAATATCTGAAAAATGGATAAACTAATTGCCTCTGGCGAGACTCGAACTCGCGACTCCGGGATACATGCCAATCGCTCTACCAAGTGAGATACAGAGACAGCAAATGGCTGTGAAAATTGCCACCATACCTATCCTTAGCCTAAGAGGTGCCTAGCGACCTCTACCGTAAAGATCAGCATGTAGAGTAGATTTTCCATTTTTGTGTCGTTATATTCCTGCTTATATATTTTATTTAATATTTATGCCTTTGACTTTACGCCACGAGACAAGAGTCGGGGCTACACATTTTTGTAGAATAATCTCCATATCAATAATATCCATGTTTTCAGACGAGATTACTACAGGTTGGCACTGTTAAGGGTAGAAAAATATTCACAGCAACCACTGATCCTTACACATAATACTATCATCCTTAAGTCGAACATTTATAGTGATTTTTATATTAATTTTAAATGATTTCATCTACATTTTGTACGGTCGGCTCCAAAAATATCTTAACGATTTCGATCCTTACGCCTCAGACATACGTTCTCAAATGTATACATATAATTAGACGTGACTGTACCTACAGGTGAGGCATTCGTTCCCTCACAAGGCCAAGTTTCCCTCGTAGGTCTAATCATCATATTCCTCGCGTTGTCCCGGCATTTTGCCACGGCTTAGGAAGCCCGCGGACCCCACTTGGCAAATAATCCCACTAACAATAATTTTACGAAAGCGATTGCCATTTGAGCTTCCTATCTACAAGGTAAATTAGACCTTATTCAGGTTAAGTTGGTCGAATTGATTAAAATAATTTCTAAACGGGACCTAATGTTACTAATTATAGATCTGTAAATACCATACTTATTGTTTTGACTTGATAAACTTGTAGTTGAACTGATTTATAAGTGCCCGTCACAACAAAGCGCAATTAAAAACGAAAACGTCATACGTCATTATGAAGTTTATATGTAGATAAGGCTTTCCTAATATTCTGTACAACTCCAATATCTCGTGTTAACTTAATAACACACCTAATCTGTTATTAAATAAAGTTGATTATCGCTTGTTCGGAGAGCTGTTTATGTCTGCACATAGCCTACTGAATACTGATAGCAGTTGATGGGGGTTGTTGAACACACGAGTCTACACCAAAACGACGTATTGTATATAGAAGTATTGTCAATTGTAACCAGTCTGTTTAGTCAAATAATGTTTTCGTGTTACGACGGCTGGAGACGACCACTGCCCCGCACTGACTAAATATTTTCTTATGTGACAAAAGTTATTTGTTACACAAGGGAGCAAAGATAGTGTATACCTTCTGGTTCTCTAATATTGAGACCAGAGTTCGTAAAGATTCCTATATTCAAGGATTGTAATTTTGAGCGTTGGGAGGGTACAAGGCACGAGACTTTGCTGCCGAGTGAAACTCAAAATTTTTCACGTTACAACAGCGAGGAGAATACTAACCCTGAAATATTTCAATTTCCAAATTAATAATGTCAATCATTTAAAATTACAGCTAAATACAAAAATAACATTCATAACTTGACAATAAAATGCAGTTGTGCTATTTTTAAATAATAGAGACGGACTATCCGAGCTAGATAAATATATTATAGCGTATATCAATAACAATGAAGGTTTAAGGCGCTCGACGCATTTGTTCCGATATTCTTTGTAAGTTATGATATTGTACATGTTCAGTATAGAAAAATGGAACACATATATATTTTTACTAGCATTTCCTCGCGACTTCGTCGGCCAGCCTTGCCCGTCTTAGTTTGGTTGCGGGATAATAATAAATAATAATAAATAAATAAATAATAAACAAATATTTCCGGACAATCTGACACAAATCGACCTAGTCCTACGGTAAGCTCAGTAAGGCTTGTGTTGTAGGTACTAGACGACGATATATATAATAGACAGATACATATAAATACGTAAATACATAGAAAACACCCATGACTCAGGAACAAATATATGTGCTCATCACAAATAAATGCCCTGACTGGGAATCGAACCCAGGACCATCGGCTTCATAGGCAGGGTGGGCATCACTACCCACTAGGCCAGACCGGTCGTCAGTAAGTCGTCGACAGTGATAAGAATTGTCCTATGTACTTTCTCGTAGCTTAAACTCTCTTCATACCGTGAGAGGTAACATAAGCGTGAAGAGGTAACAGACAGACAGACAGAGAGAGTTACTTTCGCATTTATAATATTAGTATGGAAGTTAGGATTATAAAAATAAACGGTATACTTTAGTCGGTGTTGTTGTTATGAGTTTATGAAATCACAACAATGCAGAATAGGATAAGCTTACATTGAGACTAGATAGGCACAGCTGCTTCCTTTTATAGTCTGGTGATGGTCAGGGCATAACAAAGGACACCAACAAGAATGAGATGATAAGAATAAAGAAACTCAAGGTTTAACAATTATAATTTTAGAGTTTTAGAGTAATTTTATTCCTCGCGGCAGTAAGGTGAAAAGTTGTGTGTTTCACACGGTAATAAAGTGTGTTCCTCTCTTACTTTGAGACCCTCCCAAAGCACAAGATTCCACTCTTTGAACCAATCGCTATGCTGGTGGTTAAATTTTGGAATCTTTCGCTAGTTCGGGTCTCAATACGAGAAGGTAAACACTAACTTTGTTCTCTTGTATAACAAATAACTATAATCGTCTGTACGCTTGTCTGCAGTGGTGAAGCAGCGGCTACAGATGATGAACTCGCCGTACCGGAGCGTGTGGGAGTGCGCGCGGCGCGTGTACAGGACCGAGGGCATCCGCGCGTTCTACCGCTCGTACGGCACGCAGGTCGTCATGAACGTGCCCTTCCAGGTAACACTATCTATCTGTACATGGGCCTCCCTCACGGCCCGGCCACGACATTGTGCGGCAAGCGTCTGTTCATTGCGTGTGATCCCAACTAACCGCAGTGCATTGTGCGTCTTGACTGCGCAACGAACAGATAAAACGCTTGCCGCACCGCAAGTCGCGCATTGTCGTGGCCGGGTCGTCATAGACGCTACAGGGAGCTATCTTCAGCAAAGCGTTAAGCCTCCGGAGGTTTCGAACAGTTCGCCCACTGTCTCGACCGCTACCGTAGCTTGGAGCGGTGGAGCTACCAAAAAATGGAGGCCGTTTTTGTTTTCCATAATCCCCGTAGGTCGCGGTAAGTTCCACCTTCTGGTGGTTTCTGATCGCAATTTAAGAGACTACTCGAGTCAATGATGATTTTTCAGTAGTGTGCAGCGTATAATTAATTTAGTATATTAAAATGTCGACTTTATATTAAATCGTATCGTAATAGTTTTAATCGTTTACTTATTTATCGATACGTGGGATTGGTGATCAATGATGATTAAATAGATGCGCTATTGTGCATAGTCTTTTAAATAAAATCATGTAGTTGCGCACCACCATGTGTTTTGTTCTCATCAGAAACATTGCACAAAAAAACATTTTTTTTCCTGATTTTGTTTATTATACCAGCTCATTCATGAATTGTTTATTGGAATCGCTGTTGCGCTTCGTGCGACCCTACTCGGGTCTTACACTAACGCGTGGCCATAGAAGTGTTGTTGAGGTGCGCGTCCGTCGTTCCAGTCTCTCCACTTCGTGACGTACGAGTGGTGCCAGTCGCTGGTGAACCCGGCGCGCACGTACGACCCGCGCGCGCACGCGCTGTCGGGCGCCTGCGCCGGCGCGCTGGCCGCCGCCGCCACCACGCCGCTCGACGTCTGCAAGACCGTGCTCAACACGCAGGTCGGTGCCCATTCTAAAAAAACGACGTTTGCTTGGAGAAAGTTCTCTTCCGCAGCTAATTAACATTTCATGTGGTTCTTGAACTTTTGATAGCGAAAAATATTACAACTAAAACGATTATATTGCGTATACTAATTTAAACTGACGTTTTGAGCACTTTAGCCGCGTTCGTGGTCATCGGGTGGTTCGAAACGTCGAGATGAAGATTAAATTAGTATACGAGATATAATCCGTTTTAGTTGTTTTATTTCATGAGTAATTATCGCGAAGACAATATTTTTATAGCGAACTTATAATAATAAGTGTGTATACAAATACTCGTTTGATGTTATTGGGCGTTTTCAAAAAATTGTGCACCCAATTAGTGAAAGTTGTTAAGAAAAGTTAAATCACTGTCAGTTTCGTGACGACAATTAAGCATTAAATATCGATAAAAGCTTGGTTTTGATGTTCGTTTCATAAACTTCAATCGATATTACAACATAATAGAAGGCAAAAAGTCGATCTTCATAAAGATTTAATGCTTAATTGTCGTCACGAAACTGACAGTGATTTAACTTTTTTTTACATCTTTCGCTAATTGGGTGTACCAAATTATGAAAACTCCCTATTATGAAACGTAACTTCGATTTGAGCATTGCAGCGGTCAGTGCAGCGAGCCGAGCCGCTCGACGCGAGCACCGCGCGCTCCACTCAGCTGTCGATTTTTACGCGAATCTCTTTGAGTGCTACATTACAAGTCAGTACAGGTTCGACATTTTGAAACAAAATGGAGCACAAACGAACAGAGCGCTCGAGGCGAGCGTTCGCCGCGTAGCTGTAATGTAACACGATCGGCGCGAACGATACATTACAAGCAAAGATGACTAGTCAGTGGCCACCCTACAGTTATATTGTGTGGTGCAGGAGGTGGCGGCGCGCGCGGACGGGCTGGCGCAGGCGGCGGCGCTGGTGCTGCGCGCCACGGGCCCGCTGGGCTTCTTCAAGGGAGCCTCGGCGCGCGTGCTGTACCAGATGCCGGCCGCCGCCATCTGCTGGCTCACCTACGAGACGCTGAAGCACCTGCTCACCACTGTAAGTCCATGCGCGCCACGGGCCCGCTGGGCTTCTTCAAGGAGCCTCGGCGCGCGTCCTGTACCAGATGCCGGCCGCCGCCATCTGCTGGCTCACCTACGAGACGCTGAAGCACCTGCTCACCACTGTAAGTCCATGCGCGCCACGGGCCCGCTGGGCTTCTTCAAGGGAGCCTCGGCGCGCGTCCTGTACCAGATGCCGGCCGCCGCCATCTGCTGGCTCACCTACGAGACGCTGAAGCACCTGCTCACCACTGTAAGTCCATGCGCGCCACGGGCCCGCTGGGCTTCTTCAAGGAGCCTCGGCGCGCGTCCTGTACCAGATGCCGGCCGCCGCCATCTGCTGGCTCACCTACGAGACGCTGAAGCACCTGCTCACCACTGTAAGTCCATGCGCGCCACGGGCCCGCTGGGCTTCTTCAAGGGAGCCTCGGCGCGCGTCCTGTACCAGATGCCGGCCGCCGCCATCTGCTGGCTCACCTACGAGACGCTGAAGCACCTGCTCACCACTGTAAGTCCATGCGCGCCACGGGCCCGCTGGGCTTCTTCAAGGGAGCCTCGGCGCGCGTCCTGTACCAGATGCCGGCCGCCGCCATCTGCTGGCTCACCTACGAGACGCTGAAGCACCTGCTCACCACTGTAAGTCCATGCGCGCCACGGGCCCGCTGGGCTTCTTCAAGGGAGCCTCGGCGCGCGTCCTGTACCAGATGCCGGCCGCCGCCATCTGCTGGCTCACCTACGAGACGCTGAAGCACCTGCTCACCACTGTAAGTCCATGCGCGCCACGGGCCCGCTGGGCTTCTTCAAGGGAGCCTCGGCGCGCGTCCTGTACCAGATGCCGGCCGCCGCCATCTGCTGGCTCACCTACGAGACGCTGAAGCACCTGCTCACCACTGTAAGTCCATGCGCGCCACGGGCCCGCTGGGCTTCTTCAAGGGAGCCTCGGCGCGCGTCCTGTACCAGATGCCGGCCGCCGCCATCTGCTGGCTCACCTACGAGACGCTGAAGCACCTGCTCACCACTGTAAGTCCATGCGCGCCACGGGCCCGCTGGGCTTCTTCAAGGAGCCTCGGCGCGCGTCCTGTACCAGATGCCGGCCGCCGCCATCTGCTGGCTCACCTACGAGACGCTGAAGCACCTGCTCACCACTGTAAGTCCATGCGCGCCACGGGCCCGCTGGGCTTCTTCAAGGGAGCCTCGGCGCGCGTCCTGTACCAGATGCCGGCCGCCGCCATCTGCTGGCTCACCTACGAGACGCTGAAGCACCTGCTCACCACTGTAAGTCCATGCGCGCCACGGGCCCGCTGGGCTTCTTCAAGGGAGCCTCGGCGCGCGTCCTGTACCAGATGCCGGCCGCCGCCATCTGCTGGCTCACCTACGAGACGCTGAAGCACCTGCTCACCACTGTAAGTCCATGCGCGCCACGGGCCCGCTGGGCTTCTTCAAGGGAGCCTCGGCGCGCGTCCTGTACCAGATGCCGGCCGCCGCCATCTGCTGGCTCACCTACGAGACGCTGAAGCACCTGCTCACCACTGTAAGTCCATGCGCGCCACGGGCCCGCTGGGCTTCTTCAAGGAGCCTCGGCGCGCGTCCTGTACCAGATGCCGGCCGCCGCCATCTGCTGGCTCACCTACGAGACGCTCAAGCACCTGCTCACCACTGTAAGTCCATGCGCGCAACGGGCCCGCTGGGCTTCTTCAAGGAGCCTCGGCGCGCGTCCTGTACCAGATGCCGGCCGCCGCCATCTGCTGGCTCACCTACGAGACGCTGAAGCACCTGCTCACCACTGTAAGTCCATGCGCGCCACGGGGCCGCTGGGCTTCTTCAAGGGAGCCTCGGCGCGCGTCCTGTACCAGATGCCGGCCGCCGCCATCTGCTGGCTCACCTACGAGACGCTGAAGCACCTGCTCACCACTGTAAGTCCATGCGCGCCACGGGCCCGCTGGGCTTCTTCAAGGAGCCTCGGCGCGCGTGCTGTACCAGATGCCGGCCGCCGCCATCTGCTGGCTCACCTACGAGACGCTGAAGCACCTGCTCACCACTGTAAGTCCATGCGCGCCACGGGCCCGCTGGGCTTCTTCAAGGGAGCCTCGGCGCGCGTCCTGTACCAGATGCCGGCCGCCGCCATCTGCTGGCTCACCTACGAGACGCTGAAGCACCTGCTCACCACTGTAAGTCCATGCGCGCCACGGGCCCGCTGGGTTTCTTCAAGGGAGCCTCGGCGCGCGTCCTGTACCAGATGCCGGCCGCCGCCATCTGCTGGCTCACCTACGAGACGCTGAAGCACCTGCTCACCACTGTAAGTCCATGCGCGCCACGGGCCCGCTGGGCTTCTTCAAGGGAGCCTCGGCGCGCGTCCTGTACCAGATGCCGGCCGCCGCCATCTGCTGGCTCACCTACGAGACGCTGAAGCACCTGCTCACCACTGTAAGTCCATGCGCGCCACGGGCCCGCTGGGTTTCTTCAAGGGAGCCTCGGCGCGCGTCCTGTACCAGATGCCGGCCGCCGCCATCTGCTGGCTCACCTACGAGACGCTGAAGCACCTGCTCACCACTGTAAGTCCATGCGCGCCACGGGCCCGCTGGGCTTCTTCAAGGGAGCCTCGGCGCGCGTCCTGTACCAGATGCCGGCCGCCGCCATCTGCTGGCTCACCTACGAGACGCTGAAGCACCTGCTCACCACTGTAAGTCCACAGCGCCACGGGCCCGCTGGGTTTCTTCAAGGGAGCCTCGGCGCGCGTGCTGTACCAGATGCCGGCCGCCGCCATCTGCTGGCTCACCTACGAGACGCTCAAGCACCTGCTCACCACTGTAAGTCCATGCGCGCCACGGGCCCGCTGGGCTTCTTCAAGGAGCCTCGGCGCGCGTCCTGTACCAGATGCCGGCCGCCGCCATCTGCTGGCTCACCTACGAGACGCTCAAGCACCTGCTCACCACTGTAAGTCCATGCGCGCCACGGGCCCGCTGGGCTTCTTCAAGGAGCCTCGGCGCGCGTCCTGTACCAGATGCCGGCCGCCGCCATCTGCTGGCTCACCTACGAGACGCTGAAGCACCTGCTCACCACTGTAAGTCCATGCGCGCCACGGGGCCGCTGGGCTTCTTTAAGGAGCCTCGGCGCGCGTCCTGTACCAGATGCCGGCCGCCGCCATCTGCTGGCTCACCTACGAGACGCTCAAGCACCTGCTCACCACTGTAAGTCCATGCGCGCCACGGGCCCGCTGGGCTTCTTCAAGGGAGCCTCGGCGCGCGTGCTGTACCAGATGCCGGCCGCCGCCATCTGCTGGCTCACCTACGAGACGCTCAAGCACCTGCTCACCACTGTAAGTCCATGCGCGCCACGGGCCCGCTGGGCTTCTTCAAGGGAGCCTCGGCGCGCGTCCTGTACCAGATGCCGGCCGCCGCCATCTGCTGGCTCACCTACGAGACGCTGAAGCACCTGCTCACCACTGTAAGTCCATGCGCGCCACGGGCCCGCTGGGTTTCTTCAAGGGAGCCTCGGCGCGCGTGCTGTACCAGATGCCGGCCGCCGCCATCTGCTGGCTCACCTACGAGACGCTGAAGCACCTGCTCACCACTGTAAGTCCATGCGCGCCACGGGCCCGCTGGGCTTCTTCAAGGAGCCTCGGCGCGCGTGCTGTACCAGATGCCGGCCGCCGCCATCTGCTGGCTCACCTACGAGACGCTCAAGCACCTGCTCACCACTGTAAGTCCATGCGCGCCACGGGCCCGCTGGGCTTCTTCAAGGGAGCCTCGGCGCGCGTCCTGTACCAGATGCCGGCCGCCGCCATCTGCTGGCTCACCTACGAGACGCTGAAGCACCTGCTCACCACTGTAAGTCCATGCGCGCCACGGGCCCGCTGGGTTTCTTCAAGGGAGCCTCGGCGCGCGTGCTGTACCAGATGCCGGCCGCCGCCATCTGCTGGCTCACCTACGAGACGCTCAAGCACCTGCTCACCACTGTAAGTCCATGCGCGCCACGGGCCCGCTGGGCTTCTTCAAGGGAGCCTCGGCGCGCGTGCTGTACCAGATGCCGGCCGCCGCCATCTGCTGGCTCACCTACGAGACGCTCAAGCACCTGCTCACCACTGTAAGTCCATGCGCGCCACGGGCCCGCTGGGTTTCTTCAAGGGAGCCTCGGCGCGCGTGCTGTACCAGATGCCGGCCGCCGCCATCTGCTGGCTCACCTACGAGACGCTGAAGCACCTGCTCACCACTGTAAGTCCATGCAGCGCCACGGGCCCGCTGGGTTTCTTCAAGGGAGCCTCGGCGCGCGTGCTGTACCAGATGCCGGCCGCCGCCATCTGCTGGCTCACCTACGAGACGCTCAAGCACCTGCTCACCACTGTAAGTCCATGCGCGCCACGGGCCCGCTGGGCTTCTTCAAGGGAGCCTCGGCGCGCGTCCTGTACCAGATGCCGGCCGCCGCCATCTGCTGGCTCACCTACGAGACGCTGAAGCACCTGCTCACCACTGTAAGTCCATGCGCGCCACGGGCCCGCTGGGTTTCTTCAAGGGAGCCTCGGCGCGCGTGCTGTACCAGATGCCGGCCGCCGCCATCTGCTGGCTCACCTACGAGACGCTCAAGCACCTGCTCACCACTGTAAGTCCATGCGCGCCACGGGCCCGCTGGGCTTCTTCAAGGGAGCCTCGGCGCGCGTGCTGTACCAGATGCCGGCCGCCGCCATCTGCTGGCTCACCTACGAGACGCTCAAGCACCTGCTCACCACTGTAAGTCCATGCGCGCCACGGGCCCGCTGGGCTTCTTCAAGGGAGCCTCGGCGCGCGTCCTGTACCAGATGCCGGCCGCCGCCATCTGCTGGCTCACCTACGAGACGCTGAAGCACCTGCTCACCACTGTAAGTCCATGCGCGCCACGGGCCCGCTGGGTTTCTTCAAGGGAGCCTCGGCGCGCGTGCTGTACCAGATGCCGGCCGCCGCCATCTGCTGGCTCACCTACGAGACGCTCAAGCACCTGCTCACCACTGTAAGTCCATGCGCGCCACGGGCCCGCTGGGCTTCTTCAAGGGAGCCTAATAAGGCCACATTGCTCAGCCACTATCGCGCCGCCACGTTCAGTATACGAGTTGCTTTATTTCGTCATTCTGCTCAATTTTCATCACCTAGTCGATTTATGCCGCACCAGTTATTCAAGGTATAAATAAATAAATAAAATAAATATTTCAGGACATTCTTACACAAATCGACCTAGTCCCACGGTAAGCTCAATAAGGCTTGTGTTGCAGGTACTAGGCGACGATATATATAATAAATAGATACATATAAATACTTAAATACATAGAAAACACCCATGACTCAAGAACAAATATCTGTGTTTATCACACAAATAAATGCCCCGACTGGGAATCGAACCCAGGACCTTCGGCTTCATAGGCAGGGTCACTACCCACTAGGCCAGACCGGTCGTCATTTTTTTTTCATAATAATTACATTTATTAAAATACGAGTAACTTAACTAGTTATTTTACAGAAATCAACACACACTCTTTATGTCGTCAGTTTTAATTATCCAGCTACAATACATTTTGTAGGTAGAAATAGGAATTCGTAGGCAAGGCAATTAAAAGAATACTTTACCGAAATTGTATTTTGTAGACACGGACTATTCAGGATATAGTAAAAGAAACTGTGCTGCTCAACTATCATAATCATAACAATAACTAACAAATATACAATATTTGTAGCAATAACAAAAAAAAATTACAAACAGTACTTTTTTTCAAATAACCACATTAAATCTAAAAAAGGCCCTCGAGGCATTGTACCAAGGACGCTAGCGGCATTTCCTCGTACCGCAATGCTGATACGTTGTGCGAGGTCGCCGCTAGCTCTTCACACAGAGAAATACACGCTTTTACTAAACAAATGCGCCAATTGAGAATATCGTTGTTCACAGAGAAAAACTACGAAAAATACCTGCGACCAACGAAACGAAACTTAATATAAGCATGTACAAAATAATTGTATCAAGTAAGTGATCTTTAATTATTGAACGTCGGTGGCATTCGGCCGGCGGGCGTCGCTCGCGGGGCCATCTTGCATGCCGTTACAATGGTCTACCGTATTATCGTTGAAAAGTATTAACAGTTGTAATGACTAAAACAGTAGATGGCGTTTTACGGTATCGTTCATTGATAACTTTATTATATATTTATTAACAGAAACGTCGCTAACGAAACCATAATTCTTAGAAATAAAATCAAGTGCCCCGGGCGAGACTCTGGGATACATGGCCATCGCTCTACCTACTGAGCTACAGATGCTGAAGGCTACGATTTTTTCCACCATATCCTTCAATGCAATGACAAGGAACCAATCATGAACATTAGTGCTTATTTCAAATGAGTTAAGTGTTGTGCATTTGTTGGGACATATTCAATTTATAACTTTATGATTTCTGAAATAAGAACTAAGTGTCCATCACGACCGGTCTGGCCTAGTGGGTAGTGACCCTGCCTATGAAGCCGATGGTCCTGGGTTCGATTCCCAGTCAGGGCATTTATTTGTGTGATGTGCACAGATATTTGTTCCTGAGTCATGGGTGTTTTCTATGTATTTAAGTATTTATATGTATCTATCTACTATATATATCGTCGTCTAGTACCTACAACACAAGCCTTACTGAGCTTACCGTAGGACTAGGTCGATTTGTGTAAGAATGTCCCGAAATATTTATTTAGTAATTTATTTATTTATCATTGGTGCCTGTCAGTTAAAAGTGTTCAACATTGGTGCCATTACCTTAACGACATCTACCGTAAATGTGTTGACACTTTTTATCGGCATCAGAGTCTCAAATCATATTGAGAATTCACCGATATGGATCCGCTATCCCATAACCCATATATTTAAGCAGAAAATTCGCTGACTTTGGACAAGCGTCTGTAGCTTGTTGGTAGAGGGATGCTTGTATCCCAGAGTCGCGAGTTCGACTCTCGCCCGGGGCAGTTGACTGATAACTTTGGTCAAAAGTTTTCATGTTTCTGTCCAGCGTCATCTTTTTTAGATATTAAACTTTGAAGCGTTTAATATTAATTATACATACAGGTAACATGAACACAAATTTAACACAGAGCACAGGGAACATAGAATATGGCATGTAAATAATAAAAAAAAAATTGCTTTGGCTTGAGTGCGATTTGTAAACCGTACAGTAGGCTTGACAAATATGTATTACCACTTTACAAACAAATGATTTGGTTGAAATAGCATGCACGCACACAAGTCGGTCGTAGTCTACAGGTGCGGGATAAACAGCTGCTTAATGGGCATGTTGATGCTTGCGGTAAACATTGAAATATTTATGGATCTCTGTTAAGGTTAATTCACACACAGCGCGGGTGCGGGTCGGGCGCGTGTCAACGAGGACCCGCGGCGCGATTGTTCAGCTAGTTTTAAATGAACACCTTCACACAACCGGCAGGCGCGGGCGTGCGCGAGCGTGTGCGTGTGGCGCGGGCGCTGTGTGAAGGTGTTCATTTAAAACTAGCTGAACCATCGCGCCGCGGGTCCGCGTTCGCACGCGCCCGACCCGCGCCCGCCTGTGTGTGAATCGAGCATTAGCTACAGCCGTGGACGTCACGCAGATTTAACCCTTTGCCCGCTGAGGACGGCTGTGGCCGTCATCGGTAACTCGCGCTATGGACGTCAGCTTTGGTAATGCAATAGGCACCTACGGGGAATTCTGTAAAGTTTATTTTCACTTAACAAAATGCAAACGTGGAGTCTCGGGTACGGCATACTTCTTTGTCGTCTGGACTCAAATATTCTTAAATATGGTAATGCAGCTATCCTAACAAAAATTTCATAAGTACTTCCAAGAAAATTTCAACTATGATGACTAGTTGAGTCTCAAAATGGGCAGATAATGCGAATATTTTATTTTTATTTTTTTAATGAATATTGATTAGTCTGTAATATTGATAGTGCGGCTAATGAATTATGTCAACGCTTTTAATCTGTGTAACTCCGGGCGGGCCGGAGTCGCGGCCTCTAGCCTGTAAATTCCAGCTACTGCACTGTATGAAACGCAAGTAGTAGGTAGGATTAACATTGGTGGCAGCTATATTAGTGCTATCGTCACATAATAACCGTGCCTCCCCGCAGGAGCCCCGCGACGAGCCGCACGCGGCGCCGGCGCCGCTGGTGGGCGCGGCGCTGCGCCTGGCCGCCGCCGACGTGTCGCCGCTCACGCGCACGTAGCGCCCCTGCCTCCCCGCACCCCCACCACGAGCCACAAGAGCCCGCAGGAGCGCTCCGGACTGACGCGCCCCGCGGGTGACGTGTCTTCTAAAATCCCTTCTGAAATTCAATCTGGAAGACTTGTTAAACGCGCAGATTGAATGTCAGAATCGACCCGTATTAACTTATTGCGGAGTTTACGTTTCCTAATTTCGAAGCTTTCGTTGAGTTCCACTGAAAATTTGATAGGGATTTATGGTCGAGTTGAATGTTACGTGTGTTAAAAATATATGAAATTATGTTGACAAATGTTTTAATCGCCCGATCTGGTAAAAATATAAATTATTAAAAAAAAATTAGTGTGGACGTGCAACGAAATACATTGGGAATCGAGCCCGATGCTTCGTCGACATTAGTAAAGCGTGCCAGGAAAATCTAAATTCATAAATAATCTATCTCCTTCTCTATCGCTCTTGAGCAATACGAGCGCTGAAAAGGGAAATAGACGAGGTGGTTCCCGGGAGACCCTCAGTTCTTCACTAGTTGTCGACTCGTCTTGTTTGATTGGATATTTGTCTGTGATGTTGTTTTTTAAATGAAGTGTTAGTGTTAACGAGCGAACTTGTGTCGGGGGGGACAGCTTGTTCAATGTGAGCCGCGGGCCGGCGGGCGCGGGTTCGAACCTGACGAGATAATGGACCCTCGAACCTCCGTCTACCGGCATATTATTAATTATTGATCGATCAACTAAATTCTCGTATTATTACGCTTGAAGGTGAGTCTACCTTAAGATAATTTATGAATGAGACTATTAGAAATAAAGACAACTAATGTTAACACAAAATTTATATAAGTAGGTAGTATTTTCTTGTTTCTAATGTGAAATAAGTACGATGGCAGTATTAGGCATCGTCACTCGTCGCGTACTCACATTGAGCAAGCCGGAGCCCTTCGTGCCGAAGACAAAGTGACGTAAACCTGATACGCCATTTTGGCTTCTAATGCTGTGATGTTTGGAGCTATATTGCAATAAAGCAGTTGTATTATATGTTCATATGCTTTGCTATTTGAATAGCAACGCTTGTAAAGCGTTTGGATACATTTCGCGTGGTTGAAATTAAAATTTTGGCTGCGTAGTAACGCCAGATCGAGTCAATTGAATTTGGACTATATTTCGTACGGCGGCAGGTCTAGAGTTGCGCGGCGATGCTGACCGCTGGCGGTTGAGCAAACATCGCTGGTATACATCGAAGTTAAAGTTCACTTTAATCCTAAATTCCAGCTGCACTGGTCGTAAGACAGATAATAAGGATTTGTATAAGATCCTTAATAAAATAACTGAGCGTTTTTCAAAAAAAAAATGCCAATTTTAACGTGTTTTTCAATGTTTTTTTTCCATAACTTTTATGTTATTTCTACTCAGATTCACAAGCTCTTTCTAATCGAATAGACTAAATTATGTCCCAGAAAATTCCATACATTTTTGGACTTACCTTACTAGTGTTATCAACATAGGGGAAATTACTAGCGCCTGGCCACTATTCAATAACTGGCCCTTATACTGAAAATGAATTCTGTTTACCTACAAATAGAAATCTTTTTCTAATGGGGTTTCAATTATTACCCACAAATGGTGACACAGTAGAAAAAGTCTTTCCGTTCATTTTTCCCTATTTTATTAGAAAGAGCTCATGATTATGAGTGCAAAAAACATTGAAAAGTGGCGTTTTTTTAGAGATATGCAAAGCAAATTGAAGCTAGTAAAGTCGTCCGCGGCTCTAGAGCTGCCGTGAGGAGTGGGCGACCACTATAAACGACGCCAGTCGTCTGAGAGACGGCGGATCGAAACAGCCCGCTAGTGCCCTTTCATTTATTATATATATAATATAACGATGTATAAATCATATGTAAGCGAAGTGTACATAGTTTCAAAAGTGTTACCGTGTACAGTATACATTTATTTGTTAGATTTTAGTTTCACGGCGTTGAAAGTTTCTTGAAAATCTTGTTGATTGTGAGCGGATGGACACCGGCAGATTGTATTTTACAAAGACTTCTCTGAGAAAAGTTTTAAGACATTATTCTTAACGAATCTGTCGGAATTCAGATTGGTTGTACCACGGAAAATTATAATAAACGTGGAGAATCTAGCATGAATTTATGTCGAAATGATCGTGGAAACAGTGCCCATTAATACGTTATCATTTCAATATGTTAGATCAAAATCACGTCAATGTCAAATAATTTTTCTTAATAACATTGACAAACAAACTGTTGTCTTACCATTTTCATTGACAAATTTTCTTCAATAGACGTCAGATCTTAAGATTGCAAATAATTAATTAATACAGCTGCTTCACATTTATATTGTCAGCGCATGTCTTAAGCTTGGTCTCAACCGGTTTGATCAGCCTTAAACCGGTTTACTCATACAAAATGTAAACCGGTTTTGATCCTTATTTGGAAGCAAATACTGGTCAGTCAAATCCAATTTCCAAGTCTCAATCTATTAATTATCAAAATAACTTCTGATCCTTGTAATAACAGCAAAAATAATCGTTTATATGTTTAAAGGTTATCAACGCCATCTAGTGCAGTATTTTTACACTATACGTTTATTTACGAATAATATACAAATAAGAATGAAACAACTGTACAAATATTATACTAGCTTAAATATAAAAACGACCTTAAGGCATTGTCCCGAGGACGCTGGCGTTATTTCCTTGTTGTATCGCAATTGTTTCCTCGTTGTATTGACACTATAAATTCGTGATAGATTTTACACAATTATTTGATTTTCAGTGGTTGTAGTGTTTGGTGGTGGGTAAGAACGAATTATGTAACTATTACCCGACCCGAGATCCTGCCCCATTACCCCCGTTTACCGCCACAGACGGCCATGGCCGACACCGGCGACAGTTGGAGGGCATTCGAATAAGGACTAAGTGTGTCGGCGGTAAATGGGTTCAAACCTGGGCAGGGCTCGAAAAGGGCGCCGTTTATTTAGTAAGTAACTATTTTACGAGTAGATCCCGCGTTATACTGTAATATTGGCAATTGGTATAAACCTGAGTTAACCCTTCGTCTGTGTTGGTAGAGGAACTTGTCTTTACCACTGTTTGTTATAGTAAATTTTGCTCTGCGCCACAGACGAAGGATTAATGCCGTTAATTATTCGATGTAATATAATAACCTTTTGACCGCCTCAGACAAATCACGACGACGAATAACCTGTGGGTTAAAATGAATTTTCGTGTATTTGAGTCTGCGGCACGAAAAAGCCTCGGCTGTCAAAATGTTAAAATCTCCATAATCTGTAAAAAGTAATAATATAGCGGACAATGATGCAAGCGATAATTGGCTGCCATGCCGGTTGCAAGCATCAAAAACTGGCAGCTGACGTCGATTTTATATCTTGAAATTTTTAATTACTTGCAGATAAAAATAATGCAGTGTCACCATTAAGCCAAGGGTTTTGGCTGTGGCCGAGCAGGCGTGGTAGTCAAAATGCATATGCTAGTATAATAAAACTATGTTTAGAATATTTTGACTACCTCGCGCGCTTAGCTAGTTACGCCTAGCGCGGGATCTGAACTCTTGCACAACACAGTATACCCATAATAATGTTTGTTTTATTACTTCGTTAGTTGTAGCTCGGGGCGGACGCAGTGCGATGCTGTTTCGACTCAGTGAGACGTAGGCTAGTGTCATTATTGACTACAATTCTATAGTTATACATTCTTTCACTAATTGCTATAATCTGAGCTTCCCTCCGCTTCTTCTGGACAAAGTAATAATAAACAAATAATGATGTAGATGTCGCCACTGTCGCGAGGCTTCATTTGTATATTTTGTATGAAGTTTTGACCAACGCTTATATTATAAAATCATTTATATCCAAAGCTATAAAACCTCTCGCGGGCCGGAAGGGTTCACATGTGTATACCCACCGGCAGATAATATGGTTCCGTACGAAGGCATTCGAAGGGTTAAGAACTTAAAAGGCCACGATAAGTGACATCTAAAAAGCTGTGAGCAACATTTGTGAACATTAACAAACTTTATTATTACCCTGTCTCTGCTTCGCATCAAATTCTTTGTAAAAAAGCCAAATATGACTAGTCGGTTATAGCAATAGGTGAAACAATAACTCGTTAAAATGAATAAATTGTGTTAAAATGAAATTATAATACTTAACATAGCTCGGGAGATAACTCCATATATTTTTGTTGGGACGCAGACGTGTACATATAATTGGTTAGAGCACGCCGACATACTAAACTGTATATGTAAGAAATTATTGTAAATAAATTATGTACAACACGTGGGAAGGTTTCTGTATCTGTGCGACCAGTCTGAAACTTGCGAAGTTTGCTGTTACCGTGCCACGAGCGACCAAGGTTGAAATGTGCACAGTCAGCGTCAAATAGTAAGTAGCACCTTAAGTAGCCAAATACGTCGATACATATATTTATTTGTATAGCAGTAAGGATGTGTACAGTCGCCATCAGATATATCAGAGCTGTGGAGGTGGTCATAAATATCGGAACATGCACTTTACTGCTTGACAATAGAGATGTTATTCCGATATTTGTGACCACCTCCACAGCTCCGAAATATCTGATAGCGACCGTACGAACTGGTTGGTTGGCTGTAACACCCATATAGTTAGTAGTAGCTAAAATAGTAATATATAGTGTATATTTTGACTATTTTAGCAGTAAGGACTGCTGTACAAATAAGGGTACCGATATATTTGTCTACTTTGTTTGCTACTATTTTCGCTGACTGTACATGACAGTTATACTTCAACTCTATTGACAGTATATCAAAGTTGTAACCATTTTTTTGGCAACGGGTCTTGTCTGATAGTCATCTTTGTAATGGATTTATCTGTAAGTACCGAAATGTATTTTTTTAGTGACCCAGCAACTTCGTGAATTAGGATTGAAACGAAATTAGAATTAATGTCAAAATTTGTTGTACAGACTCGCAAATCAGAACCACTCCTATTATCATATTATTATGTTTTAAAACCAAAATAGATGAACCATATATCCCGACGTCCCGTGCACTACACGCCAATATGGCGGCCATTTTGTTTTATACAGGGTGTCTGTTGGACAGATGTGATGTGGCGAAAAGTTTACAAAATGTCGAGCAAGTTGACTATGATGACAGTTTCCCATGTAAGAATGTCGACGTTTTGTAAGTTTCCCTCGTCGGGTGACGGAGCGGTGCTAGCGGGTCGGGCGGCGGCTGTCAGATGTCATTGGGCTGTGCTTGTTACTTGACATGTCAGCGTTTCGTTACCGCTGCGTTTACTAATTATCACATTTAATTTTATGATTGCTGGTTATTGAGTTTTTTAAAAGCATTTTATTTATGATGTTTACTTTTATTATTGACTGATTTTGTAATATTTAGGTCTAACTGAAAGTCAAAATGAACAGTGCTTGGTCAATTTGTCACTAAATATCCTTGATCCTTGATATTTTGAAATATCAAGGATTATAAATTTATAAATGGTGTACTATGGCCTTATTTATGGTCAGACATATTGAAAAAAAAAGTTTTTTTTTTTTAACTGAGATCTTTGGCTTTTTTTAGACCTTTTGTGGTAAATAATTATTCGACGAGATCAATTAATTAAGATTATTCCCGTATTAATGGCGCCCGACCCGCCGTGAGAAGTGAATTGTATAATTGTTTGTGTACATTACTATTATTTTTATTTGTTATATTTATGAGTTGTATTGTATTGTATAGCAGATAAATTAAGCGTTGTAACGTAGATCCGTAGGCTATGGCCCTGTTATGTGAAAAGTGCAAATGTTTTGAAAAAAAAAATGCAAATCGAAAATAGTAATAAACAGTTGGACAATAGCGAGATGTTTTATTGATTGCTCTTCCTTTTTTAGACCTAATTTTATAAAAAGTTTTTAATAAAAACCATGTGACTAGTATATAAACACGGACAGTAAAATTACTCATTTTATTCATCATCATCAGTAGCAAGCTCCTCTTCTAAATAATCAATCTGCTCGTGTACCTCCGGCGAAGTCGGTCTATTATTTATATTTATAAAAGATTCCTCTGTCAACTTTTCTAGACCACCAAAGAAGATGGTATCTGATATTAGTTTTTGGGCTATCGTGCGCTGTGTGTGGCTGAGCTGGTGCAGTTGCAACGCGATGGCTTTCCCCTGGACCTCCCAGTCCTCTTCCTTGCGGCCCAGCAGTTGGTTGGCTCTGTCCACAAACCTCTCCTGCTTCTGAAGTAGATTGTATATTCGCCGCCTCTTTTGCGTCGGCTCTGTACTCGCTGTGTCTTCATCATCCTGTAAAGAAAGTGAAAGAAATCGATTATACAGGGTGATCAATCCAAATGGGTCAGTAGGGTAAGGTCAGAAACTGAGAGATAGCAAAATCTGTTCGTAGGAACCATGGCTTCGATTTTAGATTTAATAATAATGGCATACAAATTTTTTAAGGAGAATTAATTTTTGTATCTAGGAAACCATTTTGAACATTTATTGAAATAAAATAATTATCTTTTTGTTGGGTTTTTTAGTCAATTACTTAAACAATATTTAAAATGTACTCATTATGACTCATAAATCATGAATTTATGTTTCATAATAAATATTTTTAATCACACAGTAAAGGGTTAAAATTAGCATGAAAATGCTTTTTTTATAAATTTAATGCTATTTAACTAATAAAACTAGGATGTAAAATAGTAGCCAAGGGAAACATTACTACAGAAATTAGTGATACAGAAAATTGATCTAATCAGTTATATTAATAATCTAAAAAATATTTACCTCTTCCTTCATAGATCCGTTCATCCCTCTGCTCATATTGGCTTTAAAACTTAATCTCTCACTCTTTGATGGCCGCTGCACTGTCATGTTATTCTTGAAATGTCTTATCGTATTGTACTGGCGGGCGCTCTCTGAGTCTGGCTCAAGGAAACTACTGAAAATATCAAAGTACCACAATGTAGGTCTGTATTTTATCCCATTTTCTTTGCTTTCTTGGACCTAAAATAGAAAATTGATTTATAATACAAGCCAAGGTCACAGCATGACTAGGACTATCTTAGTGTGACTTTTTAAAAAATTTAAACTGTTGGTTTAACTCAATGGCCCTCACCAGAGACATCGGCGACCCTTGACACTATTGAGGTGACCACGCATGGGATATGGGCAGCCAATGGTTGTTGCTGTAATACTGTGACAAATGAAGAAGGAAATAGGAGAGAAAGGGTGAAGAAGAAGAACGAAATGAAGTTATTATTTCTGTGATGGTATTTATTTGGTAAAATTATTAGTTCTGTTAGATTCTGTATTATTAATCTTTTATTTATTACAGTGAATGGTATTTATTACTATGATTCTATTTGTACTGTTATGATCGCCAGTGTCATTGTGCTGGGCCGTCAATAAGAGGGGTCTCTATTCTTGTCTGTGCCTCTGTTGACAACCTAACTTGACTGGTTTTAGGACTTGAAGGTACAAACATAGTTTAAATTTGCATGAGGTCAAAGGAGTAAAAAAGGGCATTGACAAACACTTCAACTTCACCTGCCCACTAGGGCAGTGGCCCTGCTTATGAAGCCGGTGGTCTATTTAAAGATGTGTATTTGTGTGATGAGAACAGGTAACAGGTAGTTCACCAAGTCAAAACCAAAACTGGCTATCACTTTTAAGACGAAATTGTTTCATGGGTGTTTTCTATGTAAGTTGAGTATCCACATGCCGCAATACAATTTACAACGTGTAAGGAGTTCCTGTAATATTTATTTATTTAACTGAATTAACTAAGAAAACAATCTATAAAAAAGTTTATAGAAAAGATATAAAGACGAGGGCTGTAGTCAACTAATTAAATATATATTTAAACAAGTTTTTATAATCCCGCTGCAGCAAAACAGTTGGTAACTTATAACTTTTTGATTACTGAATGGGTGATTTAAAAAGTCAGTTTAAGATGTAAGTTGTGCAAGTACCTTTCTCATTTCTCTTTTGAATGCGGTCCTCATATTGTTTATTCTATTTTTCATATCTTCTAGCGTCGCACTATCATCAATTCTTCTGTAATAAGCTTCAAGTAAATTATCAAAAGCTTGGCAACGTAATTCCTTGTTAAATCTGTGCTCGTCCTTCGGATCCCACAACAATCGCATTTCTTTGTATGCCTCTATGAAATCTAACCACGCTTGTTTAGAAGTTTCACTCATTTTAACGAAATAAATATTTATACTAGTGATAATCAAATCAAAACAAACAACACTGTTTAGGTTAAGTTCATAAGTTGTCAAATTTAAAGGTACTGGAAGTCGGAATCAGACAATCCAATATCGCAGCAACTAATAAGTTGAACTAACAAAATGGCTGCAGCTGCACGACGCTTTCGATTTACCAAGTACAAGAATACTGTGGTAGAAATTGGAACTAAATACTTGTCATACTAATTTACAAAAAAGCCAAGTAAATGTGCGATACTAGCGCCACCAGTAACAGCCCAAGAAATTTGTAATTTACATGCCACAGACGAAACAATCTGATAAATCTGCATGCCTACGGTGAATATAGAAATTGATTGTATGGCGCTTTTTCGCTGGTGTAAGTATTACGGTAAGAACTACACAAAATGCTGTAAGTGAGAAACTAGAAATAAACATTTACAAATACAGATTTCAATGGATTTGATATTTTAATACCTACTAATATTGTCGGATAAATCATTAACCTGTTACCTCTAAATAAATAATATCTACGTACGCAAGAAATAAAAACCGACCAAAGGCGTCAAATATAAAGGATTTATAATTTCTTCGAGATTGTTACAAATCAAATTATTAAAATTATTTATTCAAAATATCAATATACGTTTACAGTAATTACACGGATATATTAGAAGGATAAATTAATAATGTTAAGATAATCCTACACTAATTGCCCTATAAATTGGCTCAGAGTTTGTGTTCCAGGCAGTCCAGGTACCTAATAGACAAATTGTATACAGTCAGCAGTTCAGCAGAAGTAGCTAAGCGGCTGAGATGTTACGGTCTAATGCTACCGCCACACATTCGCGCGAGTAGCGAGGCGAATGGCGAGGCGAAACGCGAGCATGCATGTGTACGCGGACGTCTCGCTATTCCTCTCGCACTTCGCCTCGCGTTTTTGTATAGGCAAAGTCTCGTCGAACGTTTCGACGAATGGCGAGGCGAGTGACGAGCCAGCATGTCTAAACGCGGAGTTAGATAACAAGATCGTGGCAGGATCATTTTGATCACCTGATCCACTTAGAAAATTCTGCTGCTGACTGTACCTACAAATACTTAATAAAATCCATAAGCAAGAAACAAATATTTGTGATAATGGCACAAATAATCGCCGTAGCCAGGTTTTGAACCCGGGACACTCGCCCTTTTAGCAACTTCTGTTGCTGACTCTATAAAGATAGATGATACAATATTTTGATTTAAGGCTGTTAATGTTTTGTTTTGAAATTAAAACCATATTTTTTCTAATAATAGAAAAAAAAAAATACCCAATTAGCAAAATCAACTTATCGTTTTTCGCATTATTATATCGCTTAGAGGTTTCACGAGAGTTGAAGTCACGCACACGAGAAACGTCTCATAGAATGATAGGGAGATTTTGGAAATAGTAGTTTGTGTATTTGTGCATAATGAAGGGCATTACAACAAGAGTGTGGGTTTATCAAAGCCGAAGGCGAGTTTCATAAATTGTGTATAGATGCATACACTACTTTATCTACACTCATATCATAAGTGTTTTAAGATGGGTTCAAGAACCATAGGGAAATTAGCTGCTTTATTACTAGTGCTACTTGTAAACATTAAAAAAAGCCAACGAACAAAACAAATGACAGCTTGGAATGACAAATATTTTTTTAAACCATAGACAAGCGAATGAACTCCCTATTTTATTGTCATTCGAGTTCAAATGTCGTTCGACTTATATAAAAAAAAAGAATTGGCGTTTCGTATTCGTATCAATGACTGTTTTAATATAAATAGATACTAGAATAGACGCCTCACTAGAATTTGCCAGCTGTTCCAAATTTAAACTCATAACCTACTCTTTTCAGGAGGTAATGTTAACATTACATCTCTACTAATTTCTGATGGTTGGTAATGCTGGTCATTGCCTACGGTTTCTGGACGCATTTTAGAGCATTTATGATATGTACGTTTTTTCATATCGATAGCAAATTCTTCAGCGTTTTGAGTGAATACAGACCTTAAAGTGTTTTATTAAACCTTTTCAAACATGACTGAAGTAACTGGCACTGGTTACCTATTAAGCGTTTTTATTTACATTCACTCATTCATTCTTTTTGCAATCAGTACTTCATAATATAGTTGTGTGCGTAATCCATTCGCCTGAATAACCTATCACCTATAAGTTAATGAAACGCCAACACAATATTTTTTATTGAATTTTCTGCTTCACCCTTTCGTCGACATTGACTTGATATGAAGTCCGAACACTTCATAGCTCACACCCCATGACTTTATATTAATTCGAATAAAATAAATAAAAACAAGCAAATTTCATAAGAATATATTTTATGAAAGATATAAAAGATGTACATTGACATTATTATGACAGGAATATTGTACTTAACAAAATTATGCTTTAATTATACATTATGTACGTCTTACACAGAATCTGCCTCTACCCAAAAATGGATATAGGATTAGAGAAATATTATTTCATATTAATTAATTCTATACAACATAAAATATTTGTTAATTCCGCCATTCAGTTTAATGTAAGTTTTAGTTATAATTGCCACAAAATGTAACCTAAATTTCATATTATTTGGGTCATACAGAGTATAAAATTAAAAGCCTTTACTATTTCCATAGTACTTAGTTAAAAGTTTTTGTGTTTGTATGCCATATTATATTGAGTAATACAATAGCACCCTTTATGCTCATGAGCAGTCTTAATGTCTACAGGAAAGACGTGAACTGACATATCAGTATGAGCCATAACCATAAAAGCAGGTTTCAACAAGACTTTTTTGTATAGATGAACAGAAGAATAAAGGAATAAAATATGTTTGATGCACGGGTGGTCTAGCGGCCGGCCACGCCGCCGCGGCCACGTGCGAGCAGAGCACGTCGCCCACACGGTAGCGAGGGGGCTAGCAGCTGAGCAGCTTGTAGTGCGCCGCCAGCGCGAGCAGCGGCGCGGCGGTGGGCGGCGCGGGCAGCGAGCCGGCCGAGCCCGCCACGTCCACGTGCGAGTACGGCACGGCGCCCGAGTGCAGCCCCGACACCAGCAGCAGGAAGCCGGCGGGGCCCTGCCAACATCAGTTTCTTAGAAATCGACTTTTACATATAAATAGAAGAATAGTACATTACATCAGAGACCGGGAAAATGAAGATTTGTGAGCGAGGCCGGATAGTGATACGAGGCCGGGAATCCGTTTTCACGACGAAGCATGGCACGAGAAAAGCACTATAGCTTTTCTCAAACATACAATGAAATAAAAGAAATGCTTCATAAAATGAAATTTGTATAATCCAAACTAACAATGAAATCGAAATGTATTAAAAATTAACATCAGCTATTTGCTATGACACCCGCCTCATGTACATTGTCTCTGTATGGATAATCGTCGAAAATAAAGTTACTTTGCAGGCCTAGGCCTGAAAAGTTATATGAAATTCCATTTCCGTCCCCTTCAGTTGCCGCGCCCAAAAAACCATACTTCCGAGTCTATTATAAGGAATGTAAAGACAATTTATTTCATTGCATGTTTGAGAAGAGTAGTTAATAATACAATAAGTACTCGGGATACATTTGTATCATTTTGCCGATCACGATCACGCGTTTCGAGAGAGCGATCACAGCGTATCGCGTATCAAATCATAACTTCTTATCTTGATACAGTATCAAAACACGTCCATGATCTTGACTGCAGTGTGCGCTATTTAAATAACGCGTATCAACATCGATCCCGAGCGATCAGATACGGCGGTCGGTGCAATGTATATTGTCATGAATTATTAAATTTAAAAAAAAGACGCAGATACGACACTACGAAATGATACAAATGTGAACCCAGCTTAATATGTATAATTAAAACTGTTGTGAGGCATGCTACTACTCAGTTACAACGGTTGTACTCACGAGTACTTATATCGCACTAGGCGACATGTTTCGGGTAAGCTCTAATTCGGTGTCCCGACTCAGCTTAAAATTGGGAACATCTCACCTAGTGCGATATAAGTACACGTGAGTTCATCCGTTGTACAACAGTTTTAATTATATTAAACAAAGAATTAAATATTTCCTCTTTATAATATTAGTGTAGATAATATTGGTATTCAAACTCAAACTGACAATTTTTCAAAACTGAAACAATTTTTTTGTTTAAGTATAAAGTACCAAATGCAAAAAGTTGAAACTTACGCAAGTAGTAGACAAGAATATCAACCACTTTATGACCAAAAACTGTAGGTGTCGCTAACTCGTAACACATTAAAAAAAGATATAACTTTTCGATTCCTTTTATTTCCTTCTTTTTTTTTTAAACAAGTGATATTAATATTTTCTGTAAATATGGGTCTTAGTTAATAGAATATTGACTAATAATTTCAAAATTGTGTGGGTAGTTTATGAGAAAATCATTATTTTCTGAAAACCGTTTAAGTGACATAAGTCAGAAACTGTCAAACATAAGAAGCTGAAACTCGGGCAAAATAATAGACGCCATTAGGGGTGCTGACCACAAAAAAATCCATTCTCTACAATCAAAGGTCGCAAATGTATGAAGGTCTATATTACGCTATCAGATCAACTAAAATTCACATACTTACATTAAATTAGTAAAAGAAAAAACTTAAAAGTCATATTCTAAACTATTATTAATTTAGTAATTTCTACTACAACATGGCAGCAAGTATGCACGTAAAGTTACCATATAGCTTTGTATAAGTAAAAAACCTAAAAAAAAAAATTTTCATATAAGTGAAGTTTGTTATATATCTTCTTTTGAGAATAAAGATTCTTAAACCTGAAATAAGTATAGCGGCTCACCTGATGGCCGCGGTTGGTCTGCGTGGAGGGCAGGTTGTTGGCCTGGTGCACCTGGTCCCCGGGGCACTGGCCGCGGTGGAACTCCAGGTCCTCGCGCCGGATGGTGGACACCTCCACCATGTCCGCGACGCTCTCGCCGGACGCCTTGAAGGCCTCGGCGTGGCCTTTAGCCCTGAATTAAAACAAAACTCAAGATTAACTGTTATACTTTTGTTGAGTGTTATATTTTTGTTATTTGTTATACTTTTGTTAAGTGTTATACTTTTGTTAAGTGTTATACTTTTGTTAAGTGTTATACTTTTGTTAAGTGTTATACTTTTGTTAAGTGTTATACTTTTGTTAAGTGTTATACTTTTGTTAAGTGTTATACTTTTGTTAAGTGTTATACTTTTGTTGAGTGTTATACTTTTGTTAAGTTTTATACTTAGACTAAATATATACCTATAGACGCACAGTCCCGAACAAAGGAGTCGGAAAAAATGGCCTCAAATGACATTCTAGTTTTCAAATAAGTAGCATATAAACCGTTTTCGTCGGATCACCGCGATACTGGCAACTACTGAAACGTCATTAGAAAAATAATAAATGTCAAACTCCAAGTCATCAGAATATCGGATGCATGGAGTCGCATAAATAATATTAGGCACGTTGAGTAATAAAAAATGTCTAATAACAAAATAAGTTTATTTACACTTTTTACATTTTATATTACAATATTTGACTTAAGACATCTATAACAAACAAATTCACTTGTTTGCCAAATTGGCAGTATACCTAGGTTTTCGTTATAAATATAGTATTTTTTAGGGTTTCGTACCCAAAAGCCTTTATTGGTCAAATATATGTCTGGCGCTGGGAAATGGGCCGAACACACGGGACGCCAGTCGTTAGGTCTGAAAAAATCATCACCCCTATCTCGTGCTATGATAGCGGCCCATTCCGATCGTCGCTTGGGATCCCGTGGGAATCTTGAATTAAAATATAACGCTATTAAAGTACATACGAGACGAAGTGATTAAATCTGCCATTTCAAATTTGCTAGATGTAATTTAAAATGTACAGTCAGATATATCGCAACGTACGAGTTACTCAAAGATATCAGAAAACGTTCTCAATTGTCAAGGCGTTAGAGTGTATGTTCAGATATTTTTGAACATCTCGTTTGTTGCGATATATCTGATGGCTACTGTACACTCCCTATCTCCTTTTTCATCAATAGGTACATGTTTAAGAAAACGCATGTAAATAAAATATTAGCGACTCCGTACCTTTTTGTTCCATGAAAATCCTTTATTTTTGCAATTAATTAAATTCATTCTAAAACACGAAATTGCATCGAGTTAATACATAATTTGTCAATACATTTGAATTACTTACGTAAAAACTTATCCCACTGTCCTTCTTGTGTTTTTTTGTGCTATTATTACATGTCTTAACTGAGCACGACGACATTGTTATTTCACGCCGGTCGGTGAAAGACTAAGTCACCAACTCCATCCTTTTTCGAAATTACTAGAGTTTGAATGTAGCCATTTTTTTCGCCTGACTGTGTATCTGTATATATTTAGTCTAAGGTTTTATACTTTTGTTAAGTGTTATACTTTTGTAGAGTGTTATACTTTTGTTGAATGTTATACTTTTGTTCAGTGTTATACTTTTGTAGAGTGTTATACTTTTGTTGAATGTTATACTTTTGTTATTTGTTATACTTTTGTTGAGTACAAAACTTGGCCCTGTAACACATTACAGCCTTGTGCGGTTTCCTAGCTGAGAATATAGTAACTACAATTTTTTTTGAAATACTGGTGTATTTACTAGGCCGACTAGGTACGACTGGTCATTTAATGCGGTCGCCAACCCGCCTGCCAGGCGTGGTGACAAAGATGATACAAGTCATATTTGTGGGATTCCTATGTCCAGCAGTGGAAATTTTACGGCTAAATATGATGATGAATATACAAATGATGAATTTACATAAATCTATATATAATCCTATCTGAGGTATTTAATTTTTTTGTATGTCCGGTCCGCGTCTACGCGGCCCGGGCGGGGACGGTACCTGGCCGCGTGGTTGTCCATGACGATGGTGTAGGCGGGCCCCACGGCGCGCACGGCGTGGCCCGTCAGCGTGGCCACCGTGTACACGTGCGGCCTGCGCGCACTTTCTGCTCGCTCGCGCATCTGCGGCACGGCGCGGTAGAACAGGTATCAATTATAATTATACTCACACACGTCTTAGAGTGTAATTGATAGACACTTGATAATTATACAATCCGTTGATATCCTCCCTGTATACTTCATGCGTGTAGGCGCATCGCTGTATACTTGTTCAGGTACTAAACGCATCGCTGTATTCTTGTTCAGATACTAAACGCGGCGATGTATACATGTTCAGATACTAAACGCGACGCTGTATACTTGTTCAGATACTAAACGCATCGCTGTATACTTGTTCAGGTACTAAACGCATCGCTGTATACTTGTTCAGATACTAAACGCGTCGATGTATACATGTTCAGATACTAAACGCGACGCTGTATACTTGTTCAGATACTAAACACATCCCTGTATACTTGACCAGATACTAAACACATCGCTGTATACTTGTTCAGATACTAAACACATCGCTGTATACTTGATCAGATACTAAACACATCGCTGTATACTTGTTCAGATACTAAACACATCGCTGTATACTTGTTCAGATACTAAACACATCGCTGTATACTTGTTCAGATACTAAACGCATTGCTGAGTACTTGTTCACATACTAAACGCATCGTTGTATATTTGTGAAGATTCTAAACGCATCGCTGTATACTTGTTCAGATACTAAACGCATCGCTGTATACTTGTTCAGATACTAAACGCATCGCTGTATACTTGTTCAGATACTAAACGCATCGCTGTATACTTGTTCAGATACTAAACGCATCGCTGTATACTTGTTCAGATACTAAACGCATCGCTGTATATTTGTGAAGATTCTAAACACATCGCTGTATACTTGTTCAGATATTAAACGCATCGCTGTATACTTGTACAGAAACTAAACGCATCGCTGTATACTTGTTCAGATAATAAACGCATCGCTGTATACTTACCTATTCAGAAACTAAACACAATAATCTCTTTAAATGTATTAACGACATTATAATCACCTCGTCCAACACGTCGGCCATGACCATCCGGCCCTCGGCGTCCGTGTTGCCAACCCGCACGGCCAGCCCGCGCCGGCTGCGGATCAACTCGTCCGCTACGTAGGCCTCCGAGCCCACGGAGTTACGCACCATGCATAGCGCGGCCGACACGCGGAGTTTCGGCTTCAGCAACTCGCAAGCCTGCCATGAACATATAATTACAGGACAGTCTTACACAATTTGACTAAGCCCCGAGGTAAGCACAATAAGGCTTGTGTTGTGAGACTAGTGAGTACTCAGCCAACGATATATAAAGTGTGTAAGAAATAGGCGAATCTTACACTTAAGTTAGACAGGACTTGTTGACGCTACCGTTGACGCGTCCAGTGGGTTCCCGCGATCTTTACTAGGTCATACGAATCTTTACGCCCCAACGGCCATTCATTGGTTCTACGTGATATTTTTTGAGTGTAGATGGCAATTATAGTTATTTGTTATACAAGGGGACAAAGTTTACCTCTGTTTACCTCTCGTGCTAATATTGAGACCCGGGGTAGCGAAAGAATCCAAAATTGAACCACGAGCACAGCGATTCAAAGAGTGGAATCTTGAGCATTGGGATGGTCTCAAAGTACGAGAGGGGAACACACTTTACTACCGAGTGAAACACACAACTTTTGACCTCACTGCCGCGGGGAAAAAAGTTACCCTAAAACTTTTTAAAAATATTACCTTAAGTTTTTTAAAGTGGTCCATGTTATATTTTTTGTAGTAAGTAAACTGCTAATGGTGTTCAAAACTGTGGATATTCTTTTTTTATTCCTTTCTGTTTTTTAGAAATATTTTTTTGAATACCTCATTTGACAGGTGAAGCGGTTGGTGATATGAATAGAGCTCGCGCCTAAGTCTGCAATATGTGTCTTCCATTTAAAAAAAAAGTAAAACCGTCAAGTTGTCATTTGACAGATTTAAAACATCGCCGTTATTATACTCATTATTTCGACTTTGTTTGTACGCTATGCTCCCTAATTTCTGCTGTTCTCGAGTGTTTTTCAACGGCTTCTGCCTACCCCTGGATTTTGTAGTGCCCGCATCTCACGACGACCACCATATATATTCACCTTACATTCGGAAAGGACGCCTTTACGACGACGACGGCGCTCACGTATTTCTGGACAACGATCAAGACAACAAACAACGACAAGAAATGTTAAGCTCCTTCACCCACGAAGTGTCTCATCCAAAGAAACACCCACAAAAAAGAAGTTTTGCTCGGGAAAGTAATAGGCATACACGTCGAACTCGAGCGTCTAATACGGCGAGTGAGGGAGTTAAAATTTTTGAAACCTCGCTCTGGAGTGAACCACAGTTACATCACATTTTTGAATGATAGTGTTATCATAGCCTATGCTTTGATAAATTTGCAGGATAATTTAATAAAACTAGATTGATAGATTTTTTTTTGTTTTATTGCAGTAACACAACTTATAAATAAAGTGACAAAAGCATTCTTATTTTCACTTGTATGAGTGAAAATGTATCTTTATACTGAATTCGTTTCGAACGCCACACTGCTACCGTATAGTGTGGCGTTCGAACAAAACGATACCACACCGCTACTACCCAAAACAGTGCAGTTGGTTGCACTTTGGACATAAACACTTCTAGAAGCCCTAGAAATAAGAAAAACAATCATATTATAATTGATAATAATGTTTTATATATATAGAAAAGACATTTTAACGTCAATCATGAAGCTTAAGCAACTTTCATCAATGTTTTCGCACCCCGAATCTCAGCAACGTTGTGCTTGTCGCCAGTCCTGGAATATTCCATAATAACCGCCATGACAAGCTCAATTTATTTGCTAAACTAGCTCGGGGAATCAGTCCTTAGGTCAGTGCAATGGTCGGCGAAAAAGCGGAATCGTTGTCCAGAAATACGTGAGCGTCGTCGTCGTCGTAAGGTCCCTTCCGAATGTAAAGTGGATATTATGGTGATTGGTGGTCGTCGTGAGATGCGGGCACTACAAAATCCAGGGGCGGGCAGAAGCCGTTGAAAAACACTCGATAACAGCAGAAATTAGAGAGCACAGCGTACAAAGTACGACTTTGTTTGTACTACAAACAAAGTCGAAATAATAACGGCGATGTTTCAAATCTGTCAGTTGACAACTTGACGGTTTTGCTTTTTTAAATGGAATACACGTATTACAGACTTAGGCACGAGGCTCTATTCATATCACCAACCGCTTCATCTGTCAAATGAAGTATTCAAAAAAATATTTCTAAAAAACAGAAAGGAATAAAAAAGGGATATCCACAGTTTTGAACACTATTAGCAGTTTACTTACTACAAAAAATATAATATGGACCACTTTAAAAAACTTAAGGTACCCAATTATTGGCATCAATTCAACATTCAACCAGCTAATATCAAAAAAAACACTCGATTAGTAATAAATAATTTATACGAAATTACTTTGCACTCTTGAAGCATTCCATGAAAACGTTACGTAGCGACACCACATTTTTAGTACCACCGAGAAGTAAATTCAGTAAGCTAATTATCAGCAATGCAATATAAATAACTCGGCTTTAAGATTGGTGGTGGTTTTTAAAGGCTAATGCGTTTTATTATGGTAGCTGCCATAGCGTTACGTAAGCGACAAAAAGTTGATGTTTTCATAGAACAAAATACAACTTTGCTATCTGTTTTTAAGGGACATAACAGTTGTTTCCGAGCTAGCGAGGTGTAACATAATGTCCATGACGTGAGGGGAGGGGAGGAGGGTGCGCACCTTGAGGAAGCCGGCCACGGCGGCGGCGCCGCACTTGTCGCGCGACATGCCGGCCATGACGCCGCCCGCCTTGATGTCGCAGCCGCCCGTGTCGTACGTCACGCCCTGCGAGGACGACAGGGGTTTCAACATTTGCTTATATTATTTCTGTGAAACCCTAGTGAAAAGGGGTATAAGTCAAATAGCACAGCGAAAAAGGGTACAAGTGCCGTACATTTTATAGGACTTGTGGCATTTTTTATTGAGCCAATATTACTTAATACCCTTTTTCTTTAGGGTCACAGACTCCATAATAATTCCAAAAGCCGAAAATTGTAACTATAATCCTTTTCAAATAGCTTGAGTTCTATGACAACTGTAATTTCAATAAAATTTATAACCTATTTTACCTTTTGAGGTTATAAATTGTATGGAAATTACAGGTGTCACAGAACTCAACATTATTAGAACAAATGTCCAATCTGGGGTCCATTGCATAACAACTAATATATATAGTTCAAAACATTTAGGGCATCTTATTATAGTCAAAAAGAAATATTAGGGATATTTACAGTTATGATATAAATGCTTAGGAAAAATGACTTTTAGGCAAAACAATATATTGTGAAACATTATCGTTATGCCGAGTGATTTTAGGGCAAACGCTGTTAGGTAATTATAATGAACATTTTATTAAAAAACGAGTTTTAATTTTGTGTTGTTTAATTCCCGTTTGTTAGCAATAGTTACATACCTTGCCGACTAGCATGACGGTTTCCTCGTAGCTCTCCGGTTCGTAATCCAAGAAGATCAAACAACCTACAATAAAAATAAGATTAAACCCGTTTATTTAATAATAGTACATTACATCAGAGGTAAGGTAGTAAGGGGTTGCTGGCTGAGTACATGTAGATTGTTACGAGGCCGACTACCCCTTTCCAGGCCAAGGTATGCATAGTGATATTAGTGCTGGTCTCAAACATGCAATACAATAGTTAAAAAATACTCCAAGAAATAAGTTATATTTTTAGAAAAAATAAAAGTAAACTTGACAAAGAAAACAGCAAAATGTGATTGTTTTTTTAAAAACGTAGTGGCAGAATGTCATAAAAGGGCTAATATTTTTATAATGGTGAATCTCCATGATGCTGTGTTACAAATTTATGTAAATAATAACTTAACCAAACCTGCAACATTATGTCTTAGAAGCAGAATTTAAATCTCATTATTGTGTCCCTTCGGGCTGGCCAAATAATACGAGTTTTTAAGGTGCGACGTACAGTCAGCGTCAGAGATATGTGACCCCCTACATAGATTGGTTGTATGCAGGGGGGGTCACATATCTCTGACGCTGACTGTACATGGATTATCGTCGACACTTAAAGCATTTTTGATAGAGTACTAACAAGATATTTCTAAATTGTATGGGATAAAGACGCTAATTGGCTAGTTTTGTTGCTAACTTCGAGTAGGCTATTGAAACTTACCTCGGTGCCTTAGCACATAGTTAACCGGCGTAATTCTCGTATACCGCTTAGTTGTGTTGTTGTAACTTAAGTTCAGATAAGAAAGCATATCAAAGTATGTCTTTTTTGTGAAGTTAAATTTAATTATACATTATTATTTTTACTTTTTCATTTCAGAATTTTTAGTTATATCTTGTAAAAAACTGTTTGAAATTATTTCTACGCATAATTAAGTACTTTAAGATGTATCCTATGTATGTTTTGAAAAAATAAGTCCCGCCGTAGTTTCTTGCCGGTATCTTCTCGGGTCAGAGGTGTAGGGTTCGAACCGGTGTAGATTTTTCTTTGACGTTGATAAGTGAATGTAATATGCCTAAATTGAAAAATAAAGATTTTTATCTTTTTAGCCAGTTCGCCAGACACAAAACTAAACTTGCTAAATTCCATGGGACTTGCTAATTGGCATTACTGACCTCTGTGCCTCGGGACCTGGCTGGCAGCCCGGTTGACGGCCTCGAACAGCGGGTAGCCGGCGGCCAGCTGCGCCTGGTCGTCCAGCACGCGCACGCGCACGCTCGCGCCGAACGTGCCGCGAACATATTCGGCGACGCGCAGGGGCGTCATGCGCTCGGGGTCCGCGCCGCCGATGTCGCGGGACACGCCTCTGATGCGAACATTGTCAAATAAGTGTCAAGGCATTGCTGGTTAAGTACTAAATGGAAAATCCACTGCCTTGAACGAAACTCCGACTCGCGGGATACAGTCGCCATCAGATATATCGGAGATGTAGAGGTGGTCACAAATATTTGAATTTAAAAATAGTGTCGTTGTTCTGATTTATCTATTTAAAATCACAAGGACGGTTTACCAATTACACTTAGGTACTAAAATTATTTTTTCTGAAAAATTTTTTTTTTCATTGTATGTTTGAGAAAAGCACTATACCTACATGCCTCGTCGTGATAACGGATTCCCGGCCTCGTATCATTATCCGGCCTCGCTCGCACGCTCGTTCGGCCGTATATTACCACTTGGCCGGAAATCCTCATTTTCAATGTACTATTACAAGAAACTAAGTCGATTTCAGTTTTCATGCACTCTCATAGTAAGTGAGGCACCTCGAATCCATCCAAGGCCAGCATCATAGAGGATGTCCATCCAATCGTACGACGAAGCCCGTCGAGTGAGCTGAGCATGTTGCACAGCTGATATTTGCTTGCCTAAATAGCTCGGATATATCTGATGGCGACAGTACACACAGCAACACTCTTAAATTTACATCGGTGGACTTTATGCCTATATAATAAGGTCTACCAATGTATAACTAGGAGTGTTGTTGACTGTACATGTCCGCCGCTCTGCCGATTGAACTAGTCCGTTACTGCTAACATCAAAGTTCGTAGGTTTCAAGCAACTTTCTCTTTTATTTCAATTACGAGTAAGACGTCATGAGAGTGACGGAGACTATCGCCAACCCGCCTGCCAAGCGTGGAGATCTGTTGGTCAGGGCGTTAGCGGCAAATATTGAAGACGCAGGTTAAACCTTTGCAGGTTGGTTTTTCTAAAGTATATAGTACCGTAACTATAGTAACCAGTGACGCGCCATAGTACCGTAAGTATAGTAACGAGTGCCGCGACCGACCTGGCGATCTCGAGTGCGCAGGCGTCGCGCAGCAGCAGCGGCAGGCCGGCCACGCCCTCGCCGTACACGCCCAGCGCGCGCAGCGAGTGCGCCTGCGCCGGGAACGACTCGCGGATCTGGAGCGGCTGCGGGGGGAATGTATATGTAATCATTATAGGCGACCTCCTTCAAGGGGGAGCTGCGGCTACAACAGCAGAACAGGCCAAACGCAAATATTCAACTCTCAGTGAGGGCTACATATTTGCGCCGTTTGGCGTAGAAACCCTAGGACCACGGAGACCTAGCGCGAAAGCGCTCATTCAAGAAATTTCCAAGCGCCTAATTGATGCTATTTGTATGATCCAAGATCCTAATTGATGATGTTATTTTGGTCAGAGGTTAATCCTGGCCATACGAAGAGGAAACGCTGCCAGCCTTCTAAGCACCATGGGTAACGAGGGGGATTTGGGGTCCATATTTTATTTATAATTTATATTTAGTCTTTAAGGTTTTTTTTCTGTCAATATAGTTCCATGTGTTTTCTTTTTTGTATATGTTGTTTAAAATAAAGGCATGTTACAAAAACAAATATATGAAATTATAATTATTAATTAATATGTCGCCGTCCCATCTCCTTTGAAGACAGGTCTGGCCTTACTTCTCATTGGCAGTTTTTGCAGAAATCGCGAAGCGTCTGATTGATGTAATTGGTGACCGAAGAGCTGGCGGCTTCTTCGCACAAAGTATCCTTGGTACAATGCCTCAAGGGCCTTCTAGATGAATCTAGATTTAAACGACTGAAACGGATTATATAGCGGATACTAATCTTAACTAAGAGGGAGGCCTATGTTCAGCAGTGGACGTCTTATGGCTGAAATGATGATGATGACTAATCTAAACTTCATCTCGGTGTTTCAAACCTTTAGCAGTGTTAAAATCATAATAATTTGATAAATTTTACAGGAGATTACAATACACAATTTAAAAAATCCATCGTGTTACCACCATACAATAAAACATATGAGAAACAGGACAAGAGGGCTACATCTTTTAGGTATTTTTTATTCTAGTGTTATCGGGTTAGTCGTCAATTATACACAAGCATCGATTACAATGTAAAAATAATCAACTCTCGTATCGATGCGCTTATCTGCAACTTAAATCGATTTGTCAGTCGCTACGAAACATTACAAAATTGATTACTGTAATACCTTTCTAAGGTCCACCATACAAATAATATGTTACTCGAATTTGTTCTTTATAGTGTAGGAAATAAATTAAAATCTCTTTTGTGTCAAAATCGAAGGCAACAAATGAAATTCAACTCTGTTCCATTTGTATAAAATTCAAATTTTATTATAATAATTAGTACTACAGGTAGGCCCGTGGGCCTTACGAGAATATTCCATTAGACAAATTAACTTTGGTTAGGGCTGCAGAGAGAGAAACCGCCGGACTATGCGCGCCGTGTCCAGGATTACCGCCTTCTGAATCGGACCCCTGATCCAACCACAACCACGTAGCGAGAGTCTCTCAAGATGTTGGTCGAGATGAATAAAGAGTACTACAGGTAGGCCCGTGGGCCTTACGAGAATGTTCCATTAGATAAATCAACTCACGACATAGAGCGCCTCCAAGGCGCCCAGCAAGGCCACCAGCGGAGCCCGGGGCCAGGCCGGCAGCGCGGGCAGCGCCAGCGCGGGCCGCGTGGCGCCCGCCTCCGCCGCGCGCTGCACGCCGGCGCGGGCTGCCTCGTACACGGACCTGTGCACACGTATACACCTGGTATACACGACTGTAGACCCGTATACACAAATATAGACACGTATACCCAAGAATAGACCTGGTATACATGACTAGAGACGTGTATACACAACTATAGAACCGTATACCCAAGAATAGACCTGGTATACATGACTAGAGACGCGTATAAACAACTATAGAACCGTATACCCAAGAATAGACCTGGTATACATGACTAGACACGTGTATACACAACTATAGAACCGTATACCCAAGAATGGACCTGGTATACATGACTAGACACGTGTATACACAACTATAGAACCGTATACCCAAGAATAGACCTGGTATACATGACTAGAGACGCGTATACACAACTATAGACCCGTATACCCAAGAATAGACCTGGTATACATGACTAGAGACGCGTATACACAACTATAGAACCGTATACCCAAGAATAGACCTGGTATACATGACTAGAGACGCGTATACACAACTATAGAACCGTATACCCAAGAATAGACCTGGTATACATGACTAGAGACGTGTGTACACAACTATAGAACCGTATACCCAAGAATAGACCTGGTATACATGACTAGAGACGCGTATACACAACTATACCCAAGAATAGACCTGGTATACATGACTAGAGACGCGTATACACAACTATAGACCCGTATACCCAAGAATAGACCTGGTATACATGACTAGAGACGCGTATACACAACTATAGAACCGTATACCCAAGAATAGACCTGGTATACATGACTAGAGACACGTATACACAACTATAGACCCGTATACCCAAGAATAGACCTGGTATACATGACTAGAGACTCGTATACACAACTATAGAACCGTATACCCAAGAATAGACCTGGTATACATGACTAGAGACGTGTGTACACAACTATAGAACCGTATACCCAAGAATAGACCTGGTATACATGACTAGAGACGCGTATACACAACTATACCCAAGAATAGACCTGGTATACATGACTAGAGACGCGTATACACAACTATAGACCCGTATACCAAAGAATAGACCTGGTATACATGACTAGACACGTGTATACACAACTATAGACCCGTATACCACAGTATAGACCTGGTATATACAACTATAGACCCGTATACCCAAGTATAACCTGTGGTATACACAACTATAAACCTGGGTAAGACAATTATAGACTCGGTATCAGTGGGAATATTTTTTTTTTGCTTAAGTAAGATCGACCCAATGTGAAGGACGGAGCCAAGGAAAACCATTGAACTATGGGAAAATTAAATACCAGCTTGTATGGACTTGTTGGTTCCTGGTATACATAAATATAGAACTGGTATACATAATTACAGACCTGGTTTAATACTTTAAAGTTTCGTGGATTCTACAAATATTAACACGTTGAACGCTACTTCAATGTAGAATTTACATTCAAGCCACTAGGGTCACCGGTGGGCCAAACCGTATTCAACCATTGGAACCACGGGGGACACCGGTGAGCCACGGTGAGCCTTCAACTAAAACCTGCTTTACGTCTCTCCATCTCTCTTGATTTTGTTGTTCTAACTAACATATCTAATAAACATATCTGGGGTGAGCCGCGTGGCCCCAGGAAAGAAAGCGCAGTTATGAGTGGTACAGACTCACAGTACAAGCTGGGCTGACAGATAGAATGAGTGGGATGTTTGTTACCTGACATCGTCGTACGGCGTGAGGGGTCCGGTGGGCGACAGCACGAGACGGTTGCCGGACACGCGCGCGCAGTTCAGCACTCCTGGTTTCTGGACAACCAATGTCAAATCAAAAAACCTTACAGGCCAGTCGGGTTTCCATAGTAACGCCATTACATCAAATAGGCTACAGTTTTTTTGTGAGTATATGTTATAGTGAAGATCGTCTGATCTGAGTGTTAGTCTTCTACTTGGAGCCCATCATGTCGACTTGTTCTTATTTTTTTATTTATTCGTGATAAACTACTTACATGGGCCATTGTATTTAAAGTTGTATAAATACTCAACTTTTTTAATTTGGTTTTTTTATGTGGTTTCTACTCAGAATCATAAGTTTTTTCGAGCCTGATAGTATAATCGAGTTTCTGCATCGTATGATTTATTTAGATTATCCTTACCTAAACCTATATATGTAACCTCGTATAAAGATTAAAATTAAGGGTTAAATATAACGCTTTGTGGTCAACTGAGCCCACAGGGAACTCAGCCCACGGGCTGAGTTGACCACCAAATCAAATATAAATATAAATTCTGCTGTCATTCCTTCGGCGCAGCGCTTTACAATTTATTATTTTCAAGTAAACTACAAGGACAACGGAAAACCGTCACTTATCACTTATCACGATACAATCCGGTTTAGTAGGCAATAAAATCATTTACACAATGACGAATAAGTCACAGTAATTTAAGATCACTCCGACACTGGTTTGACAAGGTCGGATCTATAACACATAGAATCTGCAACTAGGAAATAATCAAATGAATTTATTGAATACTAGCTTTCAATTGCGACTTCGTCTGCTAGGCATGCCAGTCTTTATAGTTGCGGGATAAAAGATATCCTATGTCTTTTCTAGTAGCTCAAACTTTCTCCATACCAAATTTCATCCCAATTCAGCGGTAAGAGAGAGATAGTTACTTTCGCATTTATAATATTAAGTATGGATGTAATGAGTGTTGGTTTGTTACACAACTATATATAAGATTATAAATTGCATATATCTAATCAGTATAAATGACGACTGGTCTGGCCTAGGGGGTAGTACCGAAGCTGACGGTCCTGGGTTCAAATCCCATTAAGGGCATTTATTTGTGATGAACACAGGGAATTGTTTTCTATATATTTAAGCATTTGTATATTATATATATCGTTGTCTGAGTACCCACAATACAAGCCTTCTTGAGCTTACCGGGCTCAGTCAGTTTGGGTAAGAATACCTGTAATATCTATTTGTTTATAAATTGAAATATATACTAAACAAAAATGACTATGTCAGACCCAGTCCAAAAAGGACACACACTTTTTCTTAAGTATACAGGTTGTTACAAATAGTGGGGACCTGTTCAAGGGCGTTCCATGGTATGATTAGGAAAAACCAGAAAAAAGTGACGCAAAAAAATAAATTTTGTAGTGTTTAAGGCCGGATTTAAGGCGTCTATAACTTTCTTCCCTTGAGAGAATGTTCAACGATTTTTTTAATACAATGACGGCAGCAAACGGCCTGCCTGCCCGCCGGCCGGCCCGCCTGATGGTAAGCAGTTACCGTGCAACTCCAGAGGATTCACATGCGCGTTGCCTGTGTTTTAAGAACCTATACACTCCTTGTGGCAAAAGACTGTGTTGGAAATGTTGACCGTTACCGAGTGGTCAAGTAGCCAGCAGTGGCGGCGCGACAATTTTTTTTCTTAGGCAAGACGGGGCCGATATGTCTTAGCCTTTTCTTCTTGAGCCCAAGGAAAACCGTTGAACTGCAGTAAAGTTAGTCAGGCCGGCAGGAATCGGAACCCTTACCATGAGTTGTGACTTTGAGATTCTCGATAACGAGTATCGAGTTTACTATCTGTGCATCTCGCTTGTACTATTTTAGTGCGAATGAATAGTACAAGCGAGATGCACAGACAGTAAACTCGATACTCGTTATCGAAAACGTCAATGTCTCAACTCATGGTAAGGGAACGGCTTGTATAAACGCGCCGCTACTGGTAGCCAGGGTGTCAGCAGTAGTCTGCTCCGTACCTTCTCGAGAGCTCTGTCGACCTCCACAGCAGCAGCGATGAAGTCCTCCAGAGCCTGGGGTAGCGGAGCGCCCAGCGCCGTCACCACCACCAGCGCGTCGTGCGACTCGCTGTTCACCTCGCCCACCAGCGACACTGCCACGCCGTGCACTTTCTGCTCCGTACCCATTTTGGAGCTGAGGAACGAGGGCCAATATTAATAGTTCCGTCGAGGTACGGTACACAAACGAAGTGGTACTCAAATAAAAGAGCGTAAAAAAGGTTTGAATCATATTAATTGTATAGAAGCAGCTAAATTACTTAAGACAGCCAACGCGAACGGCTTAAGATTATTCTCCTCGTTGTGGAGCAAAACATGTCGAGCAATATTCGACTTATAAAAAATTGGAAGATTTGAGGAGCACTGTGTCGGAACCCTGCAGCTCCAACTACAGGGAACTGGTCTGAATGACTGCAACAAGCCATCGACAGCTCGCCTGAGTCCGGCCGGGCGTCCCTACACTACATCTACATCTAGCCGCTTCTATACAATTAATATGGTTGAATTTCGCGATAGTTTTGTGTTTAAATCTGAAACCATAAGTATTATCAAATCACTGAAGAACACAACTGCAGTAGGATATGATGAGATATCCACCAAGATCGTTAAAGTGTGTGGCCCAATAATTGCACCTATACTAACGTATTTAGTGAATCTCTCTTTGACACAGGGTATATTTCCTAATAAATTAAAAATTTCGATTGTAACACCCCTTTATAAGAAGGGTAGTCAAGAAGACTTAAACAATTATAGGCCAATAACCATTTTACCCATTATATCAAAAATATTTGAGAAGGTAATGCATGCCAGAATCACAAACTTCTGTAATAAGTATGCTATAATAAAGAACGAACAAAATGGTTTCCAAAAAGGTAAATCCACGGCGTTGGCCGCATTTACCTTAGTCAGTAGTATTGTAGAACATGTTGATAAAAAAAATCCAATCTCAGCCGTGTTTTTTGATATGAGCAGAGCGTTTGATTTTGTTTCACATGAGCGGCTTTTACTTAAATGTGAAATGTATGGTGTCAGAGGGAAAACTTTGGATTGGCTAAGAAGTTATTTAACGGACAGAACCCAGTGTGTGCAAATACAAAATATAGACAACAGCTTAGTAAATCAATCTAATAGATCTAATTATGATAAATGTAGTGTCGGTGTGCCACAGGGTAGTGTTCTGGGCCCACTACTATTCTTATTATATATCAATGATTTGCCAAACATAATTAACTATAAGTCTGTTCTCTTCGCAGATGACATTTCAATAATAATCCCGTGTAAAAATATAGAGACCTACAATGAGGACATCAACAATGTTATAAAACATGTAATCACCTGGCTAGAATCAAATAATTTAAAGGTCAATCTTGATAAAACGAAATATATGCAATTTTATAATAGAAAAGGAGGTGTTGATATTGTTGTAAAATATGATGATAAAATAATATCCCAGACGGATGACCTGAATTTTCTGGGCATAACGCTAGACAAGAATTTTTCGTGGAAGCCCCAAATTGAAAATAAATGCAAAAAGTTAAATAGTTTCGTGTTTCCCATTCGAAGACTTTCAGCAATAGTCAATAAAGACACAGCCCTCCTTGCGTATCATGGATATGTAATGTCAATACTCAGGTACGGAATCCTATTGTGGGGAAATTCCTATGAAATAAATAGAATATTCATTAACCAAAAAGAATGCATTAGGGCAATTTGTAACAAGCCCCCTTGGTCATCATGTAGACAATTATTTGACAACATGAAATTACTCACTTTACCATCGCTATATATACTAGAAATGTGCAAATTTGTAAAATGTAATCCAAATTTATTTACACGACTCCAAAATGTATGTTATTTCAACACTAGATACCCCCAAAAACTGGTACAGCCGAAGACATTGTCAAAATTACGTTCTAGAAATTGTTACAATATGGCAATTACTATATTTAATAATATCCCGAAAGATATAGTTGATTTGCCTTATATAGAATTTGTAAATGCTCTATATAAGTGGTTACTGGAAAAAAGATTTTACTGCATAAAAGATTTTTTATCTAACACAAATTAAAATATTCTCATTCTTTTGATAAAGTTTTAATATAATTATGATATATCGATAATAATTACAGTTTCTTTCCTATTGATGATATCTGATATGGTCCTAAGTTGTTTCTATTGTTTTGTATTAATAATATACATGTAGGTTAGAACTATTTATATTCGCATGCTAGTGTTACTGGCGAGAGCGTGGAGCATATTTTATTGATTAATCAACCTTTGTAACCGCTTCTCAAGTGAATAAAGCTCTTTGACTTTGACTTTGACTTTGACTTAAAAATGTTTGAATCTATAACGTATATGGACAACATTCGAATTGGCGTATATTACATTTAAAAATGAGTCGGTCAGCCATATTTGTGTTTTATGTAAAAAAAAAAATCCTGAATAATAATACTATCAATTAGTATAATGACTGCTGCCTATGGAGGTCCAGAGGGGATGCCTACGCTCAGCAGTGGACATATTATGGCAGTAGATGACGATAATGTTTATATTTAAGAACTTAGATTATTAAAATAAGTACAATGTACATGGACAATACTACTTAGTTACAAACGGATAAACTCACGTGTAATTATATCGCACTAGGCGACATGTTTCGGGTAAGCTCTGGTACCCATCTTCAAGCCGAGTCAGGACACACCGCTCGCGTTGAGGGTGTATCGCTCACTGCTGTCACATGCCTCGCACGGCGTTCCGCACGCACCATGAACGCGAGCGGTGTGTCCTGGCTTCAAAATGGGTACCAGAGCTTACCCGAAACATGTCGCCTAATGCGATATATGTACACGTGAGTTTATACAACAGTTTTAATTATATAACACGAACAATAATTACAGTCAGTCGAACACAACACAACGCAGCGTGTATCCGAGCAATAAAAGTGATAATGATGTATTGTTATTTATCTCCCGTTGATGGACGACTCGTCTGTACCTAAAGTCGTGTTAGGACGTAATTTTACATTCCCTTTTATATATATACTGTTTCTGATAAGTGATAACAAATAAGACTATACATGAAGATGAAAAATTGTGTTTAAAATAGGATGTCAACATGTCCAGTCGCTACCAGATATATCGGAGCTGTAGAGGGGTTCATAAATATCTGAACACCGCCTCTATTCTCAAGGCGATCTAGTGCATGTTCATTAGTAGACGGATATATCTGATGGCGACTGTACAATATCATAATCATATATGATATATAACATTGTTACGTTGGGGCGTAAAAGTTCTCGAGTAATGAAAGTGGGCAGACCCCTCCACAAGGCGGACGGAGAACTTGATGGTAAAGACGCCATTGCTAAACATGGGCCTCCCACAAATATCATCTTGGGGGGTAGTTGCCATAACGTATAGTCAATTAATTTGATTTCTAGGCCACTTCGAACCTTGTCACAGTGACATTAATATAAGAGATCTTTTGCGTATAGATATACTTAGATTTTCACTGTGACAAGGAACGAATGGCCCATAAATCAAATTGGTTGACTGTACATTATCGAGTCGGTTCTAATATATGTAGGTATATGTCTCTACATGAACCCCTTCGAGAGTTGGTAAAACAGAAAACCCCAAAAACCATGCGTTAGTATCTTGCCTTTCACTCACAGTTGCTGAGTAGTGGGGGTAGGAAGGTTATAAATATGGCCGATCAGTCTTGGCACTTGATTCGGTTGCGTGACGTCAGTGCGACAACATCCGCAGCAACTCCTAAAGAGCCTCATAGAGAGGCAGTTTGTATTATTTGGTATAATAAAAATATTTATTATGCAGCGTGGGCAGGCCTCCCAAAAGGCACACCACCACACCGATCTAGTAAAGATCGCGGGGATGGGGGTGGCGCAAAACCGGGCACTGGGTGTCCAGTGTCCTTCGGCTGATATGATGATGATGTATAAGTACATGTAGTACACAGCTATTTTCAATTCAATGTGACACGAGAATAATAAACTAAATGCAAATATAACAGGTTTGCACTGATAACCTAGCACAATAGTAGCTAGAGCAAATCATATGATTACAACTATGAACAAGTCGACCGGTCTGACGACTGGTCTGGTCTAGTGGGTAGTGACCCTGCCTATAAAGCCGACGGTCCTGGTTTCAAATCCCAGTCAGGGCATTTATTTGTGTGATGAGTGCAGATATTTGTTCCTGAGTTATAGTTGTTTTCTATGTATTTAAGTATTTATATGTATCTATCTATTGTATATAACATATACGATATATACTATATATTTATATTGTCATCTAGTACCTACCCGAACAATTCCCAATATTTAGATTTTGGTTTTTTGTAGTAATATGTAATACTACTAACTATGAAATAAGATTTGAAGTATATTTGGTGTCACACAATTTGCTAATAATTTCTGTTCATTCTAGTTGGTGCATCTAGATAAGTAACTCTAGTATGTATAGCACAAGAGGGACTTGATAGTATCTTAAGCCAAGATAGACTCGTCCCTCTATAAATCTGTCCTTTTCAAACTATATATAGATTGAAAAAATTGGAATTTATAGAGATAGAGATGTGTTGTACCCTTCATGTGCGCCTATAGTTTGGCCCTAATTTTTATAATATAATAACATTTAAGAAAATGCATTATAAAAACTAACTAATGTGCACACATTTTTCTATATGTGTGAAAAGGCAATCAAGTCAATTTTGCATGTTTCTATAAACAAATCATTTTTGAAAAAATATTTTTTTATGTGATTAAATGTTTATTGTATTTTTACTGGCATTAAATATCAGTCCATGCTACCTAAAAATATATTAAAATAATGAGAATAAATTAATATTCTCATAAACAATGGTTTGAGTTAAGCCCAAGGAGACAATGGTACTTATTGTTTTCTGTATGTCATCTAATTCATTTAAAATTTTCCTTTATTGTTTCCTTATAAATTGCACTTTATATAAATAATAATAATAAATAATTATTACAGGAATTTCTTAAACAAATTGATTGAGGCCCTAACACTCAAACAATTATATACAATACTTAAATACATATAGAAATCACAACAAATATCTGTGCTCATTGCACAAATAAATACCCTCACTGGGATTTGAACTCAGAACCATAGGCTTCAAAGGCAAGCTCACTACCCACTAGACCAACACATTAAATTGCTCTGCCATTAACTTGACTTAACTCAGTAGATAAGTTATCTGATAGGACCACGATAACTAACTATAAATAAGAAAGTATTAAGACGATAAAACTTGCTCATAAAGACTTACATGGCCCGAACGTAGCCGCTGACGAACGGGGAGTAACTGATGAGAATTGAATACTACGCCTACTAAGCGATAGTGAATATTAACTTATCGGCGACGAACAAACAACAACATATTGTGTGACGATAATATGAGAAATAACGCTAAATTTAATACTATTTTAGGTGAATAATAGTAGCGCCGCTAAATGGATATGTGAATACTATTTTTATCACGGTTTTTACGGTAAAAAAACGATAAATTAACATAAAAAAAGCGGGTAAACTTACTGTTTGCCGAGTTCAGTCAACTCAGCTGGAGAACTGTCACTGTCAAGTGTCAAGCGTTGCGATTGAACGTCATACGCCATCGCTTATAACCATAGACTCGATACAATGACATAGTAGAAAATGTTTCTCGTGTTTTGACTATTTTATAATGATTTTATATAAGTTCATCTAGATTCTTTTTTATTATATTTCATGTATATTTACTATATACGTATGTCATATGTTTTATAACTTTAGTTAGTCTTTGTACGTGTTACTTGTTAGTCTATAGTACGAAGCAATGTCCAAAGATGGCACTAGTGGTTATGTTTGAACGTCTAATATTAATAATTTGTTTTAATATAATGTTGGTTTATTAATGTATCGCCAATCGTTTTTCTCGCTACATTTTGTGAAGTAATTTGTTTTCAAAGCTTGGACGCAATGATTTCAAATATTATTATTTTTCGTTTTGGTTTAGCTAAATATATTTAAATTACACAAGTTTGTACACAGTCCTTTTAAGTTATTATAGAAAATAGATGATTAATATTATTTATTCTATGTCAATCCTGAAAGTATCAAATGAAACCAAAATTTGGAATTAAAATTTATTAAAAACGATATTTTCTCCATTCATTCTTAATCCCAGATTAGGGTGACCAAACAAGTTGTACCTAGGTACTCGTCTTGTATATAGTTACATTAGGTTCACTCTTAAACAAATCAGCAAAACCGAATTAAAGGGGTACCTTGGATTTCAAGTTATTTTGAATCATTATCAGGTAATCATCCAGCGAACAAAGATAACACGATAACCGATAGCATATCAGTACAACAACAAAGTTCTCACAATCAGCTAGCTCGGCATAACACGTCATACATTTTGTGCGCCACCTCGTTCCCAGAGAAACCTATGTAGCAGGAACTGTGGCTTGGGTGGACCTTTCCCGGGGTCACAGACAGCTGGTACCTCGCCCTCCCGACGTACAACGTCTCTCCAGACAAGGTGCGACCTCCGGGAACAGCTCCTGGGGGTACGTTGCCTGTTGATGCTGGCACCCATCGTAAACTCTCCGGCTTAGCGCATAACACTTCTATATTTTGCACTGGCACTTCCTTCCCATCATGGACAACTGTTGCGGCGCAATGGCGGATTGACAGCTTGCCAGGGATCAAGTCGCCAGCGTGCCAAGCTCGGATGACCCATAAAGGGCTTCCGTCCCAACCCTCGTGTCCTCCGACGACAGCTCGCCCTGTGAGCTGGTTGGCCATGGTCGCGGTCGTCGGTATCCACTCATGGTCTCCAGAATCTTCTACCACGCGGACTTCTTCTATCGCTGGCACTGAGCTTGAAGCTTGGTTGTCGTTGTGATAGATGTAGTTGGTGATGTACGTCGCGTTGCTTGGATCCTGGCTTTGTGGGGGTACAGGGACGGGTACCATCATCGTTCCAGGGACGAAGTAGGGTTGCGGGTATGGTCCGGGAGGGTATTGTCCTGCTGGCCATCCGCCGTCATGCGGCGGGTAGGGGTGCGGCGGGGGGTGGTACGGGGGTTGTCCCCATGGCGGTGGAGGGCCGTAGTAGGGGGGCGGAGGCGGTCCAGGCGGCGGAGGGTAAACCATTATTATTTATTAACAGTCAAGTTTCTTTACAGTCGAGTACGCGAGTGTGATAGATAAATTGCGTATCCGTTTATATGTTTTGGAGTGATTCAGACGTAATCTAATCGGATAGCTCCCTATCGGTGACTGACTGGAATATGATACGATACCCTTTATTGCATTGTTTTATGAAATGTTTGTGACTTTTTGGATATTGGTAAGTTTATGAGTCATTCGAAGATGATAGCATAATAAATGCTTCTAGCTAGTCTGTCGCTTAGAAATACATATATGTAAATAGTTAGGGATAATCTTAGACAGATTGTGAAATCCCTAAACTAAGCAATCGCTCATCGCTACGAGGTGATGATGTTGTAGATCATCATCATATCAGCCGAAGGTCTACTGCTGGACATCGGCCTCCCCCAAAGCGACCTTTGGGGGAGTGGATTCCCACGGTCTTTACCATGGTCGTCGGTCCACCTTGTTGAGGGAGTCCTCCGATTCTGCCCCTTCTTCATTCATTGCTTTCATATTACTTTTTTGGCACACAAATAAACATCAAATAAACTACTAAACAGGTACCTTAAATTGTAGTGCCCTTGAAATTCAACATTTCAGTTCATAGCTTAACCTTATGCCGTATACAATAAGGTCCATAATACAGCTAAGAGTATTGCTGTTTACTGGTGGAAGACACAGAGTGTAAAAAACCAAACAGAGAGTACGGACGCAGCTATATGCAAAAATGAAATAGCGATATTTATCTCTCATTCTTACTTATAACTGCGTTCCTACTTGCTGCAAGAAAACTTGCAAGTGTAAACCGGCCTTAGATTCCGTTGAGTTGAGACCGCCTAGCGCCTCAACCAACCTAGCTGGAAGCATAAAGTTAGTAGGAGTATTCCAGGTGGTACAACTCAAGTCTAGTGCGGAAGAGTCCTGGATTTTGCCCAGGCTACCTTCTCTACACAGTCCGATCGCGCTAATAAGCCGATCGGAATACAGAGCCCAAGTCAGGTTAAAAAAAAAACATATATTTTGTATCATACTCTGAACACGCAGGTCAGCGTTCTATATTCAAATGTTGACGTAAGTTCCATTCCATATTAATTCTCTGCAAAACAACATAGACCTTCAGTTAAGGTGTTCACCTATAGCTTGTAACGTGTCCAATTTAACGAAAAAACACAAATGGTGCTGTATATTATTTTTTTATATACAACCGTCATACTCATATCGCGCATTCCTGAAAGATAATCTAATACCAATTAAAGCAGTATGTTAATCAAGGAGCTCGTTAGTTCCAATTGTGTACATGACTCATGCATTACGAGTCTTCTCGGTAGCAAGAACATATACCTACTTCATTGACATTCCCATAATTAAATTGACAATATAAAGATTGACATATTTAAATTTCAACTTTAAGGCTTAAAAATATATATATAGATTTTTTTATGACATATATATGTCACCGTAAAATTGTAAATTCCGTTAGTTTATAATCTAACTCGCGAGATTGTAAACTACCGTAATATTGTGAACTGTCACACACAGTTCACAATTTAACGCATTCATTTTAGTTAGATTATAAACTATCCGCGAGAAACCGTCAAATTGTAAAATGACACGCCCCTCGAGCGCTGATTGGCTAAGACTTTCGGTAAGTCATTCTGAATCCATAGAATTAAGAATGAAATATAGGTGTCAGTTAAAAAAAGTAAATGCACTACAAAAACATGAGTACAGGTATTATTTATAAATGAAAAAAAAAATCAATAGTTAAGAGAAATTAGTCAAATGTTTATAAATAAAATAAAACCAAAATTGTAACAATAAGTATTTTTCGTTAAACGGCTCTATATTGACTCCCATAATGTTAAACTTTCGATTTTTTAAATCCATACCGATGTTTTTCATACTTGTTGGTAGACATATTGTCATTAGTTATAATTTCAAAAATCAGAATTTTCTCTTACCCGTTATCATTATTCACAACTATTGAATTTCATACCGTTATTGCCTTATTGGTCATAACGTTCAATATAGGAATTGTAATGACAGGTAGTTGGATCAGTGAGGGTCGCAGTTCTAACCTAACCTAACTCACTTTTCTGGTAACAGTTCGTGTCTGTGGGGGTCGCAGTTCTAACCTAACCTAACCCACTTTTCTGGTAACAGTTTGTATCTGTAGGGGTCGCAGTTCAGCCGTAACCCCTTTTCCTTTTCTTTTTTTTGTAAAATAATCGTTATGAATTTTGATATTATGCTGTTTAGTTTTATAACTTTTGTCTTATATGATGTGTATTATTATAGCCTTTAATTATTATATTTATTTACTTGTATGTTCGATAACTATTATGACTATTGATAGTTATGTGTTATGACTTTTGAAAATCGGAATATTAAAATTATGGGAATCAAAGGGATCCCGTTATACTTCTATAACAATTTTATTACATTCTGTACTTTTTCATGCGTCCATTCAATTTTTTTACTATTGTTACTATGTCCACTGTAATAGTTTTGTAACTCTATGGTAAATTCTTCCTGATCGTCAATTTCTGGTATTTCTAAATTATTTTGGTGTACAAGTTGAATATGTGACATTGTCAATGTTATTGTTTAATATATTAAATCAGATTACACAGGCTCACATGAAAAATCGTATCACAAATAAAAATATTACTTCTAGGTAGCACGGTAATTATAATTAACACACATTTCTTTGTTATTTGCTGACTCGTTTATCTTACAAAAATATGACACATAAGCAATTCTAAAGGTTTGAGTTATAACGGTAAATCTATTTATATAATCAATTAAACACTGTTAATTAAATTAAATTCGGTAAGCGCGCCAAATTCACTAACAAACATGGCGCCGCGGGGCCCATGACATTCAACCAATCAGCGTTCGAGTAGCGTTCTGATACATGTCATTTCATAATTTAACGGTTTCTCGCGGATAGTTTATAATCTAACTAAAATGAATGCGTTAAATTGTGAACTGTGTGTGACAGTTCACAATATTTCGGTAGTTTACAATCTCGCGAGTTAGATTATAAACTAACGGAATTTACAATTTTACGGTGACATATATACTCGTACCTCTCGCCTAGCCAAACCTGCAACCACATACTATGAAGCCTAAGGAACATAATGTCAACATTGTAGTGCATGTTTGAGAAAATCAATTTAAAAGCTTTCAAATTTCGTCAATGGCTAAAAGAAAAAAGGCCATCACGCGAATCTATGCCCTTTGGGATTTGAAGTCAGCAGTGGCAAAATCCTGCCAAATTTTGGAATTATTGCCAACGGTCAGTTCGGGGTTCCTTTCCTTGTAAGTAGGAAATATCTACTTATCTCTGTTCGTATTTTTTTTTAATGACAGGCGGCAAACGAGCAGACGGATTGCCTGGTGGTAAGCAATTACCGTCGCCCATGAGCACCCACAAAACCACGGGAGTCACAAGCGCGTTGCCGGCCTTTAAGGGGCGTTGGAGCTCACTCACCGCTTACTCACCATCAGGAACACAACACTACATACCTGAAAGGTAGCAGTGCTATTATGGCTGTGGTCTTCTGTAAGGAGGAGGTACCCGTTGGGCTGCCCCAGATTCAAGCGTAATGGTCATCGCTGTGCCCTACCTCTCATAAAATATGAAATTTTACCTATCATATATGAAATTTTATGTCAAGTTAACCAATATTAATGTTACTGAACCAGCGTGCTACAGCCTGTGTCTCGTCGATACTTACCATCAGGTGTGACTGAGGTCGAACGCTGGTCAGTCTTGTATAAAAAAACTTCGCATCGCATCATACCTATATCACACTCCGTTTCGGAAAAATATATATTCGTAAAAGAACAATTGTCTCTGTCACTCTCATGACACCTTAATTGGAGTAAAAAAATCTTTTTATATTGAAATTTACGAACTTCGATCGTGGTGCTGTTCTCTCTTCCACCCAAAACCAAAACCAAGTCAAGTATTTTTATATCAATTTGACGTTTATTGTGCTGACTCCGCAGTACTTTATCGGTTGTTAATCACCTGAGTTGGCTGGCCGGATTCTAATCACCTACTTGAAAATTTTCAAGATGAAAGTATCAGCTTATTTTAATAAGGCGATAATTCTGCTCATGAGGAAAATAACCGATTTTAGGGTCCCGTAGTCAACTAGGAACCCTTATAGTTAGCCCTGGAGAGCTGTAATTTGGTATGATTTTTTTTGACAAAGGTGGCATACGAGCAGACGCAGTGCCTGATGACCAAGGCGCGTTGCCGGCCTTTAAGGGGGGTTGGAGCTCTGGGAACCATGGGATCTGGGAATATGTAAATAAGAAATGTTAGTAAAATAAAAACGGAAAATGTGTGAGGTACGCTACATGTGAAGTGGGTGGTGCTTTTTTATCAGTTTAAACCTAAAGTTCAGTGTATTGTTAGATAGGTAATGAATATAAGTACCTATTAAGTGAATTGTTTTGAAAATAATCGTTTTGGAAGTTAAAAAAAAATGTCCTCGTTTGACTTATTTTACTACTCCAAAAAATATGAAAATGATCAAGAACTTTTCTACAAGTCAAGCTAATTGTTTACACTTTTTTTCCGAAAAGTCCCTTAACTTAAAGTCAACTACTTATGACTTTTAGCCTATTAGAGGTACCTTCTCTACAGGTATTTAATCGCTGCCATTCATACATTTCGTCACTTCACCTCACCAATTGACTTCACTCTAAGCTGGACAATGTTCTACCTGCACAGAGGCTAATAACAACCCTGGTACTGTGACATAAGGTCGACAGTCGTGAAGCTCGACTAAGTCCTACTTAAGGTACAAGTGAATGTTCGCAATGGACAAAGCGCAGGTGAATCGAACGTTCGCGTTACACCAGTGTTAAGTGAGAGTTTCTTTAGGGACTGCCACTTTCATCAAATATACTTCTAAGGATCACAAGTTTTATCTATTCCAATAGACAGCAAAAATGATCCAGACAATTCCATACATTTTAGAAAATATCCTCTTTTGTTACCGACATATAAAATTTATGGAAGATGGTAACAAAATAAGAAAAATTACTTTTCTCAAATATCCAATGAAATATTGTCTTTACATTCCTTATAATAGATTCGGAAGTATGGTTTTTCGGGCGCAGCAACTGAAGGGGAATTTCATATAACTTTGTAGGCCTAGGCTTAAAGTAACTTTTTTTCGACGATTATCCATGCCGAGAGGCAAAGATGGCGGGTGTCAAAGCAAACAGCTGATGTTAATTTTTAATACATTTCGATTTCATCGCTAGTTGTGATTTTGCAAATTTCATTTTTTGAATCATTTATTTAATTTTATTGTATGTTTGCGAAAAGCACTATACATGCCTCGTCGTGAAAACGGATTCCCGGCCTCGTATCACTATCCTCGTATATACCTCGTAAATCCTCATTTTCCCGGCCACTGATGTAGTGTACTACTTCTCAAACACGCAACGAAATGTCGTTATTATTAGTAGCAATAATAGTATGTAGTAATATTAGGCTTGATAGTATCATGTTTCGGAGGAGCAACTCAAGTGTTAAATTTTTTTATACAAAATTGAAGGCCGGGATGTATTTTCATTTTTTTTATTTTTATGTACAAATGGCGTCTGTGTTCATGAAGCCTCTTCAAACAGCCGAATTATGTTTTTTATCATTTTTAGTGGCTGAATGATTATCGGATCATAAATGGTCTTGTTAACACCTATTACAGATGAAATGATATTAAGAATACAAAATTGAGATCCTACCGCGAAAATCAAAATGTTTTAAAAAGGGGTTGTCGGCATCGTAATAATCCGTCTACATATACACGGCCGGCAACCCCTTACTTCCCGGCCTCTATAGTAATGTACTGTTATTTATAATCACTTAAATGTTGGCAGGTGTTCATAAATTGGACTCGTTAGCACGTGTAAGAGCAGCCAGTTAACCTCTGGAGGGGCGCCTAATGAGACCGGTTTGATAAAGCGCCGTGGAAATAGGGCCGGTGTCATGGAGTGTTTCATTCCGGCATTGTTTGGGTTCAGGGGACGGAAAATGTCTTCAGAGGGTGAAAAGTAGCAATGAAGGTAGAAATAGGTGAAAAACTTGGATAATGCACCCGGCCTGTGTAGTAGTAACGTGTGTACACGCATGTCGGCGTTCTATATTCAATGGAGCAGTGACGGCGGGTTAGGATTCTTCTTAGGCAAACCGTAGCCAATATGGCTTTCCTTTACTGTAGGAGCTGATGGTAAATTCGTCAGATATATGAAAATTTGTCAAGCCATCGGGAATCGGGTTCTATAGATGCGCTGCCACTGCAATGGAGCCGACAAGGGAAATTGATGAACGGCCTAGTCGTTGCCTAGGAGGCATGAGGTCCTGGGTTCGTATCCTGGCATTTATTTATGACAGACTGGGTCTCCAGGTCTGGGTAGTGACCCTGACTATGAAACCGACAGTCCTGGGTTCAAATACCAGTAAGGTAAATGCCCTTACTGGTATTTGAACCCAGGACTTTGGATCATGAGATGAGATATATTATGTACTTATCAGTGGCAGTGAGTCAATTTTTTTCTCGGGCAAGACGGAGCCAATATGACTTTTTCTTCGTGAACCCAAGGAAAACTTCGATATTTAAATCGAAAGAAAAATAGAAAAAATTGACTCGCAGCGGGACTCGAACCCACAACCACTGGATCACTAGCCCAGTGCACTTCCAATTGTGCTATACGAGTACCGCTGAGACTTGTCAAATTTTTCTATCTATCCCTCGTCGTATACGTCATCATGGGTGACGTGTAAACACATCTACAAGGAAAACTGTTGAACTGTGAGAAGTTGGTAAAGCCAGCGGGAATCGGCATATATGGACGCGCCGCCGCCGGTACCTATGTCGTGGGCTGAGTACCCACAACACAAGCCTTCTTGAGCTTACCGTGGGGCTCAGTCAATTTGTGTAAGAAATGCAAGAACTTCCTGTAATATTTACTCATTTATTTAAGTAATGGTATTTAATCATTATTACTTTATTTTACAGTTGCGTGGATTTAAGGTAAATTATTGTACATTCAAGCAATTTTATTTATGGGCCACTTCGTTCCTTGTCACAGTGAAAATCTATATGAAAAACGCAAAAGATCTCTTATTAACGTCACTATGACAAGGTTCGAAATGGCTTAGAAATCAAATTGGTTGACCGTACCTACCTACAACTTGAACATGATGAACGTGATATTCAAATCTTTACTTTATTTCATAAGAATAATGAGATTATGGCTGACGTTCCCTCGTCAATAAACAATTTACAACGCGAAATACAGATTACTCTGAATCAGTAATCAGCGGTGACGAAATCTGAGGGCCTACTGAGAGAATCAAAGCTAAAATTTCGGGTATCTCTTTCATTCCAATTAAGGGTGTAATTAGAGTGAGAGAGACTATTGTTTGAAACTTGATAATTTCAACGTTTGTGGTAGGCTCTGTGGCTGATATTTGCATAATGCAATGGCGGAGAGCGACGGCGGCGAATAAGACGCTGTGGCGTTGACGTAACATTGACGATAAAAAGCTAACTTTTCCGACCCGGGTATGCCCTTAAACTACGTCCGACAATGAGAGGTAGGGCACAGCGAAGTACCATCACGCTCGAGTCTGGAGAAGCCCAACTGGGGAAGTACCTCCTCCTTACAGAAGACCACAGCCATAATAGCACTAGCTGCTATCTTTCAGGTATGTAGTGTTGTGTTCCTGATGGTGAGTAAGGTTCCCAGAGCTCCAAACCCCCCTTTAAGGTCGGCAACGTGCTTGTGACTCCCCTGGTGTTGCGGGTGCCCATGGGCGACGGTAATTGTTTACCATCAGGCAATCCATCTACTCTTATGTCATAAAAAAAAAAAACTTGATAACTTTACTATCACAGACAAAACAGTAAAGGACAGAGCGAGTTAACTTAGGCCCCTTACACACTGCGACTTTTAGCAGCGATGCAGTCGCGATGCTGTCGCGATGCAGCATCGATGCAGTCGCAAATGGTCCACCTTTACACACTTGCGCTACTTTAAGCATCGATACAGTCGCGATACTGTCGCGATACAGTAGCGATGCTGTCGCGATGCAGAAGCTGGCCATTGAATTGTAGCGATGCAGTATCGATGCAATCGCGATGCAGCATCGATTCAATCGCGATGCAGCATCGCTACTGTATCGCGTTAGCATCGCGACTGTATCGATGCTAACGTGAGCCTCGACGCGAAACCTTAGACTAAATATATTAGTCTAAGCGCGAAACGTATTTTGATCAGTCATTCATTGACTGCCACAGCGCGATGAGTTCGATTGAAACTGTTTTAACCACGCTCTCTGTTTTATTACTTTTAAAAAAGAAACGTAAACGCAAACAGAGGAAGTATTTGGTCCACCCATTTTGGTCCTTAAACTTCGTCCAATAATGAGAGGTAGGGCACAGCGATGACCATCACGCTTGAATCTGGGGCAGCCCAACTGGGGAAGTACCTCCTCCTTACAGAAGACCACAGCCATAATAGCACTGCTACCTTTCAGGTATGTAGTGTTGTCTTCCTGATGGTGAGTAAGGTTCCCAGAGCTCCAACCCCCCTTAAAGGTCGGCAACGCGCTTGTGACTCCCCTGGTGTTACGGGTGCCTATGGGCGACGGTAATTGCTTACCATCAGGCAAACCGTATGCTCGTTTGCCACCTTTGTCATTAAAAAAAAGTGAAAGATTAAGAAGTGGTCATTATGTATCATATGTCAGTAGCTAGCTCTAAAATCAGATAGCTGCTTTTAGAACTGCTTTATCAGTAGATTTAGCAAACTGCCCACTCCCCCGCGTCTGCAATTCTGCATCGATGCTAACGCGCGTCTGTATCGATGCTGTCGCGCGTGTGTATCGATGCTAACGCGCTACTGTATCGATACAAACGCGCGACAGCATCGATGCAAAAAAATTTTCATTGATGATGTCGCGATACTGTCGCGCGTGTGTATCGATGCTAACGCGCAACTGTATCGATACTAACGCGCGACAGCATCGATGCAAAATTGCTGGTGTCGCGATGCAGTCGCGCGTTTCAGAAACGCGCGACTGCATCGCTGCTAAAAGTCGCAGTGTGTAAGGGGCCTTAAGTTCTTCCCCTTAATAGTACGTTACTACAGCGGCCGGGAAGTAAGCGCTTGTAACGAGGACGACAACCCCTTTTCACGCCGAGGTATGTATAGTGCGTTTTTCAAACATGCGATACAATAGTTTAAAAAAAACTCCAAGTAATAAAGGTAAAATTTTGTATCATTTTTTGGAAATTTGATTATTGTTTTATTAATAAGCGTAGTCGCAGAATGTCATAAAACCATCAATATTTTTTTAATGGCCAATCTCCTAAGATGCTGTGTCACAAAATGTGAAATTTCCGGTAAAAAAGAGGAACTTAACGACCTCTCGTACCTCTCGCCTAGCCAAACCTGCAACCACATACTTTGAAACCTAAGGAACATAATGTCAACATTGTAGAAAATCAATTTAAAAGTTTTCAAATTTTGTCAATGGTTAAAAGAAAAAAAGGCCATCACCGAATCAATGCCCTTTGGGATTTGAAGTCAGCGGTGGCAAAATCCTGCCAAATTTTGGCATTAGTTGCCAATGGTCAGTTCGGGGTTCCTTTCCTTGTAAGTAGGAAATATCTGCTTATCTCTGTTCGTATTTTTAGGGTTCCGTACCTCAAAAGGAAAAAACGGAACCCTTATAGGATCACTTTGTTGTCCGTCTGTCCGTCCGTCCGTCCGTCCGTCTGTCAAGACCCTTTTTCTCAGGAACGCGTGGAGGTATGAAGCTGAAATTTATATCAATTACTCAGGTCTACTGTCCCTTGAAGCTGTGAAAAAATCAAACTTCTAAGCCAACGCAATCAAAAGATACAGCCGTTTATGCCGCAAATTTTCGACACTTGCAAGGGAATCAAAACCTACAGGGTGCTTCCCGTGAACTCAGAATCTTGAAATTTGGTACGAAGCAACGTCTTATAGCATAGATAAAGGAAAAATTACGAAAACCATAAATTTTTAGTTACATCATATAATATATATATTTTTAATAATTTTAAACTTACTACCCATTTCCTCATAAACGCGTAGAGGTATTAAATTGAAATTCATACCAAATACTCAGGTCTATAATACCTTTAAGCTGTAGCAAAATCAAACTTCTATGTCAACGCAATCAAAAGAAACAGCAATTTAAGCTGCATATTTTGAAACTCGCAAGTACTCGCAAGGGAATCAAAACCTAAAGGGTACTTCCAGTCGACCTAGAATCTTGAAATTTGGCATGAAGCAACGTTTTATAGCACACATAAAGGAAAATTACGAAAACCTTAAATTTTTAGTTACATTACAAAATATATATTTTTTAATAAATATAAACTTTGTAAACCTTGCCGGTTTGTACGGAACCCTCGGTGCGCGAGTCCGACTCGCACTTGGCCGGTTTTTTTTTATGACATAGGCGGCAAACGAGCAGACGGATTGCCTGGTGGTAAGCAATTACCGTCGCCCATGGGCACCCGTAACACCAGAGGAGTCACAAGCGCGTTGCCGGCCTTTAAGGGGGGTAGGAGCTTTGGGAACCTTACTCACCATCAGGAACACAACACTGCATACCTGAAAGGTAGCAGTGCTATTATGGCTGTGGTCTTCTGTAAGGAGTAGGTACTTCCCCAGTTGGGCTGCCCCAGATTCAAGCGTGATGGTCATCGCTGTGCCCTACCTCTCATTGTTGGACGTAGTTTAAGGACATACCCGGGTTCAACGGGTCCGGGTCGTAGTAGCTTTTTAACACAAGGTGGAAAACGCTTTGGTCGGCTAGGAGCTGGCAACGAATAGGCAACAACAAAACAATTCATTATACACAATTACTCAAAAGATGCTTTTGTTTCTCGATATTTCGTCAATTCCCATTATTGGTCTGAAATTGGATAGCTTCGGTAATGGGCGTGCATTATGTTTAGTGACTACACACGCCGTCTGTTCGTCACGGCTGACTCACCGGGAACAGAAGTGTGTTGTTTAGCGTTACACCCCATAACATTAAACACGGAAATATATCAAATATCATATAGCTTCAGGGTTCCGTAGTTAACAGGGAACCCTTGAAGTTTCACCTCTGCCCCCGGCTTGGCTTAGTTACAATATTAACTGTCACTGAGCCTAGGATTACCTAGAAAAATATAATCCATACTAATCTACACTAATATTATAAAGGCGAGAGTTTGTGAGTGTGTATGTTTGTCCTCACATCTAAACGGTTGGAGCGATTTTAATAAAATTTGGTATGGAGTTAGCTGACACCCTGGATTAACAGTTTCTGCCTGTGGGAACTTGTAGTTGGCTCTCTGCTTTAATATTACTATACTAAGTAAGTTTTCCCATGTAATAAAATAAAGTAAAATAAAATAATAATAACACATAGGCTACGTTTTTTCCTTAATAAACCGCGGGTAACAAGGCACAGCTAGTATTACATATAAATGCGAAAGTAACTCTCTCTGTCTGTCTGTTTCTGTTAACTCTTCACGCTTAAACCGCTGAACCAATTGGGATGATATTTGGTATGGAGAGAGTTTGAACTACGAGAAAGGACATAGGATATTTTATATCCCGCAACTATACTTTATGGGCATGGCTGGCCGAGGAAGTCGCGAGTAAAAGCTAGTTTGGATATACTTATAAATATGTTAATCAATCACGCGAACAAATTTGTAATAAAAGTACCTATTTTATGGTACTTGTGACTCCTCTGGTGTTGCGAGTGTCTATGGGCGGCGGTAGTTGCTTACCATCAGGCAATCCGTCTGCTCGTTTGCCTCCTATATTATAAAAAAAAACCTTTTCCTAACTAACTAACTTTTTAAGGCACTTGCTATGAAAAATTAGGTTCGATACTCGTGTAAAAACTTCTTTAAGACTCGGGTGAGTGTCACCCTCGTTTCACTCGGGCTCCAACGTTCACCCTCGTCGAAAAAAAATTTTTTTTCACTAGTATCGAAATGTACTATTCGGTTTTTTTTCTTCATTACAACTGTAAAGTGTGAAATGTCGTTATTACGTATTTAAAAAAAATAGAGTGCCTTAAACATTTTGTTAAAATTAAAATATATGTGAATAGTATGTTACTGAACCAGCGTGCTGAAAGGTAGCAGTGCTATTATGGCTGTGGTCTTTTGTAAGGAAAATGTACTTCCCCAGTTGGGCTGCTCCAGACTCAAGCGTGATGGTACTTCGCTGCGCCCTACCTCTCATTGTTGGACGTGGTTTAAGGATGTCCTTATGTCCGGCTGCTGTCCGGGTATGTAACCGGGTCTAAAAACAATATGGTTCAAAAGGTGACACATAATTTTGATAATGACTGTACGTTACACCGGAAGGTTGACTCGCACGTTACACCGGCCCGCGTCCGAGCCGAGGACACCGTCGCGAATTTTTGTATGGAATAAATCACGTGATCACCGAGCCGCCCGAACCACTTGGTCCGGGCACGGGCCGGTCGTGCGACGGCCGTTACAGCTATATACAAAGGCTCTGCTCGGCTCTGTGATGGGAAGGCGACGTGATGTCCACGCGATATCTACGAACGTGTGACGATTGTCTACTCGCAACAAATGGCTGGATGGAACGACGCTCGGTTAATGTCGATATTCGAGTGTCAGGCCGCTCGGGCCCGGGCCGGCCGGATCGGGCTTGTGAGGTTGACGTGTAGGAAGAGCGACGGTGTAACGTGAGTCATCCTTTACAAAGCTTCCTGCCATTATAATTGCCTCTAATTCCCATTAGGAATATAGTTGATTTCGTCGGCGATAATAGTGGCCTACACAGAAATAACATAGCAGAGGTTAAACCACCGCACACAAGCAACGTGGAAATCGCTACCGCACTTGATCTTGATGACAGGTTTGGCCCGCCTATGAAGCCGACGGTCCTGGGTTCAAATACTAAGTAAGTATCTACGGGCATTTTTTTATGAAATTAGGAGGCAAACGAATATACCAATAAATAATAGTAGCGGTTGTATTATGGCTGTGGTTTTCTGTAAGGAGGAGGTATTACACAAGTTGGGTTACTCCAGATTCAAGCGTGGTGATCATTAGCTGTGCCCTAGCTCACATTGTTGGATTTATATTTATTTATTAATTTACGTGTAAAGGCCACTTAGCCATTAGACCGTTTCAGGCACGGAATCCATTCCGTGCCTGATACGTGCGTGCGTGATCCATCACGTACTACTACAATCACTAGAGACTAGGTCCGAGAACGGCACACGGCGGTGCCGGTTCGTGACGAAATGTCCTATTAGTGGGCGTAGTTTGGCAATATATTATTAAAAAAGTTCTTATTTCTCTTAACGCCATATTCTATGGATGTCTTGCGGCTGGCATGATGATGATGATGATGATGATATAGTCAGAAGTCTGCATATTTTGTTATGTGTGAACAGGCTGCAAAACTCCAATTTGCTGTTCTCCCGTTTCAGTTTGCGAGAAACGATGTAACATCCTTAATCTTTTGATTGTTTGAATCAAATATGCTTCCTGTTATCAGGAATTCTCAAGTTAATAGTCTTAAACATACTTAAGGTAACTTAGAACGAAACTTGATTCTGAACAATTTCAAGCTATAAATGCATATTATTTACATTTAATATATGAATTTCCACAGAAAGGTGGGCGTTTTCACGAAACGTTGTACATAGAATCAAGTGTTGGTAGCATTTTGTGAAAAACCATACTATTTCTAATCAAAAACGAAAGGAGAATCCATTTTAATAAACATATAGAATATAATTTATAACGGGGAATTGTAACATATCATAAGGGGGGACGTGGTAGGCCAAGACGGAGGTGGCGGGACGACTTGGATTCATTCCACAACGAATGGCTAAAGATTGCACATGACAGGGAAGAGTGGAAATCAAGAGGGGAAGCCTTTGCCCAGCAGTGGGACACTCTGTAGGCTTATTAAAAAAAAATAAAAAAAAATTTATAAGCTTAAAAAAACTGCGTCTTTTTTCCAAAAGGTGGTTGGTGGGTAGGGCTGCAGTGAAAGGAACCGCCGGACTAAGCGCGCCGTGTCCAGGATTACCGCCTTCTGAATCTGACCGTTGAACCAACCACAACCACGTAGCGAGTCTCAAGATATTGGTCGAGGGAGTAATAAAGAAAAATATATAATATGGGGGCTGATGCAAAGCGATTCGTCTGCGACATTGGCCATCGACTCAGACAAAAGGGAGAGGATCCCCGCTCAGTACCCTTACCATGAGTTGTGACGTTGAGGTTTTCGATAACGAGTAACCTCAATGTCACAATCACAACTCATGGTAAGGGTACTGAGTCGTTTCTGGTACAAAAGTTGTCCATAATTATACATCGCGGCAATTCGTCTAGCATTATGGGCACTTTTGCATCAGAAATGAATTATTTAGGTATATGTATTATTATTTTTCTTTTATTTTGCCTATTTTGTTCTTATAATATTAAAATTCTTGTATGTTTGTTTGGAAATAAAGAACTTTTAAAATAATTGAATTTATTTGTTTTACAAAAAAACTGCTTCTAATTTGCTAAAAGGTATCATCGGCCTAAGATGAGGCAACTGACTTGAACCCGTGACCTCCACGTTGGCTGCAAACTAACCATTACCTATTCTGAACAACACAACTGATAGATGTACAAATAACCAGTATACCTTGAACCTAACCTAAGAAGTCAAATCTAACCTACTTTAAGGTCACACATTTTTTTTAAATAACAGCAATTGTTATAAATACATATTTGGATTTTGCATATTTAAACTTGGCACTCATTTAGATCTCCATTCTTTTTGCGGCGAAGCCCACAGCCAAGCATAATTTTTGTATTGAACTTAGCTCTCCTTTTTTACATTTATGTTTTTCGTGGGATAAATAATTAATAAATACTTATAGGTGAAAACTTAACTTAGGCACCTGGCCTATGTTGTAGTAACGTGTGTGTACACGCATGTCGGCGTTCTATATTCAAATGTTGACGTAAGTTCCATATAAACTGCACCATGCACAACTACATAGACATGGTCCTTCAGTTAAGTTTTTCAGCTACACACCGGGACTAAGTTAGATCAGTAAAAGCCCAAGACAAGTGTCCGGTGAGTTGGCAACATGGCAGCTAATCAACTCCAATTGTTCTCTGCGTTCAGTCGCGCTCGTCTTTTGTCATCGCCATATTTGTATACCTTAAAAGGCATTTGTAAATTACTTGTGAAATCTTCTGACTGCGTAGTTGCAATTTTGGGTGATTTCGGTTAAAAATATAAGCGAAAAATAAACAGTATGCTGTTTTGAATAGTGAAATGGTGAAAGTTCAACTTGTGGTTAGGTTGTGGTGTATTTTTTACGTTTTAGCCTAATTTATTGATCTGGTAAGTTTAGTATTTTTTTAAACATACCTTATAGATGTTTGTTATTACATATCGAGTGTTTCCTGTAATAAGAGCCATAACTTTAGGCATCGTTTCTACACCACAAACGTAGCAATTTATACTACGACTTTTGGAAATAACTTATGGTTTACTAATAAATAGGATTAAAAAAACATTGTAAATATTGTTGGCAGTCAATTGAAAATACTATTTATTTTGTTCGAAAAATCCACAAGTAGTAAATTACAGAACTTTTTAAAGTCGTAGAACAAATGTTGCTACGTTCGTGGTGTAGAAGCGATTCCTAAAGTTATTTCTCTTATTACAGAAAACACCCGATAAATGTATAATACATTATAACAAGCAAAGTGAATAGTAATAGTAATATAAATTTTAAATGATGATATTATATTATATTGTAATAATTTTACCAATGAATTGCTCTGTATTAATTAATTAATGAATTAATTATTCGATTAAGATTATATTTGTATTTGACTATTCGAAAGTGCTAGTTGCTAGGCCTACTTGAATAAAATAATGAAATTGAAAATTGAAATTGAATATTTTATAAAAATACAATTATTTTTTGTGGCAATTTGTAAAAAAAAAAAACGGTAAAAAAAAATATTTAATTAAACTGAAAGTATTTTAAGAACTTAAAAACGTAAATTACAAACTTAATGACAATAGGCATTCTCTACCAGTCAACAGTATTAGTAGGTACAGTTGCCATCAGATATATCGGAACTGTGGAGGTGATCAGAAATATCTGAATATGCACTTTATCGCCTTCAGCATAGAGGCGTTGTTCAGGTATTTGTGACCTCCACAGCTCCGATATATCTGATGGCGACTATACACAATTAAGAAAATAATGAATATATCTGATGGTGACATAAAATTTGTAATAAGTTGTCATGCAATGTTAATGTCATAAATTAAGGGTAAAATAAGTAACAAAAACATTTATTAAAAAAACTTGTCTTTGTGTGAGTCGGGGCATTCAATTGATACTTGTTTATGGAATTAGAACATAATACTGTACACGTACAGGTACACGATATAAGATTCACCACTACTTGGTTACAAACGGATAAACTCATGTGTAATTATATCGCACTAAGCGACATGTTTCGGGTAAGCTCTGGTACGCATGTTCAAACCGAGTCGTATTATAAGATTCGCCCGTTATTGTTTCCCAGGAAAGTCCCATTTCGCGAGTATCTGTGACTAAATTCATGACTAATACAATGTTTATGTTATGTCATACTATAACATCAAGTCTCTAATAGTGCGCCATTAGAATTATAGGTGAGACGTATGAATCATGGAATCATACTTATTAGTTTCGTCATGGACCGATCACATTGCGTTTACAAATACGTTAAAAATAAATTCAGAGATAATTGTCAGGATGTCGCAAAAACTGAAGGTGTGGGTTCAAATCCTGACTGACGCCAGTGGGTCAGGTTACTTTTTCTTAAATAAAGTAAATTTATAAATACAGGTTATTCTTACACAAATTGAGCCCCACGGTAACCTCGAGAAGTGAAGTGTGAATACTCAGCCAATGACGTATATAATATACAAATACTTAAATACAAAACACCCATGACTCAGAAACAAATCTGTTGTCATCACACAAATAAATGTTCTTACTGGGATTTGAACCCAGGACCACCGGCTTCATAGGCAGGGTCACTACCCACTAGGACAAATCTATCGTTTATTACAAACATATGGATATTCAGTGAAAACGAACTGCTATAATAATATTTTGTCATGTCTTAAATTTTTTTTGCATAGAAATTCTGTCAGTCATCCATATTTGATAACATTATTTTTGTTATCTATTGACCCAGAATGTATGTTATTTATTTCAATTTATACAAGCTGTCATTTGGAATAACGGCTTTTTGAAAAAAAAAAAAAATTAGTACGCACTCGATTCAATGTTCAAGACTTGAGTGTATAATTGATTGGTTTCCATTTCCACCTGTGAAAACAAATGATGTTACTTAATCTTAATCTCCTTTAGAAACTCCGTTCTAAATTCCTATTTTGAAAATGTCGTTAAATTCCTCGCTCTCGCTTACTCCGAACAGGAACAATAAGGAAAACAATGTTCTATTCAATGCGACTAACTTCATAACTCAGCTCGCATTCAGCCAAGTTAAATCAGCTGAAGTTAGTTGCACTTTATATTACGAGATTTCACAGTACGCGCTATGTAACTTTGCTCTGTGTTCTGAATTGAGTTTTGTGGCGAGTGGTATAAAGTTGGTATTGCTTTGTACGGTTGCTTGTAATTATGACGTTCAGGTAGTGACGTTACGTTAAAGGTTAACGCATAGATATGTAACGAGCGCGTTGTTTACAACCAACTGTTGCACTGCTGTTGATTTTCAATTGCCGAAAGAAGTATACTGCTGGAAAAATGCCTCCCTTAATGATTTCCACTACAGTCTTGTGCCCTTGATAAAAACATCGGTGCACTTAGTTTGGGGCCTTCTAATGGGGCTTTCGGTACGTTCGCCACTCCAGAACCTTTCTGCCCCATAGATCATGGTTTCTTCGAACAATGTGTCCTGCCCATTGCCCTGTTTCATATGAACTCTGAGTACAGCTCGCTCCGTTGCTCTCTGATTAACTGAGCTCTTTCTTGAGGCTTATTTCAAGCGCCGTGAGGCGACTAGACTAGCGGCTGACTAGAATAACACCCCCCATCTCCTCTAGCGGGTGTAAGAGACGACAAATGGAAAAAAACCACGGATGGGCAACAGTGTCCGTCGGTTTTCTGTAATGCTGACATTTGACATGCTGCATTTCCTCGTTGTATCGCAATGCTGACAAGTTGTGCGAGGAAGCCGTCACCGGTTATACTTACGTCAACCAGACGCCAAGTTTGTGCGCGCTGGGACCCCATGCTTCTAGCGTTTCTACCCCCAAGCGGTACGATGGTACTCTCTAGCTCCTACCTATATTTATTTTTATTCCTTTTATTTGTAAGTTTTATAATTGTTACCGTATTGTTTTGTTGACGACCGGTCTGGCCTAGTGGGTAGTGACCCTGCCTATGAAGCCGAAGGTCCTGGGTTCGATTCCCAGTCAGGGCATTTATTTGTGTGATGAGCACAGATATTTGTTCCTGAGTCATGGGTGTTTTCTATGTATTTAAGTATTTATATGTATCTATTTATTATATATATCGTCGTCTAGTACCTGCAACACAAGCCTTATTGAGTTTACCGTGGGACTAGGTCGATTTGTGTAAGAATGTCCGAAATATTTATTTATTATTTATTTATTTATTGTTTTGTATTAGTTGTTAGTCTGTACGCTTCGTGACGTGACCTCACTCATTAATGGCCCCGACGGAAGACCAGCGCTGGCTACCCGAGCTAACTAGCATCATGCTGAGTCGGACCATTTCGAGGCAGTTTTATTAAAGTTTTACTTTTATATTTATTGCGTTTTAAAACGTAGATAAAGCAGGATGTGCGTCCACCCTAAGGCACCGAGAACAGAGTTTACGAAGCCGCCTGAATGCTAAGTAGGCAGTTTTATTTGTCCGCTTTCAATTTAACTTGGTTCCTACTTTCTAGATTCCTGGCAATTGCAACCCTTTGACCGACCGGCGATGACGGAAAACTGTCCTAGACTCTAAGTGCTGACTCATAAACTATACTATACACAAATGTGATATCAAGACGTATGTCACAAGATGGCTGGCCTATTTACTTTAGTCGGTTTCTCTGTTGTACCTACTTAGAAATTTTTAGAAGTAAGCAATGATCACTATGTGAGGGCTCATTCAAAAATCCCCGTCCCCCTTGGTGATATTCCGTTAAGTCCACGAAATTATGTTACATCACACCGTTTCAGTACTACTAAAACTAAACTAAAGTACACGTGATGTGGTCTTGGACTCCCCCCTCCCCCATCGCGATCAATCGTGATAATTCGTTGACCCCCTCCCCCCCAAAAACGATCACATGATTTTTGAATGAGCCCTGAGACTATGACAAGAAGGAACTATATATAATAGTGCATACTGTGTCATACTTATTGAAAGTTTAATTAGACCATCCCATTCGATCTTAGTATAGTTATTACGGTGGCTCGTCTATGACTAATACTAAGTCTATGGTCTTAACAGATGATCCCTTCATTTGACGTTTAACATTTTTGCTGACAGAGCGACAGCGTGTCGCTAAGCCACGCCTGTCGACGTACTGTCAGCGAACTCATTAAATTACACACTGAAACAACTGGGGTCTGAATCAACATAGAAAGTGTTATGTTGTAATACTGTTTTGAAAAAATAAGTCCCGCCGAGTTTCCTGCCGGTCATGAAATTAAAAATGCTTCTCGGGTCAGAGGTGTAGGGTTAGAATCGGTGTAGTTTTTTTTTTCTTCTTTTGTATACTCGACGTGTAAAAGTGCCCTTGTAGCCTACTTACTGAATAAACGTTTGAGTTTATGGAAATTAATATTAAGGATCCAGAGTAATTTGCGTAATGTAATACCGAACCCAGCAACCGACAAGCACACGTTACCGAACTCACAGTTAGAACGGTGTGCTCATTCACTTTACTATCATAACACGAACTATAAATTGACCCGAAATACCTAAACCACAGACGAGTGTAGCGGTAGCGCCTTTACAAAAAGTGTGAGCAAGTCCACAGCGAGCGCGGCGTGCGGAACGCTGTGCAAGGCACTGGGTGTCCTGACTCGGCTTGAAAATGGGTACCAGAGCTTACCCGAAACATGTCGCCTAGTGCGATATAATTACACATGACTTTATCCGTTTTAACTGAGTAAAAAAGAAAACTTTCATCGGTGCATTGCTCTGTGTTCTTGAATATTGCGTGTTGTTACTAGAAGCCCTTCGAGGCAGTTTATTGAACTTTTAATTGAATCAATGACGTTCTATGAAAATGATTATTGACTCGACGTCTGCGAAGTTAAATACATCTGAAGGGCACAATCGACGCGAAACGAACTTAACTCGACTTGTAAATATGATCTGTTTGCTCTTGTAGGTAACCCTACAAGTACTAACTAGTTTCATAACTAAAAAAATAAAATAAGTTTTTTTTTCATATAAAGTATAGAAATATTAGCTAAGGGGTAGTGTTGCCCGGTAAGCAAAGCAAATCACATAATATATTTCCGTTGACGTCGCATGCAGGCAACCACGGACCGGAAAACGAATCGTGTACTGATCTCCCACAAGGTGGACCGACGACCTGGTAAAGATCGCGGGAATCCAGGATGCAGGTGCAACAAAACCGGTCATTGTAGGTCTCTTTGAAGGAGGCCTATGTCCAGCAGTGGGCGTCCTTAAGCTGTTTTATTTTTATTGCTGACTGACCGATGTTTATTTTTAAACAACAGAATAACAAAAAAATAACAATAGCATAACATCGCTTTTTGTGGGGGCCCATCTCGCATAGGGCGAGTCACCGTCTGCCGGAAATAAAATTGTATATTAGGCAGGCTTCCGGTTTTTTATCCAATAGCCCAGTAGCTACTCCATCCTTTCCACCCAATAGCCTGGTACATTTTAGATTCCATTAAAACTCAATAGTCCTTACACCATGGCGGGTGCTGTCTCTGTGCGCGTCCCATGATACGGACAGGGGCAGCATCCACTTAGTGTACCCCTTACATTTCATTAAAATTGTCGAAAGGGCTTCTGTGCGTTCTAAATATGTATAATTAATAATATCATTTATGATGTATGTTTCAGATCGTCAAGAATCATTAGATTACCCGGTGATGCTCAAAAAATAAATACGTGGATTACATATGACGCAAGTAAAATGACAGAAAAGCCATACACATCGTTAGAAGACCAGTACCAAACAGTGAATGTAAGGAGAACTAGAGAAGAAATAACTACAACAAGCACGGTTGAAGAAATCCTCAAAAAAATCGTACCGGCCAAAAGTTTTCTGTACAGAAATCAGGATAAGAAAAATGAAAGAATATTCAGTTCTTATTTGCCAATGGACTCCGGCACCCCAAAAAAGACAAGAAGATTTTTCAGAATGAGCTCTTACGAATACCCAATGTTCTCATCTAATGAAACGAAAGCAGAAAGCCATAACGACAGAGGATACTATTCTGTCAAAACTAACAGCAGATACTATATTCAGAAAACTTTTAGAATCCCCGAAGCTAAAACTAAATACAAATCAATAACAACTCCTGAAGAAATCAGTGAATCTGTCGTAGATGATCATTTGTACGAAGACCTGTGTTACACTGACGTGGACAAAGAAAAAACTGACGAAGAGAAAAAAGATCAAACCCAAAAACCTTACAAAGTTAAGATTCAAGAGCTATTTCAGTCCTTCAAATTGCCATTTTTTAAGAAGATGGAAGAAGTAGATATGAAAGAAGATGATAAAGAAGTGGTTGAAATCAGTGAAGAGAAGAAGAGTGAAGGCAATTTTTACGAGAATGGCGATGTAGACGTAGCAACTAATATGTACGATTCTGTTCACGCCGTGCGACCAGTGGAAGTGTCAAAAGACCAGGTAAGAAAGTAATCCTATCATTTTTAAGTAAAATTCTTCAAAAAAGGAGTGTATAGGTTCTTAAAGGGAGGCAACGCGCATGGGCTACGGTAACTGTTTACCATCAGGGCCGTATGCTTGTTTGCCTTGTATAAAACAAAAAAGGTTCCTGAAATCCCGCCATGTTTTTTGCCGGTCATAAACATAAAAGTCAAAATGCTTCTCGGGTCAGAGGTGTAGCGTTAGAACCGGTGTAGTTTTTATGTTTCTCTTTTACTTTTGTATACTCGACGTGTAAAAGTGCCCTTTTTTGCCTACTTACTGAAGAAAGGTTTTAGTTTGAGTTGAGTATCGCCAACAATGAGAGGTAGGGCGCAGCGAAGTACCACGCTTGAATCTGGAACAGCCCAACTTGGGAAGTACCTCCTCCTTACAGAAGACCACAGCCATAATAGCACTGCTACCTTCCATGTATGTAGTGTTGTGTTTCTGATGGTGAGTAAGGTGCCCAGAGCTCTAATCACCCCTACTTAAAGGCTGGCAACGCGCTTGTGACCCCATAGTGTTGTCCATGGGCGACGGTAATTGCATACCATCAGGCAATCCGTCTGCAACGTTTGCCATAAAAAAAGCCAAACAAGTCGACATAAAATCGTAACATAAGTCAACTGTGGCAAAGAGACTGTTAGTCCCCCCTCCCCTGGACCCCTTCCTCTGGATAAACGGGGTGTAAACGGTGCGCGGTGACGAGATAAGTAATTAACGTACATTCATTGAATTAATTTTAGGAATGAAATTACGTTCTAAATTCATAACACCTTCATGCAAGCTGGCTTCTTTTGATTGAAATAATAATAGGTGACATGGGAGGTGATTAAAAGTTTTTTAAATACAAATACAACAGTAGCACATTGCAATTGGCTATGTTTTATGTTAATTCTGAATATTTATAGTTCCTGTTTTATGGGAGGATTAAATGTTTGCGTATGATTAATTAATTAATGGAAGGATTTTTTCAATTTAGACAAATTACACTGAATACAATTTACAGATACAAACAAATTAAACAATAAAAGTAAAGAAAAAATAATAATATAATAGATATTAATTAATGAGTTAAAGTTTACCGTTTTCGCCTAACGATCAAAACGTCGTACTTGGGTAATATGACGTCGTTGGGTAATGAAATGACCCTGCCTATGAATCCGATTGTCCAAATGTCCAGGGTACAAATCCCAAAATCATTGTTTGTATTATAGATTTTTTGTTCCTGAGTCGTGGGTGTTTTATTTATTAAGTATTATACATATATATCTTTGGCTGAGTACCAACAACACAAGCCTATTTGAGCTTACCGTGGGGCTTAGTCATCCTGTAAGAATATCCTGTCACATTTATTTATTTATTAATGTATGGAAAATTTTACATTTACCTAGAAGAATGTTGGACTTTTTCTACGAATTTGACATAAGTTTGTTTAGATACGTTTATGGACAGTTATTATATAAAATAATTCTTAAATAATCTCGATATGTTATGCAAAAATAAAGGCTATTTCCTTTCTTTAAGGTGCAAATTCCAGTTGAAGATTATCTGGAGCCAATCCAACTAGAAAGGGACCATCAGTATTGCGACGTGGCTCTGAAAGAGGACTCGCTGCTTCAGTACATCATGAATCTGTTCGAGAACTTCGGAATGCGAAAAGGTATGTTATGAAAGTATGTCATCGCCTAGCGGTGTTACATTTAGGACAATTATCGCTTGAACGTTTGCAGGTCGCTACCTGCGAGTGTTCGAGCAATTATCGCCCTAAGGGTGGAGCACCGCAAGGCGACTGTATCATCACGTGCGCTTGTTGTGTTCCATTTAAGAAAATTCTCCCTTGAAAGTTTGCAGGTCGCTACCTGCAAGCGTTCAAGCGAGTATCGCCCTAAGGGTGGAATACTGCAAGGCGACTGTCATTGCATACGCTCGCGGTGATCCACTTAAGACCATTATCGCTTGAACTTTTGCAGGTCGCTACCTGCGAGCGTTCAAGCGAGTATCGCCTTAGGAGTGGAGCACCGCAAGGCGAATGTATCATCGTCAGCGCTCGCGGTGTTGCACTTCAGAAAACTATCGCTTGAACGTTTACGGGTAGCGAACTGCAAGCGTTCAAGCGAGTATCGCCCTAATGGTGGAGCCTCGCAAGGCGACTGTAGCATCGCATGTGCTCGCGGTGTTACACTGAAGACAATTATCGCTTGAACGTTTGCTGGTAGCGAACTGCAAGCGTTCAAGCGAGTATCGCCTTAAGGGTGGCGCACTAGCTCAATCTACTGTAGCTCAAAGAATTGCCAGGCTTAAGTGGCAATCGGCAGTGCTCATTGCACGAAGAACTGATGACGTTGGGGCAGAAAGATTTTTTAATGGCAACTGTACTGAAAGACTTAGTGTTAGGTGCCCAACTAGGTGGACCGATCATCTGGTCATGGTTACGGGAAATCCATGGGTCCAGGCGGCAAAGGTCGTTGTGGAAATTGTTAGAGGAGCTGTTTGTCCAGCAGACGGCAGGGTGTATTTATTTAAAAAAAAAATGTTTCTGAAATTCCACTGTGGTGTGGTAATGCCAATGAATAGTTAGATTTATTTAGTATAAAACGATATTAAATAAACCTAGCCTATGTAGTAGTAACTCTATATCTTGTCAAAAAAGTACAGTCCGTTTTACTAGACACGCAACGCTTAATGACATAATCCATCGGTCTCTTGCCACCATCAATGTGCCTGCTCTTCTTGAGCCGACCGGCATTGTCAGAGATGATGGCAAGAGGCCTGATGGAGTGTCTTTGGTTCCTTGGAGCTTGGGACGGATGCTGGCGTGAGATGCTACCTGCGTAGACTCATTAGAGGCGTCCCATCTCCATGGAACTAATGTAAAAGCGGGTGCAGCGCCGAAAAGCGCCGAAATGTTTAAATGTAACAAATATACAAGCCTGGACAGAGAGTACCATTTTTTACCGTTTGGCATAGAAACGCTAGGTCCATGGGGTCCCAGTGTTCACAAACTTTTGCAGAAATCGTGAAGCGTCTAGTTGACTTTACTAGTGACCGGAGAACTGGTGGCTTCCTCGCACAACGTATCAGCATTGCGATATAACGAGGAAATGCCGCCAGCATCCTTGGTACAATGCCTCAAGGTCCTTTTTACACTTAATGTAGTATTCGTAATATTGTAAATAAAATTTAAATGTTACATGAAAACACTTTAATCCCAGTTTTTTCAGGAATTACATCAATTTACACGTTAATGGCCCAATTAACATTTCAAAAGTCCATCGGACAAGTGCCGATAAGCTGAAAAGCCTACATCGAAAATAGAAATTCGATAACAGTCTATCTCTATCGCTCTTACATATACGAGCAATAAAGAGGCAGATAGACGATAGGGAACTGGCGTGGTTATCGGTAAGCCTTTTGATTCGACAGGCAAAGCTACTTAATTGCCAGAATACCACAGATCTGTCAATAATTTGTTGAATAACTTTTGTAATATTATTTTATCAGAGCGAAGCTTTTGTGTATTTGATGATTGTATAACCGCTATGTAAAGGTTGTAAATTATTTATTTATTTTATTTGTAGTTTTAGTTTTAAGTATATAGAACTTATTGTTAAACCCATCACCCAATACAGTGCCGGTTTTAGTACTAACAGCGCCCTGGGCGAGATTTCTACGGCGCCCCCTAATTGCAATTCAAACCCATACGAAAAAAGGCGAAGGATAATAATGAAATAACCATTTATGAAAAGAAATAAACATTTATTAAAAAAACTAATAAAATTTTACTTTTCTAGCCTTTTTATCGGCGAACTCTTTTATTAAGTTATCAAAGTCGATGTTTTCAGCTATTTCATTTTCGATCGACAAAGTTGCCAAGTTTGTCAATCTACATTGTGATATCGTCGATCGCAGATAGGTTTTTATTAGCTTAAGCTTAGAAAAACTCCTCTCTCCACTAGCAACCGTTACGGGAATAGTTAATAATATTCGTAATGCTATCCAAACATTTGGATATAGTTCTTTTAAGTTGCGGTCTTTAATAAAATTTAAAACAAAAACAGGAGTAACCACTTTCTGATCAGGCAAAAACGATTTCAGACTTATGAGTTCATCGCACAACATACATCCATCTATATCTGATTTGGAATTTACATTTAATTTCAATTGAAGATCACTACAGAGTTTGATAAGGTCGTGTTTTTCTGGAATCTGTTTTAAATTGTACAAAAAAGACCAAGATTCCGAGTACTCACATAACTGTTCAAATCTTTCGTTGAGTGAAGTTAACGTCGTGTCCAAAAGACAGTTGAAAAATTCAACCTCAAATTTTTTTTCTGGAGAAGTTATAGGCTCATCTTGGGCAATTTCACCAGCTTGGCGCTTAACACGTCGAATTCTTGTTGTCGCTCTAAACACAGGTTCTATTTCTAACTCTTCAGCCAATTCCTTCGCAGTTAGAATGGCGCTTTTAAAGCCTGTATTTCTATATTCTTCCAAGAAATTGCAGCATTTTTTCAGCATGTCTGTGCATTTACCGAGATCCATGTCTGTTGATTGTAGAGATTTACTAACGACATTAATTTGAAAAAGTATGTCATACCAGACAACCAATGAAACTATGAAGCCGAAATCTTTTAGTTGTTCGGCTAGAGTAGTAGCCTCATGAGAGACTTGAACATCAGTTTGCTGAGTTTCGATAGCCAAAGTGATTAAAGCGTCATGGACGGCGCTAATTTGATAACGGACTGCTTTAACACTGCCTATTCTTGCTTCCCAACGCGTGTCACTGAGTTTTTTTATAGTGTACAATCCCAAGTGATCGGTCAGAATTTTCCATCGATGAACAGAAGCTGAAAACAACGTAAACAACCTCTGAAGTACTCCAAACAAAGTGACAGATTTTACAGATGACTTAGCGGCATCGCATAGTACGAGATTGTAGCTATGACAGCCACACGGCACATATACAGCTAAAGGATTTATGTCCAGAATTCTTCTTTGAACTCCAATATTTTTTCCTTTCATGTTTGCTCCGTTGTCATAGCCCTGACCTCTACAATCGTTCAATTCCAGTCCGTATTTATTTAAAATATCAATAATAACTTCAGTCAGCCTTTCACCAGTCGACTCATTAACAGGTATAAATTCTATGAAATGCTCTTTTACTGATATTTTATCGACATCTGATGATAAATCAACAAATCGTATTGTCAGTGAAAGCTGTTCTATATGACTAATGTCCGGAGTACAGTCAGCTATAATAGAATAATATTTCGATTTCTTTGCACGTGATATGATTTCTGACTTCACTTTTTCACCCATCAGCTCTATTAATTCATTTTGAATGTCTTTTCCGCAGTAGTGGTCAGAAACATCACCCTTTACAGCTAAAAATTTGTATTTGTTGTACATCACCAATAGTGTCATCCTGAGCAGCATCTGTAATTGTAACACAACTTGTCTCCTCACTTCGGGAAACTTCGTCCACAATCTCTTCAACAGCTAACTGATCTGACTTGTCAGACAGAGACTCCACTACCGATGCATTCGCTTGTATTTCAGATGTAGATGCCACATTAAGGTCTTGATTTTTTGTTGTGATATATTTGCCTATATTCATAAACTTTTTTGTTTTTCAAATTCCTTCTCTTTTTCTGCTTTTCGCTTTCTATATTTTGATCCAGATGGTTTTCTTTTGAAACTCAACGTGTTCAGACATTTTGTACTAATCAAATCTGCAACAAATTAAATCTGCGTAAGTCCGATCATTTCTATAAATTAATTAAATATAGCGCTATTGAGGGAGGACGACCAAAAACGCTTTATATTCAGTAGCCTTACCATGAGTTTGTAAAAACGTTCTCTTCTCGCTATCGAAAACTATCGCTTTGTCCCTGTCATTGTGGTGCACGTGAAAGAGACAAAGCTATAGTTTTCGATAGCGAGAACGTTTTTTCAAACTCATGGTAAGGCCACAGGAAAGCGTTAGCATACACGTGAACTACGATCGAAAAATCTAGGTAAGGTAATATTGTCATGGCAGCGGAATAATTGTGAAATGTTATATTTAAAAGCTTGTGTTACGTGATAGTGCTTAGATTTGTATGAAAAAAATCACGATCATCCACTCGTTCCCGAAAAAATGACTTCTATGTACAGTCAGATGCAAAAGTCGGTGGACACTTTTCACCTTTAACACAAAGGCTTACGAATGAACAGGCTTCATCCACTTTTACACTTGACCGTACCTCCTCGACATTCATTTATTATCTCCGTGTTAAAATTTCATCAACATTATATAGTCAGTTCTAGAGATATTTTATAATATACTAGCTGTTGCCCGCGCAGCTACGCTCGCGTGGTATCCCTATTTAAACCTATAACCCTTTTTTGTCGCATCGCAATCGGTTAAAAAGTAGCCTATAGCAGTCTCATGAGTTCCAACTATACATATGTCAAATTTCATCACAATCGGTTTAGTGGTTTAGGCGTGAAGGGAAGACAAACGAACAAACAAACAAACACACTTTTCCATTTATAATATTAGTATGGATAATTTACTTTAAATAGATTACCCCACTCCAAACATAACAAACAAACAAATGTTACCTCTTTAGTATAATAAGTAAAGATAGTTAAAATAAAATTGTACTTACCTAATTAGTGAAATAATCCGTCATGAAGCAAATACCTACTTAAACACTATTTGAATTTCAACTTTTTGGATAAAACCTATGTCACTCTGTAGTCGGCGACAAAAAGTAAAAAACATGCACTTCGTAACTTAGCGTGGACCGCCTGATTACTGCGTCTGTTTGTTTTAAAATATGTAATTACGATAACTGTTTTTAAGTGCGTGCACCGATTGAATGAATAAGAATGAGCTGTGTTCCGCTCCATCAAAAATAACGTCAACTCTTCTGAACTAAAATGTTAAAAAGAGATAGATAATGTGTTTCTCTGTGGTCGGGGATTCCCAGTTTTAACGGATTGAGCACTGCGTTCCATTCTAGTGTTGCCAACACATCGTTTTTTTTTTTCACTTACAGAGATGGGAATATAAAGGGGCGCCGCTTCACGGCGCCCCTTAAAGTCCGGCGCCCCTGGGCGGTCGCCCAACCGCGCCCTACCCTAACGCCGGTACTGACCCAATACCTCCTAACACAAGTGTCAAACTTAAAAGGAGGATTCGATATTGTGTAAAAACCCATGAAAAAATTAACGAATTTTCAATTTTCTATTTTCAATTTTGTAAATGATATCGGATGTACACCGGCATTATATAAACAGTGAGAATTTGGGAATAATAAGAAAAATATGATAAAAAAAATCTACTAAATATTATTGAAAAACAAAGAAAAATAAAATAGATTGGCACTGTATTTGGAGTATGTCCTTAAACTACGTCCAACAATGAGAGGTAGGGCACAGCGATGACCATCACGCTTGAATCTGGGGCAGCCTAACTGGGGAAGTACCTCCTCCTTACAGAAGACTACAGCCATAATAGCACTACTACCTTTCCGGTATGTAGTGTTGTATTCCTGATGGTGAGTAAGGTTCCCAGAGCTCCTACCCCCCTTAAAGACCGTGACTCCCCTGGTGTTGCGGGTGCCCATGGGCGACGGTAATTTCTTACCATCAGGAAATCCGTCTGCTCGTTTGCCGCCTATGTCATAAAAGTCACCGAAAATCGTATCTTACTATATCAAGACCCCAAAATATCTGATCGGTTATGTTAAGGCTATAAGGTGCTGTCATAATTTTTTGCGGCCTTGACATCGTCAGATATGACTGTAATTCAACTGTTTGTAACTAAGTACTGTAATTCAATTTAAAATTTCCATTTTCGAGCAGTGTTGTCGAACTTTTCATGAGTTAACTATTTGGTCATAATCACCATTTCAGCAATATTGTATCCACAGTTGGACATAGGCCTTCCACAAATATGGCATATCATCTTGGCAGGCGGGTTGGCGACCGCAGTAGCTATAATGGTTTCGGCAGACGGTGTTGAGCATTCGTCGGTTTTTTCCCTTTGTCGCCTCTTACGACACCCGCGAGAGGAGATGGGGTGGTGCTATTCTAATCAGGAAAATCTGAATATGTATAACAAGCTGTTTAAGTCCAACATTTATACAATGTTATAATTACAAATACTTGTTCGTTGTGTTGTTGCTATTAATTTCAGTATTATTACGACACTTCCACTTTCTCATAGTGAAGTTTTGTACAAAAAGTCGCCTCATGTGGACGACATGTGCAGTAGGGATGTGCCAGCGCGGCGGTGAGTTATCGATAGGTATAATAAATATGTATTTTGGGACAGTTTACAGTTCGAGGGTTCGGTGGTCAAACCCGTTAAGTTGAGTAAATGGGATTTTGAATTTAGAACTATATGTGAATTACGTAAGATTGTTACTTCAATGAAATATTATATCGAATTATCGGGTTTGACCACCCAACCCTCGAGTTGTACTCTGTCTGTTTGGGACAGGTAACAGTGTTTTTATTTGCAACCCTAAATACGTAAATATGTATATGGACCCTGATAAGGTGTAATATAGGTGTAGTATAACAAGTGCAGATAGCTATAATTAATTGTACTTAACTAGTTATTCCATTAAATCTGCAGTGTTGTTTATAGTGTTAGAGCTTGTAGGAATGCCTACGTGATGCTTGTATTTTTGAGCTTGACTTTATTGTGATGGGAATCAGAGCGTGTGAAGATAATTTTGAACACCTCGCCGCTTAGCAATTTCTGCTGCTGACTGTACCTGCTTCAAGACAGGGTGACTACCGATTAGACTATGTTTTGATATTACTAAACTGTCATACCCAAAATGACAATGGGGTTTAATAACATACTAGTTTTTGCTAGCGACTTCGTCGATCAGCCAACCCCGTCTTCAACGGCAAAAAAAATATCCTATGTCTTTTCCGTAGCTCAAACTCTCTCCAACCCAATTTTCAACCCAATTGGTTCAGAGGTGTAAGCGTGAAGAGGTAACTGAAAGACAGAGACAGTTACTTGTGCATTTATAATATTAGTAAGTAAGTATAGGATTAAACCAAGCATAGGTTTTATTGGTTCAGGGGTTTAAGCGTGAAGAGCTAACAGACAGACAGAGTTACTAGAAAACCGTTGTGATATAGTTTTATTTGCCGATGATACATCATTAATTTTCAAGGTTGACCGGCAATCTACAGATTTTAATGTAATTAATAACACACTAGCTGATGTTCTCAACTGGTTTACTACTAACAATCTGTTGCTTAATGCTAAGAAAACAAAATGTGTTAGATTTGCTTTGCCGAATGTTACACCGGTGGATACTAGAATACTTTTAAATAATGAATGCTTAGAGATAGTAGATAAAACATTGTTCCTTGGTTTAACATTGGACAAAAGTCTACAGTGGAGTCCTCATATAACAAAACTCGCACATAGATTAAGTTCGGCCGCTTTCGCCGTTAGGAGAATTAGGCAACTGTCGAATATTGAGACAGCTCGATTAGTTTATCATAGTTATTTCCATAGTGTAATGTCATATGGTATTCTGGTTTGGGGCAAAGCAGCTGACATACAGACTATACTTTTATTACAAAAGAGCCATTCGTTTTATGTATAACTTAAGAGCAGGTGCATCTGTTAGAAAACTTTTAAAGAAATTAATATATTAACTGTAGCTTGTCAATATATATATGAAAATATTATGTACGTTATTAAAAACCTTCAGTTGTTTACCAAAAATTGTGACATCCATACCTATAACACTAGAAATAAGAATAAGCTTGCTATTAGAAAGTGTCGTGTGCGTAAAGTGTATAAATCATTTTTTGGGCAATGTATTCATTTATATAACAAGTTACCTGATGATGCCTTAAAATTACCCTTCCCAATACTTAAGAATTACTTAAAAAAGTCTTTGATGTCTAAGGGCTATTACAGAGTAGAGGATTATTTGACAGACAAACATGCATGGCCCAAACCAGAAACTAACAAAACCGCCTAGCAATTAATTCAACAATTGTATGTACTGCCAGATAATGTAAATGACACAGTTTAGATAAGAAAGCATATTAAAGTATGTCTATTTTGTGAAGTCGAATTTATTTATACATTATTATTTTTACTTTTATATTTTAATATTTTCTTATCTTGTAATAAACTGTTTGATATGTTTTCTTATCGGACTACGCATAATTATGTAAGTACCTACTTTAAGATTTGATGTATCACTGTTTTGAAAAAATAAGTCCCGCCGTAGTTTCTTGCCGGTATCTTCACGGGTCAGAGGTGTAGGGTTTGAACCGGTGTAGATTTTTCTTCGACGTTAATAAGTGCATGTAATGTGCCTAAATTGAAAAATAAAGATCTTTTATCTTTTTTTTTTTCTTTTTACTTTCGCATTGAAAATATTAGTATTGATAGTATATAGTATGGATAATCAAAATATCGATAAGGAACTATCCCAGCACTAAAAAAACTGTCTCCACATAACTAAATAGAATAAAAGTGTCTGTCCATCACACGATGTTAGTTGTTAGTTGCACTCGGAACTGCAGTTGTGGTGCACTAAGATAGCGCGACTAAACGACTAAACTTTTGAAGTGACGTTTTAGTTGAGTGATAAGTGACAGTGAGAAGTGTAGTGTGCTGTTTGAGTTGTGAAAATGTTTCTAACAAAAAGTATCTTTTTTTGCAACTCCTAAGGTACAGTCGCCATCAGAGGCTCTAGTGTAATCTTCTTTTGACGTAGAAAAACGTTTACGGACGCGTAAGTGATAATGTTATTTATATGGGAAACGCTAACGCGTTCGTGACGTAAAGTTACGTTAAAAACGTACACTCAGGGCTCTGATATATTGTAGCGGTCAAGGTACAGTCAGCATCATATAGTTAGTCACAGTCAGTATGGCCGAATATATCGAAACACATCCTTACTGCTATATAAACAAAGATCTGTAGAAAGAATATTAAGTAGCAGATTAATTGTATAGAAGCGGGTAATTCACGTTTAGTCGATTATTGATCTATATGTTTCGCGCCGTAACGAGGAGCATAATCATGACCTGCCCACGTTGGTTAGGCATGGCATCTGTATCGGTTAGCCAACTGTTTCTATATATAATAACCAATATGTTTGAATCTCACTATAGTTTTGTGGTAAAAAATTCGGAGCAAAATTAAATTACAATATTTTAATTACTTTAATTTAAGATACAATTAGTTAAATATGTCGGAACCAATAGAAGTCAAAGATACCGAAACAGCCAGGATGATCATAAAGTTCGGAACATTAATGTAAAATATGCCATACGTGTGTTTCACATAGTTTATTTTCGTTTATATTTACTTTAAGTTACCCGTTCGAAAATCAAACTAAATAAATAAAATGTCATGGGTTCGAATCCTAGTTCGTGTCACTGAGTATTTCTAAAAGAATGTTCGAAATATCATTTGATACTCACTAGACGCTTTTCGGCCAAAGAAAACGTGAGGAGACCGGATCTAGTCCCGATAAAGACTATACTATCCGTAAAATTAAATGGCGAGTCGGGACATCAATCATTGGAATCATGCTACTTATCTCTTTCGCAACTGCACGGTCTTATTCAGCAGGCCGTGCAACAATACCTAGTGTAACGCACTGGTCCCACCGCGAGCTAGTAGGTAAGCTATGAGCTATCAGCTATTTCAGGGGACAAAAGATAATCGCTCCCGTGAAAATAAAAGAAAGAGATATATATTCATAGCTCATCGCCCGGCGATGAACTACGATCGCCCGGCTATGAGGTACATGTCTCTTTTATTTACACGGGATCGATTATCATTTGTCCCTTGAAATAGCTGATAGCTCATAGCTTACTAGCTCGCGGTGGGACCAGTGCCTAAGTATCGGTAGGTGACTTTTATTCTACTCACCTTTAATTTTGCGGACTACAGGGTGAACGATATGAAGTGTTACCAAATTAAAAAAGGCTACGTTTTTTATTTTGTAACAGAAAATATTTATTATTAAGGAAAAACAAACAGAAAAATATCAAAATTTTGGAATTTATTTATTTTAACTCAATGTGTCCTTTTGTCTTGACTATGGCCTTCAGACGGTCAAAGAATGAGTTGCACGCTGCACGAATGTGTTCCTGTGGTACATTGTGCCAATTACGTACGATAGCTTTCTTGAGTGCTTCCATACTGACATGTTTTCTTGTCCTCACCTTGCTCTCGTAAATGGACCAGATAGAAAAGTCCATCGGATTGGCGTCTGGGGAATTCGAAAGTCATTGGGTGGACGAAATAAAATGAGGAAAGCGGTTTTTCAGCCATTCTTGGTTTACACGAGCTTTATGAGCTGGGGCCGAGTGTTGTTGAAATGTCCACGGTCTACTACCGAAATGTTTTCGTGCCCAAGGCTCCAATGCAGCTTCCAAAACATTTTCCCGATAGTATGTCGCATTTACTTTGACACCAGGCTGGCCAGTGTGAATTTGGTAACACTTCATATCGTTCACCCTGTAGTATAGTTTGCTCGGGTTGGTGTAATGACAACAGTTGCTTTCGTAAAACTTAGTGTCTAGTGGTCTGTGACAGGTCTTGGGGTTAGATTGCCGAGCGGACCTGTGCTGTGATACTCCACTGTCTTTTCTGGTACTTTAGACAGAACCCAGTGATAGCTGTGACAGACAGAGAGATGGACGACGAAAGTACAGTTGACGCCATGTCTGGTCTAGTGGGTATACCCTGTCTATGAAGCCGATGGTCCTGGGTTCGAACTCTAGTAACGGCAAGTGTGATGAGCACAGATATTTGTTTGTGGCATGTGTTTTCTATATATATTTAAGTATTTGCATATTTATTATAGGTAGGCAACGCGTATGTGAATACTCTGGAGTTGCAGGCGTCCATAGGCTACGGTAACTGCTTACCATCAGGCGGGCCGTATGCTTGTTTGCCCCTGTCGTTGTAGGTATAAAAAAAATCGTTGGCTGAGCCATAACACAAGCCTTCTCGAGCTTACCGTGTGGGGTTCAGTCTTTGTGTGTAAAAATGTTCTGAAATATTTAATTATTATAATTGCCCTCCTGGCTGTAAGGGAGCTTTTGTATGATAATTTTGTGTTGTATGTCTTTTACTGTATTGTTTTGTAGTTTGTACAAGTGTAAAATTAACTTCTAAAGCAAAAAGAAAACAAAATTAAGACAATTAAGCGTGAACATTATATTTATTTATAGCATTATAAGCAATAACGAATTAGCACATGCAAAACTTAGCGAACTGGAAGACGCAGCGTAGGTAGGCCTCCCACAAGGTGAACACAGTTAGAGTCGCGGGATGCCGCTGGATGTGGAAGGCAGGATCGGTCTTCTTGGGTCGTTCTGGGGGAGGCCTATGTCCAGCAGTGGACGTCTTTCGGCTGACATGATGATGATGATGATGACATGCAAAACTTACCTTAACATTCTGTATCGCTGCGCAAACGCATTCTGGCCGGAGTACTCTCGACAAGATTGCGTCGCAGGTATGATCCGTACCGGTACGGTGTCGGACCGGACGATGACTGACCACGTGGTCGCGTACCTGGAGAACACTTGGAGGCTTAAATATATTTTACTAAAAACAATACTTTACTGATAGATAGAAGAAACATTTATTCATGACACACACACACACATAGCCGTGTGGTGGTGCTAGAATAGCGCCATCCCATCTCCTCCTGCGGGTGTCGTAAGAGGCGACAAAGGGAAAAAACCGACGGATGGGCAGCAGCGTCCGTCGAAACCCAAGCTATAGCTACTGCGGTCGCCAACCCGCCTGCCAAGCGTGGCGACTATGGCAACTACCCCCAAGATGATACAAGTCATATTTGTGGGAAGCCTATGTCCAGCAGTGGACGATTTACGGCCGAGTGTGTGACACACACACATAATAATAACAACAAAAATACACAAGAACATCACACAAACGACGTGTGCCACGAAATGGCCTCATCTCAGCGTTATGCCAGCAGCCAGCGCTGGTCTTCCAATGAGACCATGGTGCCATGACGACAAGTAACACATACAGCTGCTGAGGGTTCAAAATCATAGTCGCCACGCTTGGCAGGCGGGTTGGTAAACAGTATGTACCGTTTTTGGACGCTGCCCCTGGTGGGTACTTGGCACAATCCGTACGGTCAAAATATATTTATATCAAATGGTCAAAATATAAAAGTTACTCACCTAAACCTGGCTAGCTTTCTTATAATCATAGTGACGTCACAAGTCGAACGGAACGCGTCTGCGCGGCTCGAGTGTTTACTGCGTACTGGGGCTGCGCGGGAGAGGGGAGAGGTCGTTGACCTCGCGGCGACCATCTTGATTTTTTAAATGTGTTGTTACCGTGTTAATAATATAAGTCATACGAAAAATAACGGCGTTCTAGGTTAGTCGGTTGCCAATGAAGCAGGGAGTCCCGGGGTCGAATCCCGGCAAGGGACTTTGTGTGTTTATCGCGAATATTTGGTCCCGGTTATGGATGTTATATATGTATTTAGTATGTGTCTATAAATCAATATATTATTATTTTTAACCGACTTCAAAAAAAGGAGGAGGTTATCAATTCCGTTGGCATGTTGTTTTTTTTTTTTTTTTTTTTTTATGTGTGTTACTTCAGAACTCCGTCATTTATGGACCGATTTCAAAATTTTTTTTCGTTGATTGAAAGCAACCACTTCAAGGTTGGTCCCATTGTTACCAGAATTCAGATCTGATGATGGGATCCATGAGGAATTAAGTGAACTCTTCAAAATTTATAGGTACATGTATAACGATTTTAGTATATTCGGTGACAAGTCAAACATTTGTATTCAGAAAATAGTATTTGGTGAAGAAGAACTGATGAAGAAGACCATAGGTGGTCATAGGAAACTTCTTGTGTTTCCTGGGTGGCGCTGAAATATTTCAATTGAAATACTAAAGCGACTATGACAAAGCCAACTTAAATATTTCTGACGAAATGTTACCATTACCCTGATCTGGTGGTTGGACCCGGGATGTAGGCAACGGAACACAGAGATAAAAAAAGTGTAGAGTGGCTGTGTTTGGACTTAATGGGGTTGTCATGAGATGCAGTTTTATAACCTTGACTAATATTTTAACCGACTTTAAAAAAGGAGGAGAATGTCATTTCGATTGTATGTTCATTTTTTGCGTGTTACCTTAGAATTACATCATTCATGGACGAATTTGGTAAATTTTTTCGTAGTTTGACTGCATATACTACAAGGTTGGTTCTGTTGTTACCAGAATCTAGTATGATGATTGTAGCCGGATAGGAGGCAACGGAACTCCATGATAAAATAGTGCTGCAGGTCCTGTTTAGGCTTAATGTAATCGTCATGAAATGCATTTTGGTAACCATGCATGTATTTTTAACCAACTTTAAAAAGGAGGAGGTTCATAATTCGGTTGCATTTTCTTTTTAGTGTATTGTCCCCGAACTTTGTCATTCGGGACACTTAAAAAATGCAATAAAAACGCATAAATAATTAAGTTTTTCGCCGATAGTTCAAGCATTAAGATTAAGATTAGGCATTCAGAAAATACCGATGGCAATGGAACCGAGTGATATAAAAGAGTAAGTTAGCCGTTTTTGTGCTTAATGGAGTTGCCATGTGATGCCCTCTGGTAAAGACTTTCTCATCATCATCATTATATTCATCATCATAACAACCAAAGGACGTCCACAGCTGAACATAATATATCCCCCCTAAAGTGACCCACAATGACCGCGGTTTTGCGCCATTTTTCGCACACCTGACCTCGTTGGTACACTGGCCGCTACAGTAACTAGGGTATCGTGGGCCCCTGGGAACTCGAGGCCACGACTTTCGTGTGCCTTGCATGGGGGTAAATGCCATAATCGCCACGCTTGGCAAGCGGGTTAGCGATCGTCGTGTTCCACCACATTCCAGATCGCAGTATTGCCTGTGTCTGGCGTTGCATTATTTATGTGCTACGATAAGTATCAGATGACGATTTCGAGTCTCATCATCTCCGTTAAGTTAACGATCTGTAGTCAAGTGTTCGGTTCGACAGTTTATTAGCGTCCAAATCGGTCCTAAGCTTCGAACACGACTCAATTAGACATACATTTTGTCTCTTTGCAACGTTTATATGTATTCCTTTTATTATAATATTTCCTCGTTTGGCACAAAGGACACTGTCTGCCCATATCCGTTTATTAAAAATCAGTCACAAAATGAGAAACTAAAAGGCTAAAAATAAATAAACTTTTAACAAAAAATAAACCCGACTTCAAATAGGTACTAAAAAGCAACAAATAATTGTTTTCTTTATCACTTGATAAGTACTTTTGGACTATTTAGAACAAATCAATTTCTTAGGACAATTATATACAATTATTTTTGGTTTTGGAGTCGGTGCCAGCCACGCTACTCAACATACAATTGAAACTCATATTTTTTACACCGTTGCACGTACATATCAGCTGTTTTGATTTTGGTTGGGTTGAGTTAGCGACGAATTATAGTGCAGAGTGTACCGAGAGGAAAGTGAAATATTGAAACTGAGGCGCTATCGCCAATAACGATATTCGTTCATTTCAAACGATTGTCTCTGTCACCCTCATGAGGTTTTAATAGGGGTAAATTTCGTTTTTCGCGGTAGCGCTTCAGATATCAATCTATTCACGACTGCCGAAGGCTTCGGAAACGAAAAAAGTGGCTGGCACCGACTCCAAAACCAAAAATAATTGTATATAATTGTCCTAAGAAATTGATTTGTTCTAAATAGTCCAAATGTACTTATCAAGTGATAAAGAAAACAATTATTTGTTGCTTTTTAGTACCTATTTGAAGTCGGGTTTATTTTTTGTTAAAAGTTTATATTTATTTAAGATGTTTCATATAGTTAGTTGCAGTTAGTATGACCAAATATTCCTTACTGATATATAAATAAGACCTGTATCGATAGATATGGTTATACTGACTGCAACTAACTATATGACGCTGACTGTACATATATTTTGGTCCGCCGTGTGGCGCCGGCTGACTAGAATACGAGTAGCACCACCCCATCTCCGCCCGCGGTTGTCGTAAGAGGAGACAAAGGGAAAAAATACCGATGGGCAGCAGCGTTCGACGAAATCCAATCTACAGCTAGTGTGGTCGCCAACCCGCCTGCCAAGCAGGGCAGAGCATTAAGCAGGGCGAGTAATGACAACACCCCCCAAGGTGATATATGTCTTATTTACGGGAAATGGATGAAATTGATGATGATGAGATATTATATAATCCCTTTCAAATAACTTGATGTCTGTGACATTTTTCATTTCAATACAATGTATAACCTATTTCACGTTTTGAGGTTATAAATGGATGACAGCTGTCACAGAACTCAAGCTATTTGAAAATCATTATATTGAGGCTGACTGTACAACAACGACGAATAGCGAGCAGCATGAGAACTTAGCCTTATCTGTGACCCAAATATCTTTTCGCGTTGACTAACATATGATAAGAACAGGTTCGGTACCGCGAACATCGAAGTTTGTATATTTCGAGCATCTTTCCCTTTTACTCCAATTAAGGCATTATGAGACTGACAGAGACAATCGTCAGAAATTTACGAATATCATTTTTCGCCGCGGGCCGTATGCTTGTTTGCCACCGTCGTTGTATAAAAAAAACAAGTGACTTATTGCAAATTTTCTATGCAATCACCAGTCACCGCAACGCGCAACGACCCTTACGGATACCTAATTAGTTAAAATAACTAGAGCGATTTTCAAGCGATTTATTTATTAAACTCGTGCGCAGCCAAATCGTGGAATTATTTACATGTTTACTTAGCACATCATCATCATATCAGCCGAACGATGTCCACTGCTGAACATAGGTCTCCCTCTAGGCGACCCATAGACAGATTTTGCATTACCGCATTTTGTGGATTCCCGCGATTTCAACCAGGTTTTCGGTCCACCTTGTGGATGTCTGCCCACGCTGCGCTTGGCACATTGACTACTCGTACATTCTGTCAGTAAAATTAGCCGTAAAAACGGTTTGGGGGTAGGTCTGGGGCGTGTCAGAGTAAGTGACGTCGGGTTACTGACTAGAACATGTCTAATGCATTAGCCCTGTAAATAGATTTGACCTCCACCGTGACGCCAGTTAAATTGCGCATCACCTTATTTTCAATATACAAACGGCTGGTTCTAAATACAAATATTTTATTTGCACTGTCAGATTACCAAAAGATATGAATAAATTATTGGACATATTAATTGTATAAAAGCGGGTAACTCACGTTTTATAACTCGAATATTGCTCGACATGTTTCACTCCGTAACGAGGAGCATAATCATGAGCCATTCGCGTTGGCTAACCGACGCTTTTATACAATTAATATGATTAATATAACGATAGTTTTGTGTTTTAAATGATTGGACATTTTTACACAATAAACGATATATAAAATATACAAATATTTAAATTTAAACAATTGTATAGTTTATATATCGTTTAAAAATTTAAATACATAAATATCGTGCTCATCACACAAATAAATTCGTTTACCTACTGGAATTATGAACCAATGACTTAGGCCTCCCCCAAAGACTGCCACATTATGGTCCAATAGGCACTACGCTGGACAGCGGCGCTACCGCAAACAACGATATTCGTAAATTTCGGACGATTGTCTCTGTTACTCTCATGACATTAAATTGGAGTGAGAGATAAAGATGTTATAAACGAACTTCGATGTTCGCGGTACCGCTCCAGGTGGGTTGTCGACCGTAGTAGCTGTTGATTCAGGTTCAACAGACGCTTACCCGTCAGTTTATTCCATTTATCGCCTCTTACGACACCAACAGTGCTACATAAATAAATTCAGTGAAAGTCAAAACTTTTAACCTAAAAATCTATTTCACAATTCAACATCACAGCACAATTCAAATCGCCAAACATTCAAACAAACTAAAGACACTAAACCAGCCCTACAACCGATCTGGTTCCAATCGTGAAGAACCTATGAGGGTTTGCGTAAAGATGCTTGAGGCATAGGATAGCTGCCATGGTGTGAGGATGTCCATGTGTTGGTGGCGAGTAGCCAGCGCACTCGCGCGCAACCTCTGCCGGCGAGCTGGCGAATCCTGCGAGCTGTGCTGGTGTCGACTGCTGCACTGCATCACCGATGCTGTCACAGGTAATGTCTTTTGAAATGATGATGTGATGATGGCCAGAAATTGCCCGAGGACCGGCAGCAGGGTCATTGCGCATTGACACCTACCGCTATACCGTCCTAGTTACATACATCACATACATTTCAGCCGTATGCAGTCGGCTGCTGGACATAGGCCTCCCACAAATAAGACTTGTATCATTTTGGGGGTAGTTGCCATAGTCGCCACGCTTAGCAGGCAGGTTAGCGAGCGCAGCAGCTGAAAATTGGGTTGCGACGGACGCTGCTGCCCGTCCGTAGGATTTTTCCCTTTGTCGCCTCTTACGACACCCGCGCAAGGAGATGGGGTCGTGTTATTCTGGTCAGCCGGCATCACACGGCTACCTGCGGCGGTTCAGTAATAACTAATAGGTGATTCATGATATCATGACCGAATTCTTTGAATGGACTGTTATCTTAATGGGTGATGAAAGCATATCTTATACAGGATTTAACAAAAATAGTGGGTACCTATCCGTACAAGGGCATACTCGGTAACAAGTATGATAGGGGACAGTCCCTCACTAATGGTGGCCACTTAAGAAACTTTCTGCCCTATCGATCTTCGATTCTACGAGCAATGTGCCCTGCCAATTAAACCTTCTTTCTTAAAAGGCAGTTCTTTGAGCTATATCGGTGACTTTAGTTGTACTGCGGATCACCTCATTTCTGATTCGATCACGAGGAGAAACCCCGAGCATAACTAGCTCCATTGCTCTCTGAGTGGCTAGCATGGTAACTACACCTTCGACCTCGTCGTCACTTACCATCAGGTGCGACTGAAGTCAAACGTTGGTCAGTCTTGCATAAAAAAAAAAAAACTGATATTACTCTGTCCAAATTAACAAACTTCTTGCAACTCAATCGCAATCTTCCGTTTGAATATATCTCGCCTAAAACTTTAGCCTTCCATGTTAAAAAACTTCTCCTGTTCCAGAAACGAACGAAGAGAACTCCGAAGACCTGGAGACTCGTAAGCCCGAGGAACCTCCAGCAGAATGGACCAACAACATGGCTGGTCGCCCGCTGCCCGTGCCAGTCGAAAATGAACCTTATTACATGCAGGTTTCCAGGAGCGAAGCTGAAGATTTGTTGAGGGGCGAACCTGATGGAGTTTTTCTACTCCGCCCGTCAAGCCAGGTAAGCTATTTAAAGCTGTGCTTTACATTTGTTTGAACATTTTTTAAAGTGCGTGCTCTATACGCGATCGAATCAGAAATGAGGAAATGACGAACGAAAGGAGTAAACAAACTAAAGACACTGATAAAGCCCACTAGATTAACAAGCTCAAGTGGCAATGGGCAGGCCACGTTGGGACATCCGGTAGACGGGCAGACCTATAAAGGTTGAAAGACGCTGGGTGCAGGTCGCTTCCAACCGATGTCCATGGAGTTCCAGGGGGGTGGCCTATATTCAGAAGTGGACATCTTATGGCCGAGATGATGATGATGACCTGCCTATCAGCCACGGACGTCTCTTGCTGGACCTAAGCCTCCCCCGTAGACCAGAGCAGGGAGTGATCTTCAGCACACTGCCGCCACCAACTCCCAGCTACCATACCGAGGTCACCCGTGCATCTAGTTTATGGACGTCAGACACTTGTGGAAAGCACTGTCACTTTCCTATCCTTGGTCGTCTTTTGTTGCCCCAACGGCTACTTATTGACTCTCCGGGTAACGATGTGGCCTGGCCATTGCCACTTTACCAGTGCTATCCAGCAAGTCACGTTGGTTACCTCTGTTCTTCAACGGATATGCTCATTTCTGATCATGTCACGAATCGAAATATTGCTAGGTGATTACCAAATATTCTCTTCGCGAATTAAGGTACCGAATATTATGATTTATGGCACATAATAAAAATCTATAAGACTCAAAGGGCCGGGAAAAATTCGCGGTGAAGGTTCCATTGGAAAATTTGTGTACAGCAGAAGTTGCTAAGCGGGTGTTCAGAATGATTTTGATACACTCTTATTCTCTTAACAACTAATGCCAAGCTCAAGCGTGTATGGTCGCGCTTCTGACGGGGAATCTGTTCGGATTAATTCGTGGAAAAGCTGATAACATAATAAAATAACACATAGAGATAACAGATATGAGCATAGGCGTCAGACATGCGATGGATCCAATTAGTCTGTCGGAAAATGCGTGATTGCCGACGGCTGACAGCTCGCAAGATGGTGGCAAGGTCGCCTGTTCGTTGAACTATTGTAGCCGAATATAAAAGCCTGGCAGAGAGTACCATTTTGTACCGTTTGGTGTAGAGACGCTCGTCGCTCGACGTATGATTATGCTCCTCGTTACAGAGTGAAACATGTGGAGCAATATTTTTATTTATTTATTTAGTCTTTATTGCACAAAACACAAACGTACAAAAGGCGGATTTAATGCTATAAAGCATTCTCTACCAGTCAACCTTTAGGCAAAGCAGAGAGAATATAATATTCGACTTATAAAACGTGAGTTACCCGCTTTTATACAATTAACACGTAGGCACTAGTTTTGCGAAAGCGACTGCCATCTGCCATCACCTTCCAACTCAGAAGCCTGTGCCGTGTTGTGCTGGCTGACCAGACTAGAACTACATCTTCGAGTCGTAAGAGGCGAAGGGAAAACCGACGGAGCAGTGTCCGTCGAAATCCAATCTATACCTACTGCCGTCGCCAAGCGTGGCGACTATGTCAACTACCCCCCTAGATGATACAAGTCATGTTTGGGGGAGGCTATGTCCAGCAGTGGATGACTTTTTTTATTTATGACAAAGGAGCAGACGGATTACCTGATGGTAAACAATTACCGTCGCCCATGGGCACCCGCAACACCAGGGGAGTCACAAGCGCGTTGCCGGCCTTTAAGGGGGGTTGGGGATCTGGGTACCTTACTCACCGTCAGGAACACAACACTACATACCAGAAAGGTAGCAGTGCTATTATGGCTGTGGTCTTCTGTAAGGACTACTATAAAAAGTACCTTCGTACTTCCTCAGTTGGGCTGCTCCAGACTTGCGGCTGAATGATGATGATGCCTTCATGTTTTTGTTACACTAAATATATCCATATTTTTAGACGTAATATTAAATAGTCGAACAAGACAACGTGTGCTTCAATAAATCAAGGAATCACAGATTCCAGTCGCGCCGTGAATGGCGCGGAGGCTCGCGGCGCGTGTAATTAGCGCGCGTCACGTGTGTCTACACACGGAGGGGACCCATTCCCGCAGGAAACTGTGATTTCCGGGCGTGGAAGTATTTCCAGGGCTCTCTGAAATGTTGGGCTGCGATTCCAGCAGTTTTTATCCCCGAATCATCCCTTTACCCTTTGAACGCCAACCACCAATGAGGTGGTCGCGTGATGTCGTGCCTGTCACGCCACTGACCCCTAAAGTGGCTACGGCGGACGCTGTCAAAGCAATTTTCCTGCTGACAGATAAGGTTTATATTTGTTCTTCACTAGTCGATACCTTGGCGTACATTTGATGCAAAAGGTAAAGCGTTCAAAAGGTTAAAGGGGGCCAAAACGGGGGTAGAAGTTTGTAATGTATGCAGACGTCGCGGGTAATAGTTAAATGACAAAGATGGCAGCTGCGGTGCGTCTTTACAAGCCCATGTCCGCCGGTTTAACTAATTTTCTCGCACTTCGTCTATTTTTTTGATATTTTGAGAATGCCATATTGTTTTAGTTAAATTTTTAATTGGACCTCCACTACTGGTTGATAACATTGCTAGTAATACATATGAGATGTTTATATCGCAGCCAAACCACGCCTACACGCTCTCGGTGTCGTGCGCCGGCGGCGTGCACAACGTCGGCGTGCGCCGGCGCCGCGACGGGCGCCTCGCGCTCGGCTACGCGCGCCGCGGGGAGCGCAGCTTCACGAGCGTGGCGTCGCTGCTGCGGCACCACAAGCGACGCAGGTATGTCGCTGACGCAGTCACACCGCGCCTCGAGGTCGGCGTACGCCGGCGTCGCGGGGAGCGCAGCTTCACGAGCGTGGCGTCGCTGCTGCGGCACCACAAGCGACGCAGGTATGTTGCTGTCGGAGTCACACCACGCATGCTCGTACCTCGTACCCAGCTACGCGCGCCGCGGGGAGCGCTGTTTCTAAGCGACGCAGGAGGTATGTCGCTGTCGCGTTCACACCACACCACGCTATCGGCGTTCGCCTAATCCTACAATGAATACGATGATATATATATTAGATAGATACATATACAAAGTACTAAAATAAATACAGATATAACATCTACAAGCTAGAACCAGTGATAAACTATTTTGCTAGGATACGTCCTCGAGACCTCCGTAGCCAGCGTTACTACTAACTATTAAAAACTTCTTTAGATTTTTAAACATATTTCGTGATTAGAATATTGCAACATTGTTACAGATTACTTCTCGTCGCCGGCGGCGGCGTGGTGGGAGCCACGACCCTCAACGAGCCCCCGCGATACTACCAAACCCCCTCCAGCATACCTGTGCCTGTGCGCACACAATAACATAAACAATAGTATAGGTGTTCTCCAGCAGGCGGCGAGTCCGAAATTACCCTTTATAATATACTTTTCTCAAACATGCTCTACGATGTTGACATTATGTTCTTTATTAGGCTTCGACGTGTGTGGTTGTAGGTTTGGCTAGGCGAGAGGCACGAGAGGCCGTTAAGGTTAACATTGCCGGCCTAGTCTTTTTTAATTGACATTTCACATTAAGTGATTAAGCATCTTGGATATTGGCCATTAGAAAAATATTGGTGGTTTTATGACATTCTGCCACTACACCTAGTAAAAATAATCAAATTACATTTTGCTGTTTTATTTGGCATGTTTACTTTTAGTTTTTCTTAAAATTAAACTGTTTATTTCTTATTTTTTTTTTAAACTATTGTATTGCGTGTTTGAGAAAAGCACTATACATACCTCGGCGTGAAAACGGGTTGTCGGCCTTGTAACAATCCGGCGTCACTGCGTCTACGTATACTCGGCCGGGATCCCCTTACTTCCCGGCCTCTGTAGCAATGTACAATTATTTTCAAATAATCCTCAAGCTTACCTGATCACTACAATAACTACGTACCTTAATCTTAAACAAGAGACGGACGGGTCGCCTCCGCAGTCTGCAGCGAACATGGAAGTCTCAGCACTTCAAAAATGTCGGTAAAAATTTAGGTCAGAATACCTTCAGTTTTGACGCGATAAAATGCCATTTTATTTGTTAGCTAGGCTTCGCTGCCACCCTCAAAAATGTATGGAACTGAACGCACATGTGCGTTGGTGGCAGTGAATGCGTTAAAACTGATTTTATATATTTATTAAGTACCAAAACACAACTAAATATGTAAGATACCAATTAATAATAATAAGTAACTAAAACTGACATAAACATAAAAAGGCTCCGGCAGCATAGTACCGAAGACGCAGCATTTCCTCGCTGAATCGCTGCGAGGTAGCTCTTCGGTCTCCTGTTGCATCTCTCTCTCTCTGAAAGTCTCTTTGAAACGTCCTTGAAGAGATTCAGAGCCTTTTCATTATATATTTTTTAATTTATATATTATATCGACAAAAATACGTCCTTCATGCCAAAATATTAGTAAGTAAAAAGCATATAAGAGTAATATTAATATTTACCGTTATCTTTATTGGGTCGTGTTTTATACTTTTAGCAGAGTTACTTAAGCTTTTTTTTTAAACATGCAATGAAAAAATTACATATATAATGTTCTTTATATTATGCTGGGAGTATCACATCGCAGGCGCATCCAGGCGTGGGGTCGGTAATTAAATTTCGTACAAAGTTGCAGGCCTAGGCCGACAATTCCCTTTTACATATATTTGTGACACAGCGTCATGGTGTTCAGCTATTATACTTAATTTTTTGTAATAACATTGCACGTTACGTGAAAATATGTCGGCCTCATATTCGGCTTGCAACCCATTACTTCCCGGCCTCTCTAGTAATATACTATTTATACATAAGGAATCTTATAAGTAATCATAACTATGTGTATTATTAAATATATATACCACCGATACACAGTTGTTTCTCCGTTATTTCATCATCATCATCAGCCCCTAGTTGTCCACTGCTGGACTTATACCCAGGTTACAAAACTCGGATACATAAAACTAAGAACAAATCAAATTATTTTTTATGAAATATTTTGATTTATTTATGAAATATCAAATCCAAGCAAATCAAAATATTTCGGTTAAGTACGTAACTTACATATACCGCCGAAAAAATTTTTTTTGGTTGTCACTCAGAAAATTTGGTATAACTAGGTGTAATGTAAGCCAGTTACTGGCCAGACATCAATAACTAGTCACGTTTATTAAAATTTATTCTCATTTACTATATGACATGCAATACCATCATAAATAAGAATAATATTAAATCAAAAATTATTATTATAAACTTATAGAACACGCCTACACAAATATACTGAGCCCCACGGCAAGTTCAAGAACGCTTGTGTTATGGGCACTCAGCCAACGATATATATAATAGAGATGTAGCCTCGCTCTGCATCTTCTATCGCATTGACAACGGAGTGTTCTGAGGAGTTGTTCGGATTAATCCCTGCCGCTTCTTTCCGCCATCGTCCTACGCGGCAACATTTCCACCCCACCACCTGGATAGTTGGAAATCCCTTACTGTGCGTTTCTCTAGAAACTTCCTACCTCGCACTCAAAACTGTGGAATGATTTGCCGTCAACGTTATTTCCGGACCTATACGACCTTCATACATTCAAGAAAAGAGAGTACTCTTAAATAAAGATCGTTATCAAGGTGCTCTTTTCGTGGCAAACGGTACGGTTGGCAAAAAAAACAAATACTTCCATTGAAATATTCACTTTGTTCTTAACTACAAAATAAATAGTTACCTACCTTCTTAGGATTACACCTCTACGGTACAAAGCCTTTTCCGACCAACTATATATTTTTAAAACAATATACGTCAAATGACATTAATTATGTCATAAAAATACATTACGCGAAGTGTATATTATTTTAATCCAAATAATCAAATGCACTCTAGATATGACTATCTAGAATTGTTATTCGAGTAGTTCAACTCAAAAGTAGTGCACGAAGTAAGACGAGCACGGAGGACTTTAATAAAGTGAACGAATAATCTCAGTATCCTCATTCACAGTATGGATTTGACACAATACCCAGATTTTATAACAACGGACGAAGGCACGCGATGTACTATTTGCAATGTCAATATTAAAAGGAAAAAATACAATATGAACAAGCACCTACAGTCAAAATCTCATCGAGATAGAATAAACGATTCACATTCTCATTACAAGCTACAGCAAAGCCTAAAAGACAACCCTGATTTTGAAATCAAAGACAATAAGTTATTTTGTAAATTATGTGATTCGACATTTAATCCTTCTTTATTTAGTTTGGACCGGCATATGAAAACTGATTTACACACATTTTCCAGTACAAAAAATGGACAAAAACAGTTCAACAAAGACTTGACTGATTTTATGATTCAATGTAATATACCGTGGTCAAAACTTGACAACCCAACATTTCGGAATTTTATGGAGAACCTCTTAAATAATAAATACGGTAATAACGTGAATCAAATATACGGCTAAAATATCTTCCAAAATTTACGAGGAAAAAGGATCAGATTAGGCAAGAACTACAAAATAAGACGATATGCCTTAGCGTTGATGAAACCACTGATTCATGTGGGAAAAAGTGGCGAACGTTTTGATTCAGGCATTAGATGGAACAAGCAGCAAAATGCATTTGTTTGCATCAAAAGTTTTGGAGGAAACCAATTATTTAACTACAACCGGACTCGTAAACGAAACGCTTAAAGATCTTTGGGGTCAACAATATAATGAAAACTTAGATAAATTACTGTTTTTCTTAACTGATGCTGGATCATATATGCTCAAGGCGGGAAATGTCTTACACAGGAATATCCGAATTTAACACATGTGACATGCTTTGCACACGGACTGAATCGCGTCGCAGAAAAAGTGAGGAGTCTTTATCCTAAAATAAACAAATTGATTGACTGTGTAAAAAAAGTTTTCCTTAAAGCTCCGGTTAGAACGAAAAAATTTCGAATGATGTATCCGAACATTTCACTTCCTCCGCGACCAGTGATAACCAGATGGGGCACATGGCTAAACGCTGCTTCATACTATAACAAATATTACAATGAAATCAAGGCTGTGATCGATGCTTTAGATTCACGTGAAGCGAGAGCAATTGTCGAGGCCAAGAAAATTTTTCGCGATCGCAATTTGAAATCGGACTTATTGTTCGTTGACACAAACTTCAACATTATCGCCAAGTCGATTCAATTGCTGGAGGACCCAAAACTAGAACTTAAAAGTTCATTGAAAATTGTCTCTGACTTGATAAAAAATGGCGAAATTGAGATTACATCCCACGGGTAAAGAAGTTTATTTTAAACTAAAATATGTCTTGAAGAAAAACCCTGGTTATAGTACTGTAAAAGTCGTGCAGCAACTGATAGAAGGAAAAGAGGTGGATATGCCGGAGGGCGTCAACAAAAGTTGCGTGCAGTATTTTAAAGAGTTAAATTACCTTCCTGTAACTTCTGTCAACGTAGAAAGGTCATTTAGTTATTTAAAATGGATTTTTTCTAATCGACGTGAACGACTGACAGCCAAATCTGTTGAACACATTTTAGTTATTTATTCAATGTAATTTGGATAAGTAATTCTAAATATGTATATATTTCATAATTTGTTAAGTATATAATGTTTTAAATACTTGTGTATTTGTTTTGCCAACCATACTCTGCCACCAATACAGCACGCTGATAACGATCTCTACTCTTAAAGGCCGGCAACGCGCTTGTGACTACCCTGGTGTTGCGGGTGCCCATGGGCGACGGTAATTCCTTACCATCAGGCGATCTGTCTGCTCATTTGCCACTTTTCTCATAAAAAATATAAATACTTAAGGTGACGACACCAGTAATGGACAAGGAACCAATCATGAACATTAGTGCTTCTTTCAAAGTAGTTAAGGTGTTGTGCATTTGTTGGGACATATTCTATTTATAACTTTATTGTGTAGTATAACTTGATTTCTGAAATAAGAACTAAGTGTCCAACATTGGCGCCATTACCTTAAATACGTTGTCGCACCAAACAATGCGCCCCATAAAACTATCTAAACTTGCTTACAACCCTTATAACTCTACGAGCTGTCACGAGTGACATATACATACATTATAGAGCTTTTATGTGACTTACAGTTCCCAAGTAATGGCATACCGATCAGCTATGGTAATCCGATGTTGGGCAGATAACAGATGTTCAATCAGAGTTATATAGTAATGTGCTGGTAGCCAAGCGGTAAGAGCGTACGACTTGCAATCCGGAGGTCGCAAGTTCAAACCCTGGCTCGAACCAATGAGTTTTTCGGAACTTATGTACGAAATGTCATTATGTTGTGGCAATACTTGTGTTGTGGTTCAGCCAACGATACATATAATATACAAATATTTCAATACTTATAATACCTATGACTCGGGAATAAATATATCTCATCACACAAATAAATGCCGATACGGATTTGAACCCAGGACCATCATTTTCAGAGGCAGGCTTACTACCCACTAAGCCAAACCTGTCGCCAAAATTAATTCAAATTAGCTGTTGCTCCTGCAGTTATAATAATTATCAACATTCTGCCGGAAATAAAATTGTAAACCATTTTATTAGGCAGGCGTCCGGATTTTTAGTTAATAGCCCAGTAGCTAGTCCATCCTTTCCACCCAATAGCCTAGTACTTTAGATTTCACTAAAACTCAATAGTCCTTACACCATGGCGGATGCTGTCTATGTGCGCGTCCCATGACGCGGACAGGAGCAACATCCGCTTAGTGTAACCCTTACATTTCATTAAATTGTCAAATGAGACGCAGGCTCGATCCGGCTTCGCATACGCCTCCCGAATGTCCGGAACACCATTGTTCCCTGTACGGGACAGATATATCAATATTACATTGTAATAATAAATCTATTTCAGTCATATCTGTTTCCACTTCCCCGCCTCCGACAACTCGCCCCTCGGCCGCCATACTCACTTCGACTAAAAACAATATTGATTTGACATTCATTACCTATTTATTATTATTAAAAATTCAACAAAAACATTAACCACTAAAAGTCCTGCAAAACTGTTTTAATACCTGAGTTCATTAAGACAGTGCGTATTTTTCATACGGGCGTATATTGTAGGTACTGGCGGTTAGTATTGGACCTAGGGAACCTACGAGTATTTTAATTCAGATTGTTAAAAAATTAGGCTATTTGTTTTTCATACATAATAATTCAGCACGCAATGTATTGCATCCATAATAATTAACATACCGATGCGTCATGTCATGTCAGTATTACTTGTCATGTCAAAAAAAGTTGGACTGCGTACATTGCTGCCCGGTCAGATTTAAAACAATGGGTAATACTATTTTATTACACTATTTAACAAAATTATTAACATAATACGAGTCGTATTGCTGGATACTGTATGTGGACAACGTATACGCCCGTATGAAAAATACACACTGTATAATCTATTTCACTTCTTTCCCGATTATTTGACGACAGAACTGGTTTAGTGGATAATGATTAATGACCCTGTTTACAAATAGTGAGTTCAAATCCGTATCAAGGCGCTTATCTGTGTGATGAACACAGGTATTTTGTTTATGAGTTGTGTTATCTATGTATTTAAGTATTTCGCGGTAAACTTTTTAACTAACATTTTTTTTTGTATAGTAGTCGCCAACCCGCCTGCCAAGCGTGGCGACTATGGCAATTACCCCCGAAGGTGATATAAGTCATATTTGTGGGAGGCCTATGTCCAGCAGTGGACTGCATACGGCTGAAATGTAATGATGTTGTATAGTAATTGTAACATGTTTGTATTGTAGTCTCATGTAGTTTATCACGAATAAAACAATGTGTATTGAATTGAATATTTGTATTTTATACAATACTAGCTACGCTCGGTGTTGTCCGCGGTTTATTAGGAGAAAAAACATAGCCTATATTATGTTAATCCAGAGTGTCAGCTAACTCCATACCAAATTTTATTAAAATCGCTCCCGCCGCCGTTTAGATGTGAAGAAGTAACAAACATACACACTCACAAACTTTCGCCTTTATAATAATAGTATAGACTAGTGTAGATGATATTTTATGAAGTGTCACTTGAGGGTGGACAGCTAGTTAGTTTATTTTCAAATCAAGATAAAATTTTATTAAGCCGAACTCGGCTCTAAATCCCGCACAATGACAATACGTAGGTAATGATCTTAATAGATAAGTTGCCTAATTCATGTACAGTCACGTGCAAAAATACGTATCGAAAGAATCATGACACAGTTCAGATAAGAAAGCATATTAAAGTATGTCTATTTTGTGAAGTCGAATTTGTTTATACATTATTATTTTTACTTTTATATTTTAGTATTTTCATATCTTGTAATAAACTGTTTGATATGTTTTCTTATCGGACTACGCATAATTATGTAAGTACTTTAAGATTTGATGTATCACTGTATTGAAAAAATAAGTCCCGCCGTAGTTTCTTGCCGGTATCTTCTCGGGTCAGAGGTGTAGGGTTTGAACCGGTGTAGATTTTTTTGACGTTCATAAGTGCATGTAATGTGCCTAAATTGAAAAATAAAGATCTTTTATCTTTTTTTTTTTATCTTTAATCCTTTCATAAATACGTCCTACAACCTTATTTAATGTACAATAGAGTTGCTCGGTACATATCAACTTTGGCAGTGAACGAATTTTTACACTTGACTGTAACATATAGGTATAAACGTAAGTAAGGCATTACTCTTTCATAAGATTTTCTCAAAAAAAAAAAAAATTATAAACAGATTAAGAGTTTTGGTTGTATTAATTTGTCCTATAATGCAATAAACAGTATATTTTTTTATTATATTAAACATTAGACATACATTCATTCAATTATGATCTATTTTCACAAATAATATAATATTATATAGTAATAAAATAACTTAAACCACCAAAATTAAACTTTTTTCAGATGGTAAACAGAAAAAATATTTGCTTGCGATTTGGTCACCCTACTCAATCTGACGTTTTACCGCTTCCCATATAACTATGTATGTGAGAAGGCATGTATTTCAGCCGTATGTAGTCCACTGCTGGACATAGGCCTCCCAAAAATATGACTTGTATCATCTTGGGGGTAGTTGCCATAGTCGTTACGCTTGGCAAGCGGGCGACCGCAGTAGCTGTAGATTGGGTTTCGACGGAGAAGGCATGGGGTAACCATAATTTAGTTAGTTTAATGTTATGTAGAAAAGAGGATTGTAAAGAGAGAATGGTATTTAACGTTGTTGTGATAAAATACCATAAGATAATATTTACCAGCTAGCAAAAGTCATTCTATATTATCCATACTAATAGTTTTTTTTATGCCAAAAGGTGGCAAATGAGCAGACGGATTGCCTGATGGTAAGCAATTACCGTCACCCATGGGCACACGTAACACCAGGAGTCACAAGCGCGTTGCCGACCATTAAGGGGTTTGGAGCTCTGGTAACCTTACTCACCATCAGGAACACAACACTACATACCTGAAAGGTAGCAGTGCTATTATGGCTGTGGTCTTCTGTAAGGAGGAGGTACTTCCCCAGTTGGGCTTCTCCGGACTCAAGCGTGATGGTACTTCGCTGTGCCCTACCTCTCATTGTTGGACGTAGTTTAAGGACATACCTGGGTCCACCTGGTCACCTGGGGTATACCGGGTCATAAATTCAAAAGTGACCCTCTATGTCTGTCTGTTACTTCTTCACACTTAAACCGCTGAATCAATTGGGATGAAATTTGGTATGGACAGTTTGAGCTACGAGAAAGGACATAGGATAGTTTTTATCCCGCAACCACACTTTAAAGACGGGTATGGCTGGCCGACGAAGTCGCGAGGAAAAGCTAGTAATGCATAATTTATGAAGGTAAACCTCGTCAGCTAACAAATGCTTACAAAAAGGATTAAAACACAAAATGTACAAAGGCAAACTAATCTCTTAAAAGGATTTCTTCCAGCTATAATATATTAACCGATTTTCCGAGCTGATGTCAAAATATTCTATTTACATTGGGTTTTCCGTCAAATAAAGCAACGTGAATTCGCTCAACGAAATATTTGTTAAAAGCCACAGAATCCTTATTTATATTTATAAGATGGAGTGGAAAATAGCGGGCCCGATTAGGGTGAATTCCATTGTCGATGGATTTCCGTATCTATGGGATTACCGTAATGAAAGGATTTTGAAAATACAAGGCGACAAACTAAATGAAACACGAATGATTTGTGCAAAATTTGAGGGTAAGAATTTAGTCTGGATATTGAAATATTTTTTTGGTAGAAAATTGAGAAAGTTGATGGCCTAGCGGTAAGATCGTGCGACTTGCAATCCGGAGGTCGCAGGTTCTAACTCCGGCTGGTACCAATGAGTTTTTTGGAAATTCTGTACGAAATATCATTTGATATTTACCAGTCGCTTTTCGGTGAAGGAAAACATCAGGAAACCGGTCTAATCCCAATAAGCCCTAGTTTACCTAGGATTGAAAGGTCAGAAGGCAGTAGATTTCTTAAAACTAGTGTCTACGCCAAATCCTGGGATTAGTTGTCAAGCGAGTACCCCAGGCTCTCCCATGAGACGTGGTGAAAATGTCGGGTCATCGCGAAGAAGATTTTTGTCGGTAAATTCATAAAGTCTTGGGCTGGTCACAAATGGGAAAAATGACATGTGACATTAAACATTAAAGTTCTGTATTAATAGATATGAAAATGTCACTCATTTAATAGAGGCAATGTTTGACAGATCGGGTGCCGTCGTATGTCGATCGAGATCCGACTTTTCCCGATGGAAAATAATTTTACACTACATCTCTTTACTGGGATTTGAACCCAAAACCATTGGCTCTGGGAACCTTGCTCACCAACAGGAACACAACACTACAGACCAGAAAGGTAGCAGTGCTATTATGGCTGTGGTCTTCTGTAAGGAGGAGGTACTTCTCCAGTTGGGCTTCTCCAGTCTCAAGCGTGATGGTAGGTACATCGCCGGGCCCTACCTCTCATTGTTGGACGTAGTAAGGACATACCTGCAGTACTATACTGTATCATTTAGTATCACACTTATGTGAAACACCTGCACATTTTTATTTGTTACACAATTTTTGTTAAGAAAAAAAATTGTTTTCAAAGATTATGGTCACCGTACAACAACTAATTAATGAACAAAAATCCTCTTTGATTGGTATAACAGATCTTTGATTATAAAGAAAATAAATTGACAGACTGATGAGTTGATGACATTTAATTTGGCGAGAGCATTCTAATTTAAATTTGAATCTTATTTTTTTAATATTCGAAAAAAAAAATTACTATGACTGGTATGAAACAGTAGCTTAGGTATTAATAACTGAAATCGGGGTGTTAATTCTGCTTACGTTTTCTGAATTACTCTGTATATATTATGTATATATAGTGCATATGATAAATACTTTTATCTACGTACATTTTTTTTCATTACATAGGCGGCAAACGAGCAGACGGATTGCCTGGTGGTAAGCAATTACTGTCGCCCATGGGCACCCGCAACACTAGGGGAGTCACAAGCGCGTTGCCGGCCTTTAAGGGGGGTTGGAGCTCTGGGAACCTACTCACCACCAGGAACACAACACTACATACCTGAAAGGTAGCAGTGCTATTATGGCTGTGGTCTTCTGTAAGGACCTCCTCCTTACTTCCCCAGTTGGGCTGCCCCAGATTCAAGCGTGATGGTCATCGCTGTGCCCTACCTCTCATTGGTGGACGCAGTTTAAGGACATACCCGGGTCCAAAAAGCATATATTGGTACTCTAAAATGCGTCCAAAAACCGTAGGCAATGACCAGCATTACCAACCAAGAAATTAATGGAGATGTAAAGTTAACATTACCTCCTGAAAACAGTAGCTGTCAAATTCAAGTGGGGTGTCTATTCTAGTATCTATAGATATTGAAACAGTCATTGATACGAAACGCCAATTCGTTATTTTTTTTTAAATATATTGTACGACATTTGAACTCGAGTGACAATAGAATAGGGAGTTCATTCGCTTGTCTATGGTTTAGAAAAATATTTGACTGAGATACGAAATACGAAACGCCGCCAACCCACACTCTTGTTGTGGTGCCCTTAATTATGCACAGATACATAAACTACTATTAAAAAGATAACATATGTATAACCCAGGAACAGTCAGCAGCAGAAGTGGCTAAGCGGTTGAGGTGTTCAAAATGAGGTCAACACATCTCTATTGTCATGAGAATGAGAGCGCGTGTAGGTCATTTTGAACACTTCAACCGCTCAGCCACTTTTGCTGCTGACTGAACAAATTCGTGATTAAGTCATAATAGGTTAGAACAGGATTTGGACCCAAACACTTTCAAAACTAAAGGTCTACCGCAAAAATCGCACTTCGTTTTACTATCTCCCTATCGCTCTTGCATATACGAGTGAAAGAGAGGCAAATATATACAATACGATATACTTGCGGACGTGGCTCGCGGTAGGCCTCTGTACAGAAAAACAATGAAACTAGATCGTTAATGTTATTTGCTTATCTCTGATGTTATACGGCCTTCGCTAACGCTAAGGATTTAGGGGGTGAATGGGGGTGAATGGGGGTGAACGGAGATGAAGGGGAGGGGGAGCAAACTTCGCGATCTCGCTAATGCGCCCATTCAAGTCGCGAGGCCGAGATTTCTTGGTAAAGGTGGATATGCACGGGCGATTTTATTGCGATTTTAATTTGTCTGCTGCGTCCAGAAACTACCGCACTACGGACAACAAGTGTCCCTCAAAAGTGGAACATACAGCGGTCGCCTACCCGCCTGGCAAGCGTGGTGATGGTATTTAATCCCTCACGCTATGGGGTATTAAGTCCAGCAGTGGACGTCAGTGGCTAATAGTAGCAACCTAAGTAGTAATATCCGATGAAGATTTGTGAATAGTGAAAAAAATGGCACTAATATAATTTTAATAAATTAATAACAATACATTTAATTGGCTGTCACTTTTCTTACATCAATCATCATGTATTTGTATAATTGTTGGTTCACCATGAATAAATAATTTGGTTTTTAACCAATTAGCCAAGTAACTAGTCCATATTATTCACCCAAATAGCCTAGCACATTTTAGATTCCATTAAATATCAATAGTCCTTACACTATATGGGCGGCAACATCCGCTTAGTGTACCCCAAAAGTTCATTGAATTGTCGTAAGGGCTCTGTACGTATACGTTGGCTCGATCCGGCTCCGCCTACGCCTCGCAAATGTCCGGAAAAGACAAATTAAGTTACTTATAATAAATTAATCGTGTGTTCGAGTTTAGAGTAATATGAAATAAATATTTTTGTGGTAACGCAACACGTCAGCATCAGCATTTCTTCGTTATATCGCAATGCTGAGACGATGGGCGAGGAAGTGGCCAGCTCATCGGTCACGTCAACTAGACGGTTCGTGATTTCTGCAAAAGTTTGTGCGCGCTGGGACCAAATGGACCTAGGGTTTCTACGCCAAACTATACAAAATGGTACTTAATCTTTTGTACTATTTCTTTTAAGCTGTTCACCGCTGCTTTGGAGGATATTTTCAGGACTTTGGACTGGAGGAAGATAGGCATCAACATTACCGGCGAGTACATCACTCACCTTCGGTTTGCCGACGATATAGTGGTCTTGACTGAGACCATGGAGGATTTAAGTACAATGCTACATGACCTCAGTATTGCCTCTGATTGAGTTCGTTGGATGAACAAGACGCAGATATGATGATGATGACGACTATTATGTGTATGTCAATCGATTCACGAACAGGCGGTTTTAGCCTTATAGTCCGAACGATTCAACTTTAAGTTAACGGTTCCATTGTCGTCCTTGTTGCCCAGAACATAAAGCCCACAAAGTAAATTTACATCCCAGCCTCGTGATTTACGTATCGCTTGCAGTCGATTAGAGGCGGTTAAGCGTTTTATCGATTTAAATCGATAAAAGCTTAATTGGTTGCACTTAAGAGGAACAGGGAACTTGATGAAAGTTTACGGTTTTACGGGCTTTAGTAATATGGTTATTTGCACGTGTTTTCTTTCAAAATTAAGCAAAATGGTTAGACAGGTACATTACTAAATTATCCTTGTAATGCCTCCTGAGCCCTGAGTGTAAGTTTTTAACGTAACTTTGCGTTACGAACGCGTTTGCGTTTCCCATATAAATAACATTATCACTTACGGGTTCCTAAACGGTTTTTACGTCAAAAGTAACTTACACTAGAGCCTCTGATTTATGTACCTGTGCACAAAAACCTAATAGGAGCACTAGATCAGAATGTAGATCACCTAAGATTTCAATGAAATGAAAAAATGTAAAAAATAAAAATATAAATTCCGGGCGATAGACGAACTCTCCGGACGCTTTAATTGGAGCAAAAGAGAAAGATTTTCGAAATATACTTAAGTACTTCAATGTTCTCCAAGCTAGTATCGGTTACATACATGTTACAAAGTGTGCAGAAATTAAACAGCTCAAACTTAAACTTAGTTTATTCAGTAAGTAAGCCACAAGGGCACTTTTCCCGTGATATATAAAACGTAAAAGAGAAAAATAAAAGATGCGATGTAAAATGTATCTTTTCTTAACTAGTGCGTAAAAGTGCACTTTGCGCGCTTCGCGTGCGTAAATTTCACTTAAAGCATACAGGTGTAAAAACTTCTTTAAGACTCGGGTGATTGTCACCCTCGTTTCACTCTGGCCCCAATTTTCACCCTCGTCGAAAAAATTTTTTTTTTCACTAGTATCGAAATGTACTATTGCATCCGTGCGCAGTAACTTCTACTTTTAAGGATCAAGTAAATTTTTTCAATTCAAGACACAAACAAACATACGACCCGCCTGATGGTAAGCAGTTACCGTAGCCTCTGGACGCCTACAATTCCAGAGGATTGACATGTGCGTTACCTACCCTAAAATTTGTTTTAGCTCTGGGAACCTTACTCACCATCAAGAACACAACACTACATACCTAAAAGTTAGCAGTGCTATTATGGCTGTGGTCTTCTGTAAGTTAGGTCTACATACATACATTTCAGCCGTATGCAGTCCACTGCTGGACATAGGTAGGCCTCGCACAAATTTGACTTGTATCATCTTGGGGGTAGTTGCCATAGTCGCCACGCTTGGCAGGTGGCGACCACAGTACCTGTAGATTGAGTTTCGAGCTGCTGCCCGTCCGTAGGATTTTTCTCTTTTTCGCCTCTTACGACACCCGCTGGAGGAGATGGGGTGGCTATTCTAGTCAGCCGGCATCACACGGCATAAGTTAGATCTAAATTAGACTAATACACATCGAAATCCTAACATTCAGCTTTTCTAGGTCATTCTGCCTTTTACAAGCCAGGGCACAGAAATGAGTAATCCCCCCATCGCCCGCAGTCCTACAATTAAAATAAAAAATGACCCCTTTCCTCAATCATATTCCAATTCAAAGCCTGAAGGATTCTGTCGGTTAGTTGTGCCAGTTTAACAAACTCTGGACATGCTGAAATGAACCTTAAAACGGAGATGCAAAGGGTGGTGTTGACTGTATTTTTAATGCGGTTCAGTAATAATTGTGCGGGTAGAATGCGATTAGCTTCCTTTAATTGCAGATGGCTTTAATGTTGGTTCTTGGAGGTTTGTTGAAAGCTAATGATTTTCAAAGGATCCGTTTGAGGGTTTTATTCAGGTAATTATAAGATGTCAGTCGACGTTGAGGTTTTCTATATCTCTACACTATCTACACTATATTTCAACCGTATGCAGTCCACTGCTGGACCTAGGCCTTCCACAATTATGACTTGTATCATCTCGGGGGTAGTTGCCATAGTCGCCACGTTTGGCAGGCGCAGTAGCTGTAAATTGGGTTTCGACGGACGCTGCTGCCTGTCCGTAGGATTTTTCCCTTTGTCGCCTCTTACGACATCCGTGGGAGGAGCTGGGGTGGTGCTGTTCTAGTCAGCCGGCATCACACGGCTAACTATCTACACTAATATTATACAGGCGACAGTTTGTGAGTGTGTATGTTTGTTACTTCTTCACGTCTAAACGGCTGGAGCGATTTTAATAAAATTTGATATGGAGTTAGCTGAAACCCTGGATTAACACATAGGCTACGTTTTTTTCCCTAATAAACCGAGGGTAACACCGCGGGGCACAGCTAGTTACAAATGAAAATTAAGCTGTTATTTACACTGATAATCAGACATCGGATTCCGTGGGGCGAAACTTCTTGACAGCTAGGGACTTCCTATATCGATAAACTCATTTATCGATACTAGTTCTAAATAATAGTGATCACACAAAGGTTTGCTTATATAATATTTTTTTATTGAAAGAGTATTGTATAATAAAATAAGAACTCAATTTTTTTCTTCTTTTTTGAAAACGTTTTTATAAGTTTACTCGTCACAATTAATTTCTTCATGACATGACTGTCCCATCTATTATTGTTAAAGTAAACCACCAGAATTTTTTCCATATTTTCGGGCGTTAAGCGTCTTCGTCTTCGCTGAAAAATCCATTTCAGGTGGCTAAAATACTTTATAATTTCTGTGGAGGTTATAGGAGCATACTCGTAGCAAAATTTCATAAAGTGATCAATGGTATTTGAATTTCATACTGGTCTTCATAATTAGTTAATACTGAATAATAGTTACAAAAAACACACACAATTGGGGGCGGTCACTAGTGTATAGAACTAGTATCGATAAATGAGTTTATCGATATAGGAAGTCCCTAGCTGTCAAGAAGTTTCGCTCCACGGAATCCGATGTCTGCTGATAATTACCTATATATTACAATGGATTGTTATAACCCGATAACAAGATGAATATACTTTTCCCCTAAAACATCGGGTCGAAAGTAACCGATGCAATTTGTGCATAAATTATATATATTCAATAAAACATTGACAAAACAGTAATTGTCCCTCTTGTACCCATACCAAATCCAAAGATATCTGTCCCGCACCAACGTTAGGATTATTAATTTCTCCCCCGCCCCGGAGGAAACAAGCATAAGACCCGCCTGATGGTAAGCAGCTACCGTAGCCTGTGGGCGCTTGCAACTCCAGAGGATTCACATGCGCGTTGCTTACCCTAAAAGTTGTTGGAGCTCTGGAAACCTTACTCACCATCAGGAACACAACACTACAGACCTGAAAGTTAGCAGTGCTATTATGGCTGTGGTCTTCTGTAAGGAGGAGGTCCTTCCCCAGTTGGGCTTCTCTAGACTCAAGCGTGATGGTACTTCGCTGTGCCCTATCTCTCATTGTTGGACGTAGTTTAAGGACATATCCGGGTCCAAGATCATATCATATATTCGACATCTCATATACTCAACCTTTACTATGTTACTAATGATTGCCGTGTGATGCCGGCTGACTAGAATAGCACCACCCCTTCTCCTCCCGTGGGTGTCGTAAGAGGCGACAAAGGGAAAAATCCTACGGATGGGCAGCAGCGTCCGACAAAACCCAATCTACAGCTACTGCTGTCGCCAACCCGCCTGCCAAGCGTGGCGACTATGGCAACTACCCCCAAGATGATACAAGTCATATTTGTGGGAGGCCTATGTCCAGCATTGGACTGCATACGGCTGAAATGTGAAATGATTATGGTCACTATACAGACCTATTTGCCACCATCGTATTAATAAAAACTTCGCCAAAAATATGACAAAGGACACTCAATTGTCCGAACCGCAGGAAATTAGAGATGAAAAGGAAAAGTTTCGCCAACTCTTTGAAGGGCTTAAACAAATTTCTTTCAAAAACTACGCCTCCGTGAAGTCTCGATGGTATTACGGTGTAAGACTAGCTTTTCCTCGCGACTTCGTCGGCCAGCTATGCCCGTGTTTCAGTATGGTCGCGGGATAAAAATTATCCTATGTTCTTTCTCGTAGCTCAAACTATCTACATACCAAATTTAATGGAAATTGGTTCAGCGGTTTAAGCGTGAAAAGGTGACAGACAGAGTTACTTTCGCATTTATAATATTAGTATGGAAGTATATTAAGTATGGATAATACAGAGTTACATTTTATTACAAAAGTTTGTATAATAAATGGATAGATTAAAATATTTAAATACATAGATTAACTTCAGAAAATGTTATAAATATTAAAATGTACCCGTAACACATATCAAACCCATGAAATTCAGCTTAGTATTAAAATATTTGAATATTTTATAACCTTGAAGTAATAAAAAGCGTGAACCAAAACTGGCCTAAATATTATCGTAAAACCTCGCTATTTCAAGTTATCCTCGTCTCAATAAACTTGGTAATATTCCGATATTTCTAACCCAAGACAAAACTCCAAAGTAGTTCATTTCCCTTTTATTTCTGTGTGATTTAGTGATGGCGGTTCTGGGAATATTCGGGAATGTTCGATATGCATGTGTCAACGGGAACATCGGGAACATTGACAGTGCCATCTATATGTTTTCACACGTACTAACTCGGAACCCAGGGCTACGTTGTAGGATAACGTGTCTTTCTGGTCGATAAGCGATGAGATAAATACTTAGTGCTCGTACGTCCGATAGGAGACATTGTATAAATCTTTATAATTAAGTATACACAGCCAGGTATCAGGTACATCATTTTTGCAATATCACGTCCTTAGAAACACACAGTCTTTTCCCTCTCCGATCCTGCCACATGAAGAGATTTAAAATACATGATTATGCGTCGTTATATTAGAAACTTGATATGTTGATATAAATCTGTGTGACAAAAGACTAGACATAACAGAAAATTCCAAAACAATATATAAGCTGGCAACTCACGGCCATCAGCCGGCATTACACTTTGTACAGTTTTTAATGTACACAAATATTGACAAATTAAGTTACTGGTAACAATGCGCTGTGGAGCCGCCGCCGTCATTAAAAAGTTTTTGTAAACATTTACCTTATTAATAGGAAAAAAATAAAACAGTAAGAAAATTTCGCCCGGAATGTTCCCGCGGCACATCACTAGTTGACCCACTAGGAAAGTTGGAATCGCTGTGTCCGTAACCGCTCTAGTGTGGGGTATAAATATCGCCTGCATAGTGAATCCACAGAGTGTACTGTTTGTTCAGTTTTGGGCTACGCGTTTGAAGCATCACTGAGGCTCTGGCTGAGAATTTAAGGATGGTTGTTTAACTATACTTGATATACGCTTATACGTGTACAAGACGAAGGCAGTGTCTACTACCGGACTGAAAACTATGAGAAAGTCAGCTGGGCTACAGCGAGAATAGATTGTGTCTGTCACTCTTGTGAGGGCTTAATTGGAGTAAAAGAGAATTATGCTCCAAACAGTACTTAGGCCTGTCGTCTGATTGAAATCGCTGTGAGGAGGGCCTATACCTATTAGTGGACATTTGGTTGCCTGCGCCTGCCAGTAGCAGATCAACTTTACCCCTCAATATGTTCACTCCCCGAGTCCCAGATTTCTACGCAGTTTCAGTGAATTGTATCGTTTATCACCTAAGTGACCTTGCAGAAATCTGGTTTTTATTTATTTATTAATAAGAACCAATTGCTTTAACAGTTCGAAATGTACTTACAATCAAAAACATCAAGTGCCACAATATGCATGCATGGACACTAATACTGAGACGAGGTGCATACATACTTCGACTCTCCAGCCGCATAGATATATTCAGCTTCGACTGCAACTTAGATAGAAGTACAGAGCCAATTACAGAAACTCACATATAGAGTCCAGAGCTAATTGCAGAAACTCACATATAGAGTACAGACGTACAGAGCCAATTACAGGAAGTCACATACACACGTTTTTATATTCGATTATACGACGATATATTTCGACTGCAACTTATTTAGAAGTACAGAGCTAATTACAGGAAGTCACATATAGAATACAAAGCCAATTACAAGAACTCACATAAAGAATACAAAGCCAATTACAAGAACTCACATAAGTTTTTTTATACATACTGGTTGGTTGGATCAGTTGTCCTGTCTGGTGACACGTCTAGTCTCGGCCGGTTTCCAATCGCCATTGATCGCGGTGTCGCTGGTATACGAGTATGTAAAGTGAATTGTTTCTGGTTTACGGCACTGCGCACCGGATTTTATTATACGCTGTAAATGTTTTAAAAACGTGAGGAAGTACTGTGAACATTTTATCTTATACTAGTTTTTCCAATACGCCTCATGCGCACTGTCGTTTTCTCCATATTTCTCTATGCAGCGGAAACTTGGACATTAGTCATTAGTCATTAGTCATTTATTCGTCGTATAACACAGGTACAAGGGTGTTACAGAGGTTGGTTGTGGATCACTATGTTTTATGCCATGTGGCGTACGACAGTCAAAAATGCTAATAGTAACTTAAAACACTTTTAACTAAGTTATACACAATACAATACTACGAATATAAAAGCAATACACCAACAGTTTAGCATGCATGATCTTAGAATTATTAACAAAACCATTATTAATTATTATTATTACAATTATACATTATCATTTCATTAGAGGTAGGTATTATATTATAGAATTACATTTGACATTGAAAGCTCGCACAATGGCGAGGTTAGACGCATTCGAAATGTGGTGCCGGCGTAAAATGTTGGGCATCTCATGGACAGCGCATCGCACCAATGTGTCTATTCTGAACGAGCTCAATATAAAAGCCTGACTCTCTACTATCTGCCTTAAATAAATCCTCGGCTTCTTTGGGCACTTGGCCCGGCGGGAACCTGACTGTCTGGAGAAGTTGATCGGTGGCCAGGTTGAGGGCAGAAAAGGCAGAGGTAGAATACACACGCTGGTTTGCCATTGAAGGAGTCACGTGCAAGTTCCAGGGCTCTATGCGGAAGGCAGAAGATCGGCCAGGTTGGAGAGCACTGCAAGCTAAAGCGACTTCTGGCGGTCATGACCCTCACGACGAAGAAGAAGAAGTTTTTCCTCGCGACTTCGTCGGCCAGCCATGACCGTCTTTAAAGTATGATGCGGGATAAAAATGATCCTATGTCGTTTCTCGTAGCTTAAACTCTCTCCGTACCAAATTTCATCTCAATTGGTTCAAGGGCGAAGAGGTAACAGACAGACAGACAGAGAGAGTTCTTTTGCATTTCTAATAGTGTTATGGATGTGGGTCACACTGTATTTATTTTTTTTGTGTCTCCTGTGGCTGGAATGAACTTGGAAACTTTTTTTAGGCGTAGATATAGCCTAGTCAGTCTACGTAGGTATTCAAAGTTTGAATCCAGGCGAAGGCATTTATTTGTGTTCAGTACAAATACAAGTATTTATATGTATCTAACAAACTATACGCAAGAGCAATATAACGGGTGATTTTGTATAGACCTGGTATGTAAAGTTACCCGATTCTATATGCCCGATTGTATTGCTTTTGATTGTATTACTTATATATCTACGAACACATATTACCTGTGAGTTTCTGTAATTGGCTTTCCTTGAACAACTTCCTACTATCATTTTATAAGCTGTTGATTCTCCTTAAATAAATAATAAATAAATAATTTATTGAGCTCACTGAGGAATTAACCCAAATTAATACCTATTTATATTACTTACAAAGTGAATAATATGATCTAAATCAAAACTAAAATTATACTGTAGTTATAGTAGTTATCACAAAGAAAACCTAAAGTTACTTTAAATCGGTGAAATTGCTACACTACTTTACGCTGAGCCCGCAATGGTAAATTGCAAGCAATAAATTGCTGGCCACCCTTTACCCTGTGTGGTACCTCTACCCAAGCACTCTATAAAACGTGTGAAAGAGAAAATTATTGAAGTAAACATATTGGCAAAGAGCGTCTGGGGAACGATTTTTGAGCGTCAAGTACTCGACTCACGAAATATTAAACTCTGTTAGAAACGAATAAAGGATGATTCACGTTAGACCGTCGCGCTTCCTACACGTCGACCTCACGAGCACGAGCCCTCCGTCGACCTATCGCTTCACTTACCTCGACGGTCCGAGTCCGAGCGGCCGAAACTCGAATATTGACATTAACACGAGCGTCGCGTCGCCGCTCCGCTCACGAGGGCCCACCGGCTCGAGCGCGAGCCACCTGAGCCGCCTGTCTCTAACGTCAGCCGAGCTGTCTAAGTCATTGTCACTTGATGTCAATTAAATTCCTTGTCAATAATAATAGCAGAACTAATAGAAAATAAGAAACAGAAAAATTTAATTTGCATTTTTTTTTTTTTTTTTTTTCATTTTTTTTTATTTTGTGCCCGTGGGATCACAACCTCGTGGAAACTATAAGTGTTGTTACGAACTCAAAGTCAATTATAAGTTGCCAAAATGAACTCAGGGAGCGAAAGAAATTGCAACAAGTGCCAACAAACAATTACAACTAAGGACTTTCTGAAGTGTGCAACGTGTCTATTTTATTTTGACTTAGAATGCGCAAAAATTTCTTATAAACTGTTCGGAATTATGACCAGGAAAAATCTATGGAATTGTCCTACCTGCAAAAAAGCTACATGCTCAATGTAGAGACAATAATGTAACCCACAGGAAAAGGCAAAAGTAAGTCCTGCTCCTGCCTCTTCCGCTGAGATGCCTGAAACATCAGCAATACCTAGAGAGACAAGAGAGCAGTTATGTGTCTCTATCTCAAACCAAAGCTCGCTGAGCAAATCTAGGTCAACTGAATTATTGTATAATGACACTTTGTGTGATAGTCAAACTGACATTTCTAGGAGTGCAGAGAGCTTGGATGACACCCATACTGACCCCCAACTGGAGTTGGTAGAGAGTTTAAAAATTAAAAACAGTGAGCTTTCTACTACCCTCTTATCGACACAAAATGAACTAGAGTCGCAAATTTTAGAAAATATAGAGTTACGAAAAGTACAGAAAACTAACTAAGGAAATCATGATCCTGAAAAAATATGTACCACCCCAACAGTACCAAAAGCAACGCCTATCTCGAGCAAGAAAAACACGATTTCCTGAATTAAACGAACCATACGGTGACAGCCAATTAGATTTGCCGATTGGGGAAAATTGCAACCAATCTATTATCTCTACGGTAAATACGCCGATTAAGTCAACACATTTTAAAAATATCAAGGACCTAGAGCTCACTATAAGTAATCTACAAGCCGAGCTTGATCAAGCTCTTGAAGAAATAATACGGCTAAATGCGTTTATCACTGAACTTGAAAATCAAATTCAGGAATGCACTAAATTGGCTACAAATGAACTTAAAGAAGATATTTGTATGGCTAGTGGGGATTCTTATACACAAGAAATTTCAAATATAAAGGAAGACAACAGGCGCACCATATACATATTTGGAGGCCAACAATGCAAGGGATTGGCTTCTACATTGTGTTACTCAAGATACTCTTCCAAATATGAAGAATACCGAGTGTCTGCCATGTGTAAGCCTTCAGCATCGACGAGGGATATATTAGAGGACTGTTACAAAATTAGAGTCAAAGCTGACGATTTTGTTATATTATGTGTAGGGGAAAATGATATAAATCCCTTTGAGTTTGAATATGAATTGTATGCTACTCTTAAATTACTAAACAAGTGTAACATCATTATTATTCCTGCATGTGAAAATAAGCATTTAAACGTAGAAATGCTCAATAGAATCGCAAAATCTGTCTGTAACAATTTAATACATTACACCTTTATTGAAATGCCAAAATTTTGGAGAACGACCAGGGAGTACTTGCTAAAGATTTGTAAACAGATTAATTTCATTATAGACTCTCATGACTAAAGGCTACAATTAATATAAAACAAAAAAATCTAAATGTCAATATACAATTATTGCATTACCTTTTTATAAGAAAGGAACTATTCCTAAACCTTTATTAGCGGATTTTAAATCAAGGTTCTCGCCTTTTTCGTCAATAAAGTAACAACTGATACTAATGTTAGAATACTACATCAAAATATACAAGGCATACAAAACAAACTAGACTTATTAGAAATATGCATCAATGAGTTCGCTGAAGAAAACAATTACTTGGACGTTGTATGTTTATCCGAAACTTTCATTAAACAAGGTAGCGAGGGAAATATAATGATCAAAGGTTTTAAAGTCGCTTCCTCGTTCTGCAGAACTAGTAAAAAACGTGGTGGTGTATGCATTTTGTTACGTAAACATCTTGATTATAAGCCTGTGGAAATCTGTAATGAACTGTCTACAGAAAAAATCTTTGAATGTTGTGGAGTCGAAATTCCAAGCATTAACAGTATTATTATATGTATATATCGCATTCCCGTGAATATAAATAAGAATCTTAACTTATTCTTTGAAAAATTAGAGATGCTTCTGAACAAGTGTTCACCAAAGAAAAAAATTATAATAACTGGTGATTTGAATATAAATATATTAAGACATGATTATGCTACAGTTTCTCTTAAAAGTTTACTTGAAAATTACAATTTGACATTCAACATTAATATTCCAACTAGATTAAATTCTTGTCTTGGTCTTTTTGCCAGCAACGTAAAAGATGCAATAGGAGAAGTACATACCCGTTATCTTTCTGACCACGACACTTGCCAGATACTGAAATACGTAGCGGGAGGTAAAAAACAAAGCGTGGATTATTGGTATAAAACTATTAAAGACTATAGTGAAGACAACGTAAGAAAATTTTTAGATTATATGTCGAGCCGTTCATGGAATGAAGTTATTAATGAACCCGAATTCAACAAAGCTTTTTCCATATTCTATGACGATCTATGTCTATTCTACGAGTTATGCTTTCCAAACATAAAAATAAAAATAAAGTCAAACAACTCAAAACCAAAGTGGTTAACTAAAGGAATCAAGTATTCTAGTAAGCAGAAGAGGTACCTTAGATCATGTAGCTTCATTCAAAATAAAAATAGGTTAGAATCAACATCTCATTATAAACAATATAATAAAATCTTAAAAAAATGTGTCATACAAGCACAGAGAAACGTTATTTCAAAATCAATTAAATCATCTAGAAATAAGTGTAAAACTACTTGGGATGTTATTAAAAATAAACATGACAATGTCAAAGCAATAGAATGTATAGATTGTATTCAAATAGGCGCAAGTCATTTCGGAAATGCCCAAGACATAGCAGAAAAGTTTAATGAATACTTTATTAATATAGCCAAAGAGACAAAAGACACAAATAGTACAAGTATAACCTTGCAGACAGGCAATATAAGAAATTCTTTGTTTTTGGGACCATGTACTGAAAAGGAATTAGAAAATATTATAAAATCACTTCGAAATACAAATGCTGTTGGTATTGACAATATTTCTACTAAAATTATAAAACGTGCTGCAATGGGATTAAAAAAAGTATTAGCTCATCTTATCAATCAGTCGTTTTTACAGGGTAGCTTTCCTGAAAAATTGAAGAAGGCCATAGTCAAGCCATTGTTTAAAAAGAATGATCGCTGTCATTTAAAGAATTATAGGCCGATTACCCTTGTACCCGTACTCTCAAAAATTTTCGAAAAGGCCATGAAATCTCGGATAATTAATTTTGCTGAAAAACACCAAATTATATCGACGGAACAAAATGGGTTCGTAAAAGATAGGTCGACGTCTCATGCTGCATACAAACTCATCCAAAGTGTTACTGAAAGTATAGACAACAAAGTTTCAGTAGCAGCGGTCTTTTTCGACATGTCAAAAGCTTTCGATCTCGTGGATCACTCTATCCTGCTGAGGAAATGTGAACATTACGGCATCAGAGGTAGCGCATTTGAATGGATTAAAAGCTATCTATCTAATCGTAGTCAGTGCGTTGAAATCGAAAGACTCGATGAAAATAAGCAACTAGTAAAATATAGATCAACGTACCAAATTAACGATAGAGGAGTACCACAAGGCAGTGTTTTGGGGCCTTTGTTTTTTATACTTTACATCAATGACATACCCATGGTCACCGAGCATCAAATGGTTATATTTGCAGATGATTTATCAATTGTAATCACACACAAAGATATATCTATGCCGCACGAAATTTTAATCAATAAAGCGATTGAAGATATAGGTAAATGGATTGACAACAACAACTTAAAAATTAATATTGAGAAAACAAATGTAGTTCACTTCTCAAGCCGCGGGTCTCAATGTAAAAATTTAGAAGTACAATATAGGGAGCAATATATTAATAACAGTGACAATGTAAACTTTTTAGGAATAATTATTGACAATTGTTGCAACTGGAAAGCTCAAATTAGTACTATTTGTAACAAACTGAACAAATTTGTATTTGCATTGAAGAGATTAAGAAGTATAGCAGGGGAGCAATCTGCTTTACTGGCATATCATGGCTATGTTTCATCTTTACTTCGATATGGAATTATAATTTGGGGAAACTCAACAGATGTTAACAGAGTGTTCCTAATTCAGAAAAGATGCATTCGTGCTGTATGTGGTTGTGGTCCACTAGAACCATGTAAACCATTATTTAAAAGGCTGAAGGTAATGACACTCACAACTATGTTTATCTTGGAACATGCTAAGTTTGTAAGACAAAATTATGACTTATTTGAAAGACCAGTACAAAACCCACGATTGCGTGAAAGAGACATGTTTATTATTAAGCAGCCAGCCACAAACACTGCTTTATACAGAAAAAATTGTTTTATTATGTCAATTACTATATACAATCATATTCCTCTAGATTTAAGAATTTTACCAAATAAATTATTTTTAATGAAGCTTCGAGCATGGCTAACTGACAAATGTATTTACAGTTTAAATGATTTTTTCAAATTAAAATGATTATTTTAAATTCTATGCCAATTTGACTTTAAATATTTGTTTTAAAAAATGACATGTCTAATGATATGTATAATTCTTATTAGTGTAATACTTTTTTATTTTGATGGTAATTTATGAAATATTGTACATATTAAGTACATTCTTAAAAGTTTAATTTTAAAAGCAAATTTTGCATGCCAACATGTTGGTGAATTGTGCTGTGATCTCGCCTAAATCTTGTCATCAAATGCATGTACCACGATTCTGGCAAATAAAAAACTTTGACTTTGACTTTAGTTATTATATTAGCCATCACGGCTATAATAGCCAATGAAGAACAAGAAAAATCACGCAGACAATGAGGCATACACCCTTTTGGTGCACACATTTGCAGTACAGAGAATATGTGTTACTATATTCGTGACGATTTTTGTATAATTTCCAAACCACGAGGAAATTAAGCACCGGTTGATGAATAAACAAAGCTCCAGAGTCAATATCCTGTAAAGATCGTCTAGCAGCCTACTTAAGGTAACCGATAATAAAATAATAAAATATATGTATAGGTATAATAAGTGCAAACAATATCGTGGTCTTTTCTCTTTAAGCCTATTAGGTTTAATAGTAGCCACGTATCGTTATTTCATAATTTTTCAGTTAAAAAAGGAAGTAGAACTTGGTCTTTGGTAAGCATTTTTATTATTTACAATTTTAGGACGAGCATTACTTTTATTGATTACAGTGTCATCAAATGAACAATATATGAACAGAGGATACACAGTCTGCAGTTTGATGAGGAGGCATTGAAAAAATTGCTGACATTCATCCAAAGATTGCTTTGTGCGAAACACATTCTGTGCTGACGCGCCTGCTTAAAATTGCTACGGTATAGATATATATAATATAATATCCAAACAGGCTATTCTATTGTTCAATAAGTATCTAATGATATATAACGAGATGACTTAGGTAGGTACAGCAACTCCGGAGATAAATTAGAGCTCTCTTACGAAGCAGATCCCATTCCCATCCCATCCCATTTCCTTCGTTTTTCTAACAAAGCAAGGATGCTGGTTCGGGAAAAATGTTAAGTATCGCGCAAAATACGCGAAGCGATTAATATAGATAGTTGCTCTAATTTTAATCGTAATGGTAGTTGGACTGGCTGCCTATAGAAGCCTGGCATGTATGGCCAAATTTAGAAGTGGAAGTTTAGTAAAGTATAGTTCCGAGCAAACTAACGACGCCGGTTGAGGATTGCCGTGAACCGGCCACAACATCGAGAGCGGCAAAGGCAGCGCAGCGCGCAGCAATTCGTTGAAACAAACGGGTGTCGACACACAATGTTTGACAATAGTGTAGGAAAATTTAAACCATCTTATAAGTAAGGTACTCCAAAGCAGTTCGCGTGTGTGAGGCTGTGAAATGATACAGTGACTCACGAAACTTTAAATACAATATCAAAGGACCATAAACTTATTCTACCATAAAATTACATTATTAGTTGCTGTATTATAAGCATATTACAATACCGCAAAGAATAATGTACGTTTCTGACCTATTGAATTAAAAAACGAGCATTATTTTGTTCACACATACTCGTAGATAGAATATTAAACGTAGATCTTTCTGTTATAACAAAGATCTTTTTAATATTTTCTAATTGGATAAAATAAAGTGCATAAAATACTGAATTCATAATGTTCATCACACGATTAGAAACAACGTGAGACTAGTGAGTACCTTTGGCGTGAAGGAATTTACAAAAACCCTAGTTTGCCTGTACCTTCATAACAGTATATATATACCGCCTTCTTACTAGTCGAAAACTTTCTGTCAATATTGACAAGCCGTCTAGTTCCTAAATAATTGTATGTTTAATAAGGGCAGGTCGTTTTTAAAGTAAATCGTTTCTATTTAGAACATACAAGCACCAGAAAACTATAAAATAAGTGTAATGGATGTGACAGTGGTCAGTTTGTGCCTGTAGATACAGAAGTCAAAAGGGTAATGTTTTTCCAGCGTAATGTAATTATTTCCAGTGCGACCTAACAGCCAAGGTGGTCTCATAACAACCAAACAAATAGGACTATATACGACTGTACGTATAGAAGATTATAAACCTAATTGTAAAACATGCGTGTCCGCTTCAAAATTAAACTTCCCATAGTAATGTACCTTGCCTAAAGCAACTGTAGTCTGACAATGATCTGGCCGACGGTATATATCCATCAACATAATTGTACCGATAATGCTTTTGCAAAATTGTATCGACGTCTTGCTAAATCATAATAATATGTTCACTGATTTTCGTCTCATTTACAGGTTTTCATCAAAAATTTTAAGGAACGCGACTTTGGATAAAAATTGTTAGTCCTAGTTATATAATCATTGGTAAGCAGTAAGTCCCTTACAGGAACTTAGTAAGTTAGTCTAGTTTCCTTGAATAGTGACATACAAAACATAATTTCTTACAAGCAAACAAGACATCTAATACAGCGAACTCTCCGTGATAAGACTATTCATTTTAGGTCCTGTTTGTTATAATAATGTAATATAATGTACGTATTTAGGGACCGTAAGTATCAGGACATTGACAAGATCCTATTGCTGTCCGTCTTTCTGCCCGTCTTTTTTCTGCCTGTTAGCAGTTAGAATGTACCTATGTACTATGTAGGTACCTACTTTTACTGTCATCCATGTATGGTCCTGAGATAGCTCTATTCATCATCTTATCAATCATTCTAGTACCGAACCGTACCGAAGGACGTCCACTGCTGGACATGGGCCTCTCCCAAAGCAACTCACAATAACCGCCACCCGCATCAGTGGATTCATTCTGGCTTTACCAGGGCGCCAGTGCACCTTGTTGGGGTCTGCCCACGCCGCACCTTCCGATATATGGTTGGTACTATAACCACTTACCCGTGCGAAGACAGGAGAGGTTGCTAGTACCTACCAATAAATTATTATTTGTGTAATGACGTTTTCCGCAGTACTAGGTACTTACTGTGAATACTAACTACATAAGGTTTGTAGTTGCCTAAATAATGGGTACTTACACAGCGATTTGGGGCGTACGTTTGTAATGTATTTACAACATATTATATACTTTCCCGAGCAAAGGTGGTTAGTTGCGAATAAAATCAGATTTTACTAACGATGTTCTCCGCAGTGTTTGGTACTTCTTATCCCACTAGTGTTTTCTTGTAAGAAACATTGACTTCCATCAGTTATCATCATCAGCCTTGAGCCGTCTACTGTTGGACAAAGGCCTTAACTTCGGTGTTGCCGTATTGACCACGTGTGGTAGGCAAGTTGGGAATCGCAGTAAAATACACTGTAGACGCGGGTCGCTACTGCTCATACCGGTGGGCTTCGACGCAGTTTAAGGACATACCCGGGTCCATGTCTCATTAGTAATATTAATAAAGGTTTACTGCAAATTACTTGCAATTTTTGTTGTATAATATTATTAATGTTATAGGTGTATTATGTAGCAGCCAAGGGAACTGGGCTGAATGACTGCAACAAGCGATCGACAGCCCGCCTGAGTCCGGCCGGGCGTCCCTACACTACATGCACATCTACATGAAGTATCAGTGATACATAATAAGTAAGCTTGTAGGATCTGTAGATGCCTTTAACAGTTATTTAATTTACCTAGTAGTCATTAAGTACGTAGGTTATGTTGAGGATTTTTTAATAGAGTGTACCCCCAATTTAGCTGAGGTACAGGCAGACTAAAGAAGAAATGGTGGGACGACCTAAATGTTTTTAGCGACTGATGGCAATACGCACTAAAGAGGAGCACTGGACACAAACTAGGCTAAGAAAAAGAGTAGAAAGGGTAAGAACAATTATAATATCTATATATCCATTATATTTATCTGTCCATCTCTCCGTCTGTCCGTCCGTTATTCTGTACGTCACCAGGCTGTATTTCATAAAATGTTCACAGATAATATTTTTTATTTGCCGCTATGTCAACGAATACGTAAACTGAGTAAAATAGGCACAACAACAAACAGCGGGACACAAACTAGGCTAAGAAAAAGAGTAGGAACAAGGTCAGGACCATTATTGGTAATCTTAGTGCGGACAGAGTTATATAATTAATTTAATGAATGGTTGCTTAAATTGTAAACCCATGCTGATTACTTCGTTCGTTTATAACATATATATTCAGGACAATGGGAATTTGACGATAGGTCTGGCCTAATGGATAGTGACCCTGCTTATGAAGCCGACGGTCCTGGCCGACAATCCCAGTAACGTCATTTATTTGTATTCTGAGTACCTACAACACATGCCTCATTATTCGCCAGTGTGTTGTGCGCACGTACTTGTAGTACAGCAGCTGTTGGTGTATAATCCTGGCTACGAGTTTATGTCTGTGCAAGTTCTCGTCGTTAGCAAGATGAGAACAGAGAGAGCAGAGGTTTTCCAGCCCTAAAAGGGTTCTGGGCGCGATTACTATTACTAAGAACCCTGTCTGTTCGTCGTCTGTCCGTCTGTCCATCCATCCGTCTGTCCGTCTGTCCGTCCGTTAGTCTGTAGGTCACCAGGCTGTATTACATAAAATGTTCACAGATAATGTATTTTACTTACCGCTATGTCAACGAATAACTAGCATTTGGCCGGTTTAACATTTATAGGTAGGATAACAATAGGCAAGCTGATAGAAATGGTGTATGTAGACGCCATGCATAGTTAAGTATGTATGTACATTAAGTTCATACGTTCATTTGAGGATTTTAGAATATTATAAATTGATGTACAGTACGTATCAATAAGAGAAGCAAATGCATGGTTAGTTAGATTAAGTTCGTAGGTTAATCTGCCTCTCTTTGAATATTATCAGAACAGGAGGTAAGTATGACGACATAATAATTTTATACTAATTCTACACACAGGATACTGCAGGCAGAGGGTAGTATATATAAACAGGACAGCACAGGACTTTTATCGCTCATATTGAGCACTATTACGAGTGACTTTGCAAAAGCGTCACTGACTAAGAATCTACTTTGGCTGGATTGAGGACGTTGTCATTATCATATTTCGAACTTTAATTCATCATCGGCCGTAACACGTCCACTGCTGGACACAGCCCCCCCAAATAGGACTTGTGTCATCTTGAGAGTCGCCTCTCACATTTCTGTTATTGACACAAAAACATTTTGACCGGCGTACTAGACACATTTTGACGCAAGAGGAAGAGCTTTCAAAAGCTTAACTCGTTGGCTGCCCACCGCCCACCTTATAGCCAGAATCAATTAGGGAATAAAGCAGCGCACAAAACGTACCTACCTTTTTATAATTTCTTCAAAAATAGTGACATATTTCTGAGTGTTGATCAGTAAAATGCGATACACTTTGAAACACGAACTGTAAAACTGACATTTGTAAAAAAATTCACAGGATGGCAGATGTTAGATATTGGTGCGTTTTGTTTCATATGCTATTGATGCAGCATTCATCCCATACCCAGATACCCAAAAACATAAGCTTGTGATCCCACCAATGATGCTCATGGCCACACAGAGAAGACAACGTGATCCCACTCGTGATGCCGATGGCCACATGGGGAAGGTGACTTGATCCCAAGAATGATGCTCATGGCCACATATTCCATCCGTGATGCTCTTCGCAGACTACGTGTTAAATAATCAGTATCATATCATAACGTAATTTGTTTTAATTTCATATATGACGTACATCGAGCGAAGTTCCAAGCTTCAACAAACTGGACAGCAGCGCTGACTATAACTAGATCGAGTACTAGCCCGAAAAAGCGAGCCGAGTGAAATAGCTACTAGGCAGACCTTTGTCTCTTTCTATGGGGTGACAACGTTCATTTTAAAAGTTAGGAAAATTCCATTAACCCTTTATAAGGCAGAGACGATTTGGAAACCACTTAGTTAATAAACATTTACAAAGAAAGAACATCCTCTTTTTTATTTAACTATAATGGTGTTATATAGACAATATATCAGGCTTTCTTTTATTATTTATACTTTTTCGTCATAATTTAATTTTAGTGTAATTAGTTAATCTAAAGTTTGTGGTCAATGAATGCACTGTGCCCGTTAAGGGAAGCAAGCATTTGTCACTGTTTCCATTATACTATTAAAAATACACAAGTCGCTGAATCTAATAATTTCAATTATAGCTCTTGTAATTGCGAGTAGCGAGACTGTTATTGGTATGATAATAAAGTCTAATTTTGATAAATCCACTCTCCATCGTGAATTGCAATATTTGCAATAACTGAACTACGTTGTTTGTAGTATCAGGAAAGTGTATCATTTGCCACTTAAGATTAATAAAATTATAAAAGGTTACATGCTATATCGATAAATATTTTAATTAGAACTATTTGCATGAAGAAGTATTTTTAATATATATCGAATAGGTACAAACAAAGAACTAAAAAATCTAACCCCACTTTGGGAATTATTTTGACCCAAATTGCTATATGTATATACAATGACAACCATTTTACAAATTTTGATAAATATGTTTAATGTACTTTATCTAAACATAAACATTGTCCTCGTCTATGTACAAGCATGGTTACCCTAAATTGACGTTACTGGTGACCGGAGGCTGGCAGCTTTCTCGCTCAACGCATAAGCATTGCGATACAGCGAGGAAATGCTGCCAGCGTCTACGGCACCTTGCCGCGGGGATCCTATATTTTAGTTATTTTAAGTTTAGTTTCTAGCTTTTATAGTTTTAGTTTTTTAATTTATTTAAGTTTTATTATTATGTTTTAAGTTGACATTATGGTTACTGACATTGTATTATTTGTAATTTTGTTAGTAAGTAAGTACCTATATCAATTTAAATTGTTTTTATACTGAAACACAATTATAATATCTTATATTTGGAAGGGCATCATATCATTCATATTTGGCGAGCGAAAGTAAACCTATAAATGATGCTTATAAAACACATTTCACTTATTGATATTTTAGTCGCAGGAATTATTTCAGTAATATATTAATCTTTTGAACGCTTTTCCTCTCGCGTCAAAATGTGTCGTGTACGCCATGTTATGACTTGTGAAGAAAAGATATAAACTCCAATATCCAATATCTGTCAGCAGGACTATTGCTTTGACAGCGTCCGCCATAGCCACTTTAGTGGTCGGTGGCGCGGCAGGCACGACTTCACGCGACCAATTTAGTAGTGCTTAGCGTTCAAAAGGTTAAAAAATCCTTTTCATGACTTATGTATACAATATTTAAAAGTTATTATTATTTAGTTTAATTTGATTACTACATTTTTTGATGTTTGTAACTTAGATAGGTAAGCTGCAGAAGACATGGTGTCAAGCTCTTTTACATGTAAATAGGCTGATCAAAGCAATAAATTGTGTTTTCGTGTTGTTTTATTTCTCAGAGGTTAGGAAGAAGTAATTTAACTTTAGGTCACAAGGAAATCAATATATTCAATCAAGTCTAAGGTACCGTTCATTTTATTACAACTAATATCCTATAGATGGCATTCAAATATAGCTCGCCAATCCTTCCTTATGGCACTGGTCCCACCGCAAACTAGTAAGCTATGAGCTATCAGCTATTTCAAAGGACAAAGATAATCGCTCCCGTGTAAATAAAAGAGAGATATATATTTATTGCTCATCGCCTGGCCCGGCTATGACATAATTATATGTCTCTTTTATTTACACGGAATCGATTATCTTTGTCCCTTGAAATAGCTGATAGCTCATAGCTTACTATTAGCTCGCGGTGGGACCAGTGCCTAAATACAAATATCTATATTGATAACCTTATTTTCCTTTGTACCCCGTATACCCACCGTTATACCCTATAATATACCATTTGGACGCCAGACACGCCTTTACTGGTTTATTATGTTCGCCTTTACCAGTTGAGACGTTGCGCGTTTGCGAGCCTTGGTTCTTTGTAGATAATAATAGTATCTAAAATCAATAAAAATTACAAATATTTAATTTGTTTTATTTTAGTAGTTGGTGTGAAAATTAGCCTGAAAAATAAAGGGATAGACAACGAAACAAATGTGCTCGCATAGAGTCTGGCTAACCAATTATTACTCGATTGTTACTCTTAAAGTTGAAAAAATAAACTATCGTCTTCCCTTTTTGGGGTCGTAGTGCAAGCGAAAGAAAGAGACGGTATGATTCAATCGTCTATGCTTTAAGTGAGTAAACCAATTTTTTTCACTGGTTAAACTCTACTGCTAATACTTGGTCGCTGCAAATTTTAACGCCACCCGAAATAATATTATGAGATAATATACTGCCTATAGTTTGTACAGGGCGCGTTACTTCGTACACGTATATCATAGAATACAAATGTGTCGCTTAACTTCAAACTCGGGTAAATCTATTCTGTATTAAGGTTGAGTACGAAAAATGTATAATAATCTGAATGCTAATCAACCTTAGAGCAAAATGGATTTACCTGAGTTTAAAGTTGTTAAGCGACACAAATATAGATAGATGGTCCGAATACCGGTTATTATTTTTTTTCTTTCCAATGCAAAATATCTGGTAATATTTACAAACTATTCATTATTTATCTTTCTGGCAACATTTATGAACAGTAACAGTTGCCACATTAAGCCGGCTAAATATAATGTCGGTTTGGTATCCATATTTCAGAAAACAATTTGTGACATTTTGTAACGCACATAATTTTGACGTATATTCCGATTCAGATACATGAAAACCTCTTTGGTGATTTCAATTCAGACTATTCAAACACAGAAAACTAAATAATAAAGACTGTTTATTGTTATTGAGGAATTCGTCGAATTATCTTCATACTGGTTTATAGTTATATGGTTATGTAGACACATGGTTAATTAAACAGGCGTTAATTAAATTAGTTAAGAAAGGGCATAAGAAGGGATTCAATTATTTGTTGAATTTTACATTTGGTATTTAAGAAAATTCATATACTATACCTATACCTAAACCCTACCATACCACTAGGGCCTACATCGAACTTTGATTTTTAGTATTATATTTTTTAAATTTAGTTTAAATATTTATTTTATGCGATAAATATTTATGTTATATGTTAAATGAGGTTTTGATATAAAAATAAAAATTATGAGCCCTTTGCCTAAATATTCGGTTCTTTTATTTATGATTAACGAATATTTATTCTTTGATTATTTTTAAAGAAATGTGTCAACTCAGCACTCTTTGTTAATTCCTCGTCTCTGCACTAGTAATATAACCCGACTAAAGAAAGAATTATTTATCCCTCATATTTAGCAAACAAATGGATGACATTTTGCAACCTCCGTAGTCCGGCCAATATATACCGTTCCATCCGAGCCATTTTTGCGACTAGGCGACCGTCGCACGCCCGTCGACATCCTGTCGACATCCCGTCGCCCTCACATCACCGGGCCGAGTCCAGCCCTTTGTACATAGCTGTAACGGCCGTCGCACGTCCGCCCCGTGCCCGAGTCGAGTGGATCGGGCGGCTCGGTGGTCACGTGACTCTTTCCATACAACGGAACGCTCGGAGCGGAAGCGCGACGGTCTAACGTGAGTCATCCTTAAATGGTATTTTAGATACATGAATTATATAAATTATTAATCGGGGATATCAAAACTATACATTTTGTGCTAAATAACATTGAAAAACTTTAGTAATAAGAGTTTAGTAATTTTAGTTATATCTATATCACTAAACTGTTTGATATGTTTAATCTACAGCGATTTTTAATATTACCTCAAATTTTAACCAAACGTAGGTTTTCGTACTATGAACAGATATTACAAGGTAATTTTAAATTAAATTAAATTAAAATTACTAAAGCGTTATTATAACATTTGAATTATTTTCGAGCAGCAATGTATTGCGTACACTTGCGACAATTGTGATGTCAAGAAAGACAAAGTAGCAATACGTTGCGTGTTGGATTATTTTATAAGAAAAAAGAGGATTTTTTTGAGAGTTGTTTTCATGGAACATCGGTTCATGGCACTAATGCCTACGTCTGGTTAAAATTTGAGGTAACATTAAAAATACACGCTGTATGAGGTGTTGTTTGATACATTAAAAAAAATGTTAACATTTTCGGAAATAATCGCTCTGAAGGTTTAAGAAATGTGCTCCCTACCTTTTGAACTGCAAGTACAAAAATATTAAAGCACAGTTTAATAAAGACTTTCAAGGCAAATTATTTATAATTTTATTTGTTGAATCATTTTTTAATTACGGAACTGAGCATAGCCTAACATATTTTTGGTTTTACACTTTCCGAACCTTTATCATTTAATACAATAAAGGTTTATCTCTTTCCATGGTTTTTGGAAGCCTGGGCTCCGCTTGGCATCTAATCTATTTGGCACTGGCTTTACAAAAGCGAATGACCTGACCTTCCAACCCGGAGAGTAAACTAGGCCTTATTGGGATCAGTTTTGACCGAAAAGCGACTGGTAAACATCAAATGATATTCCGTTCATGATTTCCGAAAAACTCATTGGTAACAGCCGGGGTTTCAATGCAAGTCGCACGCTATAACTAGACCACCACCGTTCCTTATTTTATTTTTTTATACAAGACTCACCATCGTTTGACCTCAGTGGCACCTGATCGTAAGTGTCGACGAGGTCGAAGGTGTATCACGCTGGTTCAGTAACAGGCTATTCACTCTTACCTTGATAATACCTTAATTATATCTTTCCGGGAATACAGGCGAAGGGAGCGAATTCCATCCCTTAGCAGTCCGCATTAGGAAGGCAGAAGCGAATCGATTCGTGCGAATGAATGTAATATTCACAACGTAAGGATGAAACCGCTCCCCTCGCCTGGACGTCTGGTGGTGGAACGGACTCCCTATTTTCGTTTAGATTATATTATCAGTGCAGTAACACTTACCTACAGTTTACGATATTAACGCACACTTTAAAGGTGAAACTTCGCCAACTTATCCAGTCTTAATTAATTTTCTGACGATTCAATTAAACTTCTTATAATAACGGCGATAATGTAATCGACTCGACTCTTTTGTCTTTGATGCAACTTGGTTGTAAACATCTCATCGTAATTAATTTAAATCTCGGCTTTTTGGTCGTATTTAGATTAATTTGCTAATTGACTTAAGATGTGGAAGGCTATATTTATTATAGACTTTTATTTAACTTGCAATGTATGTAACTATGTTCTGGTGAAATCTTGCAAGTAGATTTTGAAGCAGATATCTTTAACCGATTGAGCTGAAATTTAGCTCATGTAAGTTCGGTAACAATGCAAAATTATGGTACCTGTGGTCTAATGCTGGAGTCAGAAGGTAGTCATAACAACTCCTAAAATAAACAAGATAATCCCGTAGTGTTTAGCGTTGGAATCCTGTCGAAGAGTAATTGATGATTTATTTTTTATTTTTTAAGACGGGAAACAAGCAAACGGATTGCCTTACGGTAAGCAATTACCGTCGCCCATGGGCACCCGCAACACCAGGGGGTCACAAGCGCGTTGTCAGCCTTTAAGGGGGATTGGAGCTCTGGGAACCTTACTTACCCTCAGGAACACAACACTACAGGTAGCAGTGCTATTATGGCTGTGGTCTTCTGTAAGGAGGAGGTACTTCCTCAGTTGGACTGCTTCAGATTCAAGCGTGATGGTACTTCGCTGCGCCCTACCTCTCATTGTTGGTCGTAGTTTAAGGACATACCCGGGTCCAAAACAGAAACTTATCTTCTTCCTCTCATGGTCCCGGCATTTATGCCACGGCTCATGAGAGCCGGGGGTCCGCTTGGCAGCTAATCCCAGGATTTGGCATAGACACTACTTTTACGAAAGCGACTGCCATCTGACCTTCCAACCCAGAGGGTAAACTAGGCCGTAATGGGATTAGTCTTGTTTCCTCACGATGTTTTCCTTCACCGAAAAGCGACTGGTAAATATGAAATGCTATTTCGTACATAAGTTCCGAAATACTCATTGGTACAACCTCCGGATTGCAAGTCGCACGCTCTTACCGCTAGGCCACCAGTGCACTCTCTTACCGCTAGGCCACCAGCGCTCTCTCTTACCGCTAGGCCACCAGCGCTCTCACACACTTTTGACAGTAATTTTTAACTGGTGTCAGTTTAGGTTTGATCCGCCTGGCCAGTGGGCCGACCTGTGACTTCTCCCAAGATTACACTTTCCTCCAATATTTCCCCCAAGTCATTTGGGGAGGCCCTTGTCCAGCAGTGGACGTAGGACGACGATGAACACATTTGCGTTCGTTTTATCACTATTAAAGGGCTCATGTATCACTGGATGAGGTTGGACCATTGGTGATTAAGTAGTGATTGGGAAAACGCAGTGGCGTGATGTGTGACCCCCGACCTGGTTATCTGCCATTCAAGTCCCGGCGCCGACTAGGCGAGACGTGATTAGACGTCTTTAGCATGAACTTACTATCATTTCCAATAGCATATATACAGGTCGTCCCAAGACATGAAGGGAAAGCGCTTTAAATATCGCAGATAGGATATTTTGCTGATAGAAGACTATATGTTATTTTTAAATGTTAGTAATTCTGCATTAAATTTTTTTGAAAAATTGCTTGCTTGTAAGTTTTATGCATGTTTTTAATTGGATTAAAATGATTAATTTCATGCTGCTACTTTCTTTTAAAATATCATCATTAAATCATCCGAAAGAAGTCCACTGCTGGACATAGGCCCACATAGCGACCCACAGTGACCGGTTTTGCGCCCCCGTTCAGTGGATTCCCACGATTTTTACCATGAGAAGATGATGTCAGCAGCAGAACCGAAGTAATCGATATAGCCTCGAGGATCGCTAAACTTAAATGGTAGTGGGCGGGAACCTATGACCTTTGGGGCGTAAGGTTCTCGAGTGGTGACCACGAACCAGAAGGTGCAGCATGTGCAGACCCCCACAAAGTGGACCGTAGATATGGTAAATACTAAATGTTACTCAATAATTATTATTTATTGTCCATTCTTTTGATTGGCTTCATAAAAATAGGGTTGATTTTTTAAACTAAGTCGGTTCGAATCCCAGACGAAGCAAGTAATTTTTAGAATATCTTTCACCAACATCAGCAGCGGCGCGAACATACTGCGATCTTGAACCCACCTACCAAGCGTGTTATGTTTCTGAACCCCCCACACTGGCTCCATGTCCAGCAGTGGACGTCCTAGGAAATCATCATCTCATCATGCTTGCCTTATAATACTCAGCTGTAATCCAAAGAGTCGTATATCCATACCCGTCCAGTACTGACACCGCCTTTCGTTTCTACCGACAATTCGTTTAGTCTAGGCGGGGGCCTTGATCTCTTTATCTATAACGGCTTATCAATCTTACTGTGCTCTAACGATGTTAATTAGAAAATGTATGCACTATTTCTTGTTTTTAATATCTAGTTATTGCATTAAATCTAATAAAGGCCCCTGAGGTATTGTACAGTCAGCAGCAAATGTTGCTAAGCGTTTGACGTGTTCAAAATGACCTACACGCGCTCTTATTCTCTTGACAATAGAGATGTGTTGACCTCATTTTGAATACCTCAAACGCTTAGCAACTTCTGCTGCTGACTGTTCCTGGGTTATACATATAGGTAAGTTATCTTTTTAATAGTAGTTTATGTATCTGTGCATAATTAAGGGCATTACAACAAGGGTGTGGGTTGGCGGCGTTTCGTATTTCGTAACTTAGTCAAATATATTTTTTTAACCATAGACAAGCGAATGAACTCCCTATTTTGTTTTGTCAACGAAAACGTCAGTGATAGGAAGGAGGAGGGACGACGGATGGGCAGCAGCGTCCGTCGAAACCCAATCCACAGCTGGTCGCCAACCCCCCTGCCAAACGTGGCCACTATGTCAACTCCCCCTAAATGATACAAGTCATATTTGGGGCCCAGCAGTGGACGTCATATGTTTAGACCTGACTGTATTTTTTTTTTTTATGACACAAGGTGGCAAACGAGCAGACGGATTGCCTGATGGTAAGCAATTACCGTTGCCCAAGGGCACCCGCAACACCAGGGGAGTCACAAGCGCGTTGCCGACCTTTAAGGGGTGTTGGAGCTCTGGGAACCTTACTCACCATCAGGAACACAACACTACATACCTGAAAGGTAGCAGTGCTATTATGGCTGTGGTCTTCTGTAAGGAGGAGGTACTTCCCCAGTTGGGCTTCTCCAGACTCGAGCGTGATGGTACTTCGCTGTGCCCTACCTCTCATTGTCGGACGTAGTTTAAGGACATACCCGGGTCCAAATATGTACGTCTCTTGTTTTGAATATTAGGTTTGTACTAGTGCAATTTCGTACATATTGGTTCCAATATATTGGCAAAATGTCCAATATCGGTGCGGGTTTGCTGTGCAATATAGCAGTCGAATACTGCATTCCATTTTTACAGGATTTTTCTTAGATCCGGGATTTGGATCTGAAAACGCCTGAAAACTACGCGCTGTTACCAATTTCATGTGTTCATTCAATGTTTATGCCGTGTGATGCCGGCCACCACCCCATCTCCTCCCGCGGGTGTCGTAAGAGGCGACAAAGCGAAAAATCCTACGGACGGGAAGCGTCCGTCGAAACCTAATATACCGCTACTGCGGTCGCCAACCCGCCTGCCAAGCGTTTCGACTATGGCAACTACCCCCCAAGATGATACAAGTTTTATTTGTGGTAGGCCATGTCCAGTAGTGGACTGCATATGGCTGAAATGTATTCAATGTTTGTATTTGGCTCAATCAACTATTATTTGTCTCTCGTTGCCATGGCTACGTTCCCTTGGGTCACTCTTCAAACCACAGTTTAATTGCATCTAAATACACAAAATATAGATATTTGTAGAAGCTATAATGTTCCTTCCATAACGCCTGGAATACACGAGGCTAGTTTTTCATGCCAGTATAGTAAGCTAGTTAATAAGCTAGTAAGCTAGTAAAACTGTCCTGGCTTGAACACAGGCTAGCGCTGTCTACATGATGCCAGTAATTTTAAGTCAGTTCGAGTGCCAGACTTTTGAAAAAAATCAATCAATATGAACGTAATTCGTAAAAAATAACATAGCATGAATGAAACAATTACTTAAAAAACTATGTAAATGTGTACTAGATGAATTACTTGAAGATATATTAGAAAAACGTGTATGGACACATGGCACTAGCCGGATGGATACTAGCTTCACCGGCCGCACGAAGATAGTACACAAGCCAGGCTAGCGAAATTGGTGGTGGGGGACGCTACTAGCTCAAAAAATAGAACGGCAAGCTATTAAAACTATCCTGGCTTCAGCACTAGCTTACTAGCATTAATGTTAAGCTAGTTGTGTATACACGAAGATAGACGCACTAGCTTGCTAGCTTACTATACTGGCTTGAAAAACTAGCCTCGTGTATTCCGGGCATAATGGGTCACCTACCAAGCGGCGCGTCAGTAGTACGCAGGGCCACATATCTTGTAACAAACTATGCTTCAGTTGTCCCCTGGCTGATGGGACAGAATAACAACAACAAATAGTTGATTCACTCATTTGTTTATTATATTTGTTTGTATGTTTGATATTGTAGGTATGTATAGACGGACTATAGTTATTTGTTATACGGGAGCAAAGTTAGTGTTTGCCTTCTCGTGATAATATTGAGACCAGAGCTAGCGAAAGATTCCAAAATTGAACCACGAGCATAGCGAGTTTGTGACAATCTTGAGCGCTGAGAGGATTTCAAGGCAAGACGAGAGCGAACTTTGCTGTGAGTGAAACAAAAAAAAAAACATGTTACTACTCTAAAACATTGACATTTACTCTAAGTTATTAGTATTAATCATTTATCATTCAAAATTATCATTTCCATTTACTGACTGAGCTAATGGCATAAAAAACCCTTATAATTAAAAATATTTTGCTCCCTTGTTAATAAAATGCAGTTCTAAACAAAAAAAAAAAACGGATTTTCCGAGCTAGTGAGGTGAAAACTATTTTAATATATGGCGCACTTCGTACCTTACCACAGACAGTAAATCTGAGATCTCTAGCTGCTTTCACATACAGGATTTTATCTTGACAAGGTACGAAGTTGCCAAAACTATTATTGACTGCAACTTGCAATAAAAAAATCATGTTTGTTTTTTAATGAAACAATACTACTTATATGTATATCTAATTTCCCGAAACTTATATTGCCGGTAGAGCCTATCTCTCGCGGGAGTCGAATAAGGCGACAAAGGGAAAAAAACGACTGATGGGCAGCAGCGTCTGTCGAAACCGAATCAACTGCGGTCGCCAACCCGCCTGCCAAGCGTCGTGACTATGACAGCACTCCTCAAGATAATACAAGTCGTATGTGGGGAGGCCTCTATGTTCAATAGTGGACGTGATGATGATGATAAAACTACGACAGCTTCCAGTGCAGCGTGAAAAAAAAAGAGAAGCAAACATATTCTAAATCCCGCCAGCGTAGAATTCAAATATCTCATAAATATTGTAATTTACGACGCTACACGGCAGAGCGACAGAACTGAGATACGATCCGTTTCTATTCCGTAAATCTGATGCGTAGCCGAACATTTTGTAAACATCATTCGTAATAATTACAAAAACAAGGGAGAAAGACCTGAAAAGAAGATATTATGAAGTATAAAAGAGTGAGAGAGAACGCGCATCTCAGTTCAAAACTTTGTCTATCTGTATAGGTGAAAATCTTATCTTTAGTAGTAACGTGTTTACACTATACAATATGTTAATTGTATAAAAGCGGGTAACCCACTTTTTGGACCCGGGTATGTCCTTAAACTACGTCCAACAATGAGAGGTAGGGCACATTGATGACCAACACGCTTGAATCTGGGGCAGCCCAACTGGGGAAGTACCTCCTCCTTACAGAAGACCACAGCTATAATTGCACTGCTACCTTTCTGGTATGTAGTGCTGTGTTCCTGATGGTGAGTAAGGTTCCCAGAGCTCCAACCCCCCTTAAAGACCGGCAACGCGCTTGTGACTAATCTGGTGTTGCGGGTGCCCATGGGCGATGGTAATTGCTTACCACCAGGCAATCCATCCGCTCGTTTGCCGCCTATGTCATAATTTTTTTTAATTATGTTTTAATCTCACGCTAGTTTTGTGTTTAAAATCACTATACAATACAATACATAGACATACCATTTAAGTATATGTGGCGTGCTAATAATAATACCACGATCGAAAGGGATAGTCTTATATAACATTCCATAGATATGGCAGAGGCTGCTCTATTTTCGTCCCTCCTTGTCATAGTCTCACATATTTTTGTTCCCCTCCAAACTGAGCCTTTCAGAATTGTCAAAGTTGGAGGGATACAAACAAATACAATTGGAGTTTTCGTGTGTTTTAAACCAAAGTTGCGGTTATTTATACAGAACGAGATAATATTTTGCTATAAAGACTACTTATAGTGAATTGTTATGTACATTTTGGGCTGCAAAAGCTAAAATATTATAGTCCCATACTGGCGCTCGCAGATGCGTTCTCCAGTCATTATTCCTCCTAGCTGTACACGCATGTCGGCGTTCTCTATTCAAATTTTGACGTAAGTTCAATATATTTTTTTTTAATTATATACCTATGTAATATGTTGTTGATATGTAATATTATATTAATATGAATATGAATAATTCTCTGCACAACTACATAGACATGGTTCTTAGATTAACTTTTTTACCGATACGCCAAGTTTTTTGATCTGACTTAGGCTCTATATATAAACCGTTCGGCTTATCAATCGAACTGTGTCAGGAAGGTAGGCAGGGGAAAATCTAGGACCCTTCCGCACTAAACTTCATTTGTTCATGCGAGCTATGCCAGTTACTTTACCTCGGTTTTATCACGTATCAAAGTCGCGGGAAGAGGATTGTTATTATTTGTAAAGGTAGATAAATGAGTAGGTTATTTTGAATTCGTAATCAGCAGCTTATCCATTGACCTTACTATTTGTGAAGCTATTAATTAAAATTGTTATTCAATGGGCATATTTCTGGATGTTCAGTGTTTGTATGTGATTAATTGAGAGGTCATCTTTAAGATATATGATCTTTAGTTTTCAATGTAGGTACATTACAGTGCACTTAATTAACGCCATAAAAACAACCGGCCTTCTTTGGTTTGAGAAGATTATTATACTGGCAAGAAACTCAGCTAGACTTATTTTTTCAAAACCGTAATAAATCAAATCTGCAAAGACATGACCTGCTGTTTAATGAAATATATAATGAACTAAGCCACACTGTCTTTATTGTATAACTAGCTTTTGCCCGCGGCTTCGCTCGCGTTAAGAAGTATTTAAGTTATTTTTATTTAGCACACTATCGTTCAAAACTTAGTTTTGTATGCATGCATGCTTTTTGTTCGGAAAATGCGGTTTTATCCACAAATGCCTACGTCATAGTAGCTTTATGCATGCAAAGTCTCAGCCCGATCGGTTTAAAATTAACAAAGTTTCATACAAACTTTCATCCCCTATTTTATCCCCTTGGGGGTAGAATTTATCAAAATCCTTTCTTAGCAGATGCCTACGTCAAAACATCTACCTGCATGCTAAATTCCAGCCCGATCCGTCCAGTGGTTTGGGCTGTGCGTTGATAGATCACTACTCAGAGCTCCAACCCCCCTTAAAGGTCGGCAACGCGCTTGTGACTCCCGGGGTGTTGCGGGTGCCCATGGGCGACGGTAATTTCTTACCACCAGGCAACCCGTCTGCTCGTTTGCCGTCTATGTCATAAAAAAAAATGTCAGTCAGTCACCTTTGATTTATATATTTAGACATATAAAATACCTACTTCTTATAACAATAACTGTACAATTATTAAGCTAGCTTAAAAATACAGGCCCTTGAGGCATAGTACCAAAGATCCTGGCGGTATTTCCTTCTTGTATTGCAATGCTGATACGTTATGACTATGAGAAGAAGCCGCCAGCCCTTCGGTCACCAGTTACGTCAAACAGATACTTCGCGAGTTCTGCAAAAAAATATGTGCGCTGGACTTAGCGTTTCTACGCCAATCGGTACCAAATGGTAGGTACAGTCAGCAGCAGAAGTGGCTAAGCGTTTGAGGTGTTCAAAATGAGGTCAACACATCTCTATTGTCAAGAGAATAAGAGCGCGTGTAGGTCATTTTGAACACTTCAAACGCTTAGCCACTTTTGCTGCTGACTGTACCTCGCTAAGGCATATAATCTGTACTAATATTATAAATAAGAAGTAACTCTGTCTGTCTGTCTGTTACCTCTTCACGTTTAAACCGCTGAACCAATTAGATTGAAATTTCATATAGGAATATTTTGAGCTACGAGATAGGACATAGGATAATATTATAAATGTGAAAGTAACTTTGGTCACTCTGACTGTCTGTCTGTTAGAACTTCACACTTAAAGCGCTGAACCAATTGGGATATAATTTGGAAAAGGTTTGAGCTACGAGAAAGGATATAAGATAATTTTTATCCCGCAACCATATATTAACGACGGGCATAGCGTTTTATTCTGTAGTCAATTGATGATCGACTATGGAACAATCTAACGGTACAGCATCAATATAGTAGGCAACAAGCATAAACTAGAAGGTAATTGTTTTTTGCCAACGCTGCTAAAGAAAGTTAATTTGAAATTTAAAAAAATATTTATTTAAAAATGAAAAAGGATTAAGTAATTTTGATCGAAACAAACTAAACAAAATTTGGAAATAAAAAAACTATAAGTAGCTACATTTTTGCCCAGACATAGGTATCGTATAAAACCGAGAGGTGTGCGATCGTAACTGGTAACGAATAAGAAGAAATTAGTTTTCGCAACCGGGTGCTGTTTGTGGAAACCGGTCTGTTTTGGCTATATTGAGCTATAATTTCCTACTAATTGTATTTCCTTTTGCTTATAATATTTAGTGTGATACACTTCATTCGGTGCTTGTTTATTAAAAAAGTGTTTTAACCCTTAAATCGACAACGGGTAAAATACTAGACACCCAAAACGCAAAAATCTACACAAGAAACCAAAACGCAGAAGCGTACGCTGGTCAGTGTAAGTGAATTGAATAATAATATTTTTTCCGCTAAAAAATGCGTCGAGCCAACAGGAACGCTAGCCTGGGGTCAGTCGCCGCCAAGATGCCGAGGGGGAAGGACACGTCGTGCGGGCTCTCGGTAAGTACATTTTTTTTTCGTATTTTTGTATGATAAGTCAATGTTATATTTTCACATGCATTTAACTATTACTTGAAGTACATATTCCTGTTTTATTTTAACTTCTAACACGATTTACCAATGAGTTAATGGCTTGCAAATAAGAACGTCCAGTATTTTTCCCGTTGCCAATTATGCGATGTTTTAAGTTGTTGTTGCTATGTCCAGCATTTTTCTCATTGCCAATTTTGCCATGTTTCATGAAGCTACTATAATTTCGAATAAAAACACTCGAATAAAGCATTAAATCCACTTTCTATGTAAAAACCTATACTAAGTAACCAGCTATAGGTTCTATATTATAATATTGCTATATGGCCAATAATATTTTTTTTACATACTACTACTAATAACGAACTAGATACTCGCACTCAATGAGTCTCTTGCTGCCCTATTCGTTAAAGATTTAATATATTTTATGTACTGTATTGCTAACAAAGCTGTGTGGTTTCAGGTCCTCCAAAAGTTTTCCAGAGGCCGAAAACTTGTTGGATTGGTCCCACGAGTCAATGCACAGTCGGATGTAGAAAGCTCCAGCTCAGACGAGGAAGATGCTGCACAGCAGTACAGAAGATATAGTTACTCTTCAGAGGCTCCCAGCATTAGTTCGTCATTGGAGCGGCTTAATTTACTTGGCGAAGAGTCGGACGAGGAAGTAAACATATGTCAAGCTGATGAAAGTTTTGTTTCCCGTATGCTGAGAGGTGTCGCAGTTGATGATGAACCAAGCTACAATAATGTTCCTAGTCTGACCTCCATTCTGTCAGTAGATTCTCCAACTACACCTAAAACTAAACGACCTGCTCTTGACATAGCTTCCAACCTGTCATGTTCTCCCGAGCCAGCAAAAGATTTTTCTGCCATGCCGTCACCTGCAAAGTCGGTTGTCGGGCCATTGCCTGAGGAGCCATCATCTGGTAAGCCTTTAGCTGTCATGCCATTGCCATCCAAGCCTGTTGAGAGTGCTGAGCTTTCTCCTGCCGTTCCGTCGCCTGATGTACCAGCTTTGCCAGAAGTTCCAAGGACGAGATCTAAAAGAAAGGCTAATACATCTAAGAACAATATGAATGTGCTCTCACCTGCCGTGCGTTCTTTTTCTGCTCCTTCGCCTGCTGTGCCGTCTCCTGCTGTACAAGATATGTCTAGAGTGCCAAGAACGAGGTCTAAAAGAAAGGCTGATACGGCTGTGACTAATATTACCCAAAAAAGACGTAAAATCGTAGCACCTGTGAACTACAAATGGAAAAAAGGGACACTGAAATCAAAGGCTGATATAGAACAAGGTGAATTTATATTTCCAATGGACAAGAACTCACCTTTAGATTACTTTGGTAAATATTTCTCCACAGATATAATGCAGGATATTGTCTTGAACACAAATCTCTACTCAGTACAGTGCAAAGGTAAGTCGATGAATTTTACGGAAGACGAACTTAAGGACTTTATTTCTATTATGCTCATAATGGGTATAGTAGTTATGCCTGCGTATACGGACTATTGGTCTACTAAATCACGCTACCCAGAAGTAGCAGATGTCATGTCTCTTAAAAAATTTGAACAAATACGTAGATTTATTCATTTTGCAGACAACACATCCCCCGATTCAGACAGGTATTTTAAAGTACGGCCATTAGTCGAAAAGATTCGGCAAAATTGTCTGAAAACTGAAGAAGAGATGCGTTACAGCGTCGACGAGATGACTATCCCTTATAAGGGTAAAAAGGCTGGCAATCGTAAGCAATACAACCCGATGAAACCTGACAAATGGGGTTTTAAATGTATCGTACGTGCAGGGATGTCAGGCATAGTATATGATTTTCTACTTTACGGAGGTGATGACACATTCAGGTTCATTAATTTTACCGCAGAGGAAGAACATTTAACCCTTGGAGCAAAAATGGTTGTCGCACTTTGTAAAACCATTCAGACCCGTGCCTGTGTTGTTTATTTCGACAACTTTTTTGCAACTTTAGATCTTGGCAGGCACTTGAGAGACTCTTATGGTATATTCAGCTTAGGTACGATCAGGCAAAACCGACTAAAAGGTTGTGCATCGTTACTGATGAGTGACAAGGACATGAAGAAGAAAGGAAGGGGCACATTTAGCCAAATGGTGGACAATGAACACAATCTTGCTGTAGTCAAATGGTTTGACAACAAAGTAGTCACTTTAGTGAGCTCATACACTGATGCTTACCCTGTCCAAACCATCAAGCGGTATTCCAAAGAAGTTAAGGCGAAAATTGACGTAGACTGCCCGCAACTAGTCAAGCATTACAACCAACATATGGGCGGGGTTGATTTATGCGACATGCTGATTGCCTTGTACAGGACAACTTTTAAAAGTCGTCGTTGGTACACAGGTATCTTTGCCCAAATGCTAGACATTTGCGTGAACAATGCCTGGTTGCTATACCGAAGAGACTGCGCGCGTCAGGGCGCTAGTAACATGAACCTGAAAACTTTCCGCTGGACGTTGGCAAAAGAATTGCAACAAAATGGCAGGATTCGAAAGTCTCAGGTAGTTCCAGCCGATAACAACAATGTGCCAATAATTCAGGCCCCTGCCAAACCCCGGCCAGTGGACTCTGTGCGGTACGATACCGTCGGGCACTGGCAGGATTTTACAACACAAGGGCGATGCAAATACTGCAAAAATAATAAAACGGATGTCATTTGTACAAAATGTAACTTAAGGCTGTGTCTGGTTCGCAAAAGAAACTGTTTTTATAAGTTTCACAATAATTAGGTAATATTGTAATTACGAGCTAAAGCGGTGAGACAATGTATTTAATTTTTTGTTGGCAAGAAGGCCCATTTTTTATTTTAGTTACATAAAGACTAGTCTAAGACTGATATGTTATTTGATGTATAAAAGATTCTACTAAGTCGAAGTAGATTTAAATGAGAAATGTTATGTTTTTAATGGTTTTAGTAGTTTGATCTCATATAATGTGTATAGAATACACAAAATTATAATTATTGTTATAGTTATGGTATTGTCTAACTTGTTACTGTGACAAAAGGTTGATATGCAAGTGTTTTATTGAGGTTGAAAGTTTTTAATAAAGATTCTGGCATAATAAATATCCTGTTTCATTCAAATATATGAAAATAAATATAAAAAATATAATAAACTAAACTTACCACACATTTGGCAATGTCAAAAATACTGGACATTCAAGCCCAATACCTATTCTCTGCATAATTGGCAATGTCAAAAATACTTGACATATGATTTCTGGTAAACTATCAACGAGAGATTTTTTTAATTATTTTTCTGATATTTAAAATCATATAAGTATACATAAAAACAATAATTTAATGTCCATTTAAAAAAAAAATGTCGTTGTCGATTTAAGGGTTAAATAATATATGTAGATCTAGACACCTGGAGACCTTTACATCTCTAAGGTTAATTTGTAATAAGTATATTTTATATTTTTGTCAAATTGGGAACAAAAATAACTATAAAAAATCGATATGTATTTTAAAGTGTTGATGATAAATTATTATAATTTGGAAATTAGAGTGTAGGACACAGTTCAGATAAGAAAGCATACCAAACGTCATGTTAATTTAATTCTAAGCAGTAATTTTTGGACGTGTAGGTAATTTTATCTGTATATATATTTTTTGTGGTATTTAATTACTGAAATTGTTTGATATATTATGTTTTGTTACAGAATTACGCATGTATGTTTAAGAGTTTTTGTATACTGTTTTGAAGTCCCGCCGAGTTTCTTGCCGGTCATAAAAGTTAAAATACTTCTCAGGTCAGAGGTGTAGGGTTAGAACCGGTGTAGTTTTTATTTTATTTTCTCTTTTACTTTTGTAAACTCGACGTGTAAAAGTGCCCTTGTGGCCTACTTACTGAATAAACGTTTGAGTTTGAGTTTGAGTCCGGTTTCGTACAAGGCAGAAATAGTTTTCGATCGCACCTGGTTACGAAGCTCTGGTTGCGTACGCGGCCGAAGGGAATATTTTTATAATTATATACCGCGGTGTCATGTTTGTCTCGTATTATCACTGATTGACCCCGATATATCTCTATATCCGCCGTCGTTGCGTAAGGAGAAATGTTGACAAAACATGCTGATAATATTCTTGTTTACTTCAATTATCTGCTTACAGCCGTAAAATAGTCGTAAATCTTATTACGATTTCATTAATGATATATCGGTTTACTGTGAACTTTTAGTCTGAACAATAAAAACGCAGTAAAACGAGATAAATGTGAGATCTATTGGATATGTTTTCTCAAAGAATTAACGCATTCATTTCGAGTTTCTTGCCGGTCATAAAAGTCAAAATGCTTCTCAGGTCAGAGGTATAGGGTTAGAACCGGTGCCGGTGTATTTTTATTTTATTTTTCTTCTTTTGTATACTCGACGTGTAAAAGTGCCCTTGTGGCCTACTTACTCAATAAACGTTTGTGTTTGAGTTTGTGTCTATACTTCTATATCAGTATTATTATTTCTTTTATGTCAAAGGTGGCATATGAGCAGACGGATTGCCTGATAGTAAGCAGTTATCGTCGCCCATGAGCACCCGCAACACCAGGGGAGTCACAAGCGCGTTGCCGGCTTTTAAGTTTTTAGTTAGGAATACGCTCTTTTCTTGAAGGTGTGTGTTTTATCGGTCCGGAAATACTACTCACGGCAAATCATGCCACAGTTTTGTGCGAGGCAAGAAGTTCCTAGAGAAACGCATAGTACACGATTTAATAAGTGAATTTCTGAAATAGGTAGTACACTTTATTTTTTTTAATATGTTATTTTTTCTCAGAGTCCTGAGCTTACAATAAACCATTACAATAAACTTAAAAATTGTTGGAGAAAATTGTATACATTTTTGAATTTTCCTTTTGTATATACACTATGTCGGTAACCATATACAGTATGTAAAGTTACTGAAATCATCTCTTTGAACCAGTTGAAACAGTTCTAAATACGTTATCGTAAAATATAAGTAGGAAAATAACAGTTAAACTAATACAAACAATACCTTTATCTAAAACATGGCTTTATATTTGTATTTCTACTAATATAAAAAACTTTTTAAGAAGAATTAATTTTTGCATCCAGGAAAATGGTTACTATTTTGAATATAAATAAAAATATTATCTTTTTTTATGGATTTCTTAGTTAATTACTTGAACAATATTAAAAATGTACTCGTTGTGACTCACGAATTCAGGTATGTTTTCATCAACAATAACAACGAAAATCTTTCAGATTTACACCTAACATTGTTTACGAGATTTCGACCAGTTTCGATTCCCGGTTATGTATGTGAGATTTAAAAAAAGTTTGAATGCCATTATTATTTCATCTAAAATCTATGGTTCCTAAGAACAGATTTCGCTATCTCTCATAGTTTCTGACTTCCCCCTACAGAACCATTTGGATTGATCACCCTGTATGTACATTTAGAGGCTCTTTACGTTTTAATAATTTGTTAAAATTTTATATAACTCTGAGAATTTTACGGGGAGAAAATTTTGTAACTTTGGATACTTCTCGGTGTACTGATTATACAGAATGTCTCATTCAGATCGGCCAGTATGGGGAAATCTGGAACTATAAGACATACAAAGATTTGTTCTTAAGTAGCATGTCGTCGAAAGGAAAAACTGCATACATAGATATAAAAAAAACTTGTACTCTGTTCGAAAATCGAACCAGGTTGTATTGGAAAATAAAACTTTTAATTATTTTCGTTTGTATATGGATTGTGTAGGTTATAGGCAGCAAAAGTTACCATGAAACATGATATCTCAAGTGAAATGCATTGTAATTCAATATCTTTTAATTTAATTTTTAACAACTGTGGTCGTTTCCAAAAATGAACACAATTTTTTTTAATCCAATGCAGTTTTTCTTGTCCCTAAAATCGATGACATGGTTCCTAAGAACAAATCTTTGTATGTCTTATAGTTCCAGATTTCCCCATACTGACCGATTTGAAAGAGACACCCTGTATATTACTGGTCCGTCACCAGGGCTCTAACCTAATGGTCGAGTTATTTCTAGATGGGCAGACTGAACCCATTAAGTAGCAATGGGTACAGCCGCGTACGTGGTGGGTGTCGCGTCGCCGGGGCAGGCGGGCTATCAGTCCAGGGGCGTCCAAGCTCCAAGCTCCCTAGTAAACATGTTATTATAAGTTATAAATATTTCCAACCAATCCTACATACTGTAATGGGGGTTCGCGCCTAGATGGAGAGCTGATCCTCTCTAGGAACTCTCTGGTTACATGTTCGAAAGAGAATTTAAATTAAGAACTGACTAGGCCAGCCCGTAATCTCAATCATCAAGAAGCCTGTGAAGGTCACAACCTTCACAATACTTACTGCTGGACATAAGCCTCGACCAAAAATGAGATGAATCATTTGGGGGTTAGTTGCTACAGTTTGGCATAAAAATACATCTAAAACATTATAAATATCCTAACCCAGGATGCCGCCGGCCAGGAGGCCGCCGGACTATGAGAATGGTGTCCAGGATTACCGCCTTCTAAATCTGACCTTTGATCCAACCACAACCACGTAGCGAGAGTATCTTTAGGTGTTGGTCGAGACTCTTCGCTATGAGACCGTTCGCGGAAACAACTATCGGTACAATGATCGCCGAATCAACTTCCCACATGGCGGTTACCTCGTGAGCCAAGTCTAAGTACTTGCTGGACTTGTCCTTCTCGGCCTTCACGAGATATGTTTAAGCCGCCAGTTTTGATAATAATCCGTTTAATTTCATCATTATTAATATTCGATTTCTAAAACGTGACAAAACGGCTGGTCAGCGTCTATAAATACCTGGAATTCATTTCGGCATTTCTGGAGACCTAAGAGCTGGCATGTATTTTCCTAGCTGTCAGAGAGGTGCCGAGGTGGTTATGGAAAACACGCAGCAGGTCGATCTTTAAGAAGGATTTCAATTTTAATTTATAAATAAAACCAACATATTTTTGTAGATATTCAAAAATATACTTGTATTTAAACCAACATTGTTAATTTACAATGTAATATGGCCAATTACAGGTTTTTCCTAAAAAACTTGAGTTGAATAAATGACATCAAACAGACTACTTTTTTATGATATAGGAGGCAAACGAGCAGACGGATTGCCTGATGGTAAGCAACTACCGCCCATGGACACTCGCAACACCACAGGAGTCACAAGTACGTTGCCGACCTTTAAGATCTCTATGGGCTCTTTTCTTGAAGGTTTGGATGTCATATCGGTCCGGAAATACTGCACACGACAATTTATTCCATGTGTAAGTTATGTACTTTATGTAACTTATTTAAAAACCACAAAAATATGAGATAAATACATAATAAAGATACTATTTAACTAAAAACTTAACTATAAATAAAAAAAAATACCTAGGTCTTGGTCATTAGATTGCCCAGAAGGCTGGCCGCGTTTCCGCGCTGGATAGCAATGCTAATCCGTTGGGCGAAATAGTGGCCAGCCCTCTGGTCACCAGAAAATAATTTATAGTGCAATTTTTACATTAACATTCACCCATATACTGGGTATACTTGTATAATTGTAGTAGTTTATTTTAAGCGCGAAATACAATTAACATGACAACATGACTGTCTTTAGTAACACTCTGTTAATCAATTACAATGTTTGACATGCCGTCGGCGGCCATCTTTAATTTAAACATGGCGTTGAACTGTGAGATCGGCCAGAGTTAATCAATATATCTTGATCCTCGGTCCGCTTTGATGAACACAAACACAACAACCACCACAAATAACCCTTCAGTCAACATAATTATCTGGAGCGAACTCCGATAAATACTTTATTTTAATATTTGTGACGCTTGCGAAGATAGTCCACTTTAAAAAAAATGACTACATAATTTACTATTTTTTATTTATTCCAAAGGCAGCAAACGAGCAGACGGATTGCTTGATGGCCCAGGGAAGTTACAAGCGTGTTGCCGGCCTTTAAGGGGTAGGAGTTCTGGGAACCTTACTCACTATCAGGAACATACCACTACATACCCAAAAGGTAGCAGTGCGATTATGGCTGTGGTCTTCTGTAAGGAGGAGGTACTTCCCCAGTTGGACTTCTCCAGACTCAAGCGTGATGGTACTTCGCTGTACCCTGTCTCTAATCAACAATAAGATTTACACAAACTGTATAAATATAAATACTAAACTAGCTATTACGAGCCCCAATGCAAATGAGTACGTCTGGTAGGAAAAAAAGTACTAAACTAACGTTAACCTAAAAATTCTGGGGACGAAGGTGTTTGGAAGAATTAGCAATATAAAAACAGTATAAGTTATAAATCGTATTTTATTTATTCAATGAAAAAAACGAACTTTCCTTGGTAATAAAAAAACATTGTTTCACCAATTGTACTAAAATGCAAAAAGTTCGTCTTTACTGTTACCGACGCAGATTAGAACGTCTACCACTTGGTGGCGTCTCCTTTTGCATCTAAAACGGCTTTAATTCTGAGCGGCATTGTATCTACCAGCTGTCGACACTCTTCCGGGGTTGTTTCATTCCAAACACAGGTAAGTTTCTCTTTAACGCATTCACTGCCGCCAACGCACATGTGCGTTCATTTCCATACATTTTGGAGGGGGTGGCAGCGAATGTGTTAAGATCAGCTTTTGATCTGGACGGGTCCTTTCGCAACTTCTTCTTCATTTTCCACCACAACGTTTCTATGGGAGACAAGTCTGGGCTGCTGGATGGCCACGACATGGTAGGTATTTTTTCTTTTCAGCCACGCCATCGTTGCTTTAGCGGTATGGCATGAGGCACCATCTTGTTGAAAAGTATACGCATTTTTATACTTTACCTTACGTATAGACGGCAGCAAACTCTCTTGTAAGATGCTTTTGTATTTTTCGGCATTGACGGTTCCGTCTAAAATTGCAGACAGCCGACACCCTGTGCCGACATGCAGCCCCAAATCATTAAGGAAGCTGGAAACATTACCTTACGCTTAAGACAATCTTTTGAAATGCATCTCCTTTTTCGCGAATGACTTTACTTCGTTCATCGCCTACTGTGACTTCAAATTTAGATTCGTCACTCCATATAATTTTACGCCACTGATCGACGGTCCAATTTCTGTACTTTTGGCGAATTTCAACCTGTTAGTTTTCTGCCGTTGTGTAAGTAACGGTTTCTCTTTAGCAGTGTAAAACCGTAGCCCATCCTCTTCATCACTCTCTTGCAAGTATCCACTGAAATGTTTTTTTAATTGCGTCACGCCATAGTATCGTAAGTTCTCCAGCTCTTGCACGACGATTTTTCTTGATGATCTTCCTCAGAATCCTGTTTTCTGCTTTAGTAGTAATTCGTGGGCGGCCGGATTTCTTTAAACAAGAAATTTTGTCGTGTTTTCGATGATGCTCGATGATAGTTTGGATTGTAGACCTTGGCATAGAAAGGTCCTTGGCAATTTGGTACGTAGATTTGCCTTTATTGTTACTGGAGATTATAATTTTCCGCACTTCTTCAGTCACTGGCTTACCTCGTGCCATCTCGATAGAAAAACGATTTGGAGTAATAATAAATTAGGCTGAATTTGCCCTTTTATATAGTGGTTTGTCATTTTACATGACAGAGAATATTCCGTATTCAATTTGAAAATAATATTTTATATTACGAACCCTGGTAAACAGGTTTTATTTTAAATAGATGACCTATTTTGCCTTAAATATGAAGCAGACGTAATTATTTGCGTGTGAGATGTAATATTTATAATTAAATTATTTTGAAATAAATAACGAGATGTACACTTTGTACAACTCAAAACTAAGCTAGCTTTAGTGACATTGCGTCTAGTGTATTCCATTAATCATCAAAGTCGATTCGGGTAGAAATACTAGTTTTGAAAAAATACGCATGCAGAATTGCGACTAGACGAGCTATTTTGCATTGGGGCTCGTATTTATTTAAGGCTGAATCTTCTAACCTAGCATTAAGTTAAAGCCAGTCGCCCCATGTTCAGTAGGTCCCGTAGTTTTCGACGTGTAACTTCGAGGGTAAGGAATAATTTTAATAATAAATTATTTTAACTTGATCTGTTAATGAAGTTAAAATAATTATCCTTGAAAGTTTTCGTTAATCATGTTAGTTTCATGTTTTTCCCATATATGTGACATTATCTAGCAAAAGGGACCGTATTGTCGATGGCGCTTACGTCGAACCGCGTTGCGTTTGTATTGCGGCATCTTGAACAACAGCATAAGCGCCATCGACAATAAGGTCCCTTATCATAGATAATGTCACATTTTTGACTTGTCGTTCAAAAGTTAGGTTAGTTACTAGTACATTATTTTCGAAAATAATCACTTTCATAACAAATATTCACTATAATCACAGAGCATTAGAAATAACTATTATCGACAAAGTGAACTATCTTTTTAATTTTATCTGTTTCGAAAAGTTTTGGTAACAACCATGGATCCATAGCGGACTCGCTTCACAAATTGTAATTACAAGCGAGATGAACAAATACACCAATTTACTATCTAGGATAACGGAAATTCAACCATCTACAACAACCGGCCTAGTGGGTTTTTTTTTAACAAAAGGCGGCAAACGAGCAGACGGATTGCCTGATGGTAAGCAATTACCGTAGCCCATGGGCACCAGAGGAGTCACAAGCGCGTTGCCGGCCTTTAAAGGGGGTTGGAGCTCTGGGAACCTTTCTCACCATTAGGAACACAGCACTACATACCTGAAAGGTAGCAGTGCTATTATGGCTGTGGTCTTCTGTAAGGAGGAGGTACTTCCCCAGTTGGGCTGCCCCAGATTCATCGCTGTGCCCTATCTCTCATTGTTGGAAGTAGTTCCTAAACTTAAATGTTGGGAGGTCCAGTATTTAATTAAGACACTGTCCCATCTCCCAGCAACAAAGTACAGGAGACTGTGGCTATTGCCGCGCACTCTATCCAAAATGAGAATAATTAATTAGTCACACTTAGATATTTACTTTTTAAAGAAAATAGTAATAGTTAGACATAAATTTCAGTCTACACAATGCCTACAATCCAAGTGGTGCCATAGTGGAGTATTTATTTAAGAAAACTAATAAAAACTACATCATAAATACTTAGAAATATATTCACTAATCTAATATTATTGTAGTGTAGGATGCCCTCAGGCAAGGTGGAGTGACGACTTGCGCAAGATGGCTGGCAGGAGCTGGATGCGAACAGCCGATGATCGAACACGATGGCGTGAAATTGGGGAGGCCTATGTCCAACAGTGGACTGTGACAGGCTGATGATGATACTCACTAACCTAAGACCCCTAAGACTGTCCCTTGCGGAAGCCCATAAGGCTGGCTACATTCCCTTCTGAATGGCTAGGTATGCCTTTGGTTTTGGATACATTGAAAAAGTCTACCTCTAATGTTTTTAAATAGTTTATGAGCGCTCGGGCTCCACAGTGAGTCTCAACAGCAAATTCCGCAAATGAGATGTAATTTACATTCAAAACTTTGTAAAAGCCAAAGTTGTATCTTTTAAGTTACTCAAAGATAGCGGCCGGATGCCTTATTTCACAAATTATATTTGGTTAAATTCAAATCAGGACTATCGTCATGAGATATAAAATATTAAAGCTGTCGAGGTAGCTACAAATATCTGAACAACGCCTCTATTGTCAAGGCGATAAAGTGCGTGTTCACATATTTGTGAACCACAACTCCGATACATCTGATGGCAACTGTATTACTTTTACTAAAAATATTCGGCTCACACTTTTTTTTCTATCTCTTCAAACCATCTCTTCTTTAATGTAGTTAAACAATTTTCTGATACACTATAAGTGACCCGGTCTATGTAGTTGTGTAGACAATTAATATGGAACTTACCAGTAGCGGCGCGTTTATACAAGCCGATTCCCGCCGGCTTGACTAACTTTACTGCGGTTCAACGGTTTTCCTTGGGTTCAAGAAGAAAAGGCCAAGACATATCGGCTCCGTCTTACATAGAAAAAAATTGGCGCGCCGCCACTGGCACTTACGTCAAAATTTGAATATAGAACGCCGAAATGCGTGTATACACGTTACTATTACTACATAGTGAAGGGGCTTTAGCTAAGTTTTTCACCTAAATATTTATATTGTTTTAGGGATAGTACCTTTAATGGTACTTGTAAGTGTGGTCGTAAATAAAATGAAATAAATATTCAAAAAAAAAATAACTGGAAAATAATAACGTATAAACAAAGACATGCCTTTAATATGCTTTCTTACCTGGAGCGGTACCTCGAACATCGAAGTTCGTATATTTCGGGCATCTTTCTCTTTTCCAAATAAGGTGTCATGAGAGTGACAGAGACAATCGTCCGTTTACGAATACTTATCGTTGTTCGCGGTAGCGCCGCTGAACTATTTCATTTAAACAGTCTGACAGTACATATGTACAAAAAAATATGATATAATTAAAACTGTTGTCAGTCATGTACTTAGTTACAAACGGACAAACTCACGTAATTATATCGCACTAGGCGACATCGGCTTGAAAATGGGTACCGGAACTTACCCAAAACTCAAACTCAAACGTTTATATATAGTAAGTAGGCCACAAGGACACTTTTACACGTCGAGTATACAAAAGTAAAAGAGAAAAATAAAAATTCCCCCTATGACCCTAGAAGTATTTTGACTTTTATGATCGGCAAGAAATTCGGCGGGACTTATTTTTTCAAAACAGAATACAAAAAATGTCGCCTCGCCTAGTGCGATATAATTACACGTGAGGTTATCCGTTTGTAACTAAGTAGTAAAAAAATATTAATTAAATGCTAGGCGGTTTAGTTATAGTTTCTGGTTTGGGGCACACAAGTTTGCCACCAATATCGTGACGAATTGACGACCGAACTTGCCTAGTGGGTAGTGACTATACCTATGAAGCCGATGGTCCTGGGTTCGAATCCCAGTCATGGGTGTTTTCTATGTATTTAAGTATTTATATGTACACTAACCCAAGCCTTACTGAGCTTACCGTAGGACTAGGTCGATTTGTGTAAGATTGTTCCGAAATATTTATTTATTTATTATCGTTATCTGACCTCGGGCCGCTAGCGCCCCGACTTGGAGACCCCTGGCGCCCAGCTCCGAGCTCAAAGATAACGCGCTCTCAGTCGCGCATGCGCTGAGGTTTCGGCGCCATTCATTATAGTCAACAATTATTAGTGTCGGTATAGTGAGTGCAAGCCGGGATTTGTTGAAGGTAGGTCTATGATCCTATAGTCGTTAGTATAGCCGACGAGTTTTGACGACCGGTCTGGCCTAGTGGGTAGTGACCCTGCCTATGAAGCCGATGGTCCTGGGTTCAAATCCCAGTCAGGGCATTTATTTGTGTGATGAGCACAGATATTTGTTCCTGAGTCATGGGTGTTTTCTATGTATTTATATATATCTATCTATTACATATATCGTCGTCGTCTAGTACCTACAACACAAGCCTTACTGAGCTTACCGTAGGACTAGGTCGATTTGTGTAAGATTGTCCCAAAAATATTTATTTATATTTATTTATTTTTATTTATAGCCTAGTAGGTAGTGACTTCTGGACCCCTATTTAGTTACATTGGCCGCTTACCATCGAGTGGGATGTGAGCTTGTTTGCCACCAACACGTTACTTTTAATAAAATAGGTGAAAGGTGTCGTGCTGACGACAGGTGGGTAGTGACCCACTAGGCCAAATCCGGATGACCGGTCTGGCCTAGTGGGTAGTGACCCTGCCTATGAAGCCGATGGTACGGGCTTCGAATACCAGTAAGGGTATTTATTTGTGTGACGAGTACAGATATTTGTTCCTGAGTCATGGGTGTTTATAAGTATATTTTTAAGTTTTTGTATATTATATATGTATATCGTTGGCTGAGTCACAAGCCTTCTTGAGCTTACCGTGGGGCTCAGTCAATTTGTGTAAGATAGTGCTGTAATATTTATTTATAAAAAAATGTTTAGCTCTTTGGCGAAAACTATTTAAATACTGTTCATTTTAATATAAAAAGATGTGAAAAAAAAAACAAAACGTCCATAAAGTATTGATTATGCGTTTAATTAATTTTACTGATTAGTACTCGTAAATACAGGATGTAAATCGCTTGATAACCTTAAGTCATCCATGATAGCTAGAAGGTCGTGCACGGCTATAGTGTTAGATGCACAGACAAACAAGTTGCACTTGCATTCTTATTCCTGGATTATTATTATTTTTCCTTTAGCCTAAAGAAATATAGCTTAAATGCCTCTTGCATCGACCCCCACAACACCCGAACTTGTGCTGTTTCCGGCCAAGTGTTGAGGAAAGCGTCCAGATCGTTCCGCCATCTCTGTTTTTTTATACCACAAAGGTGGCAAACAAGCATGCGGCCCTCTTGACGGTAGGCGGTCACCGCAGCCTATGGATGTTTACAATACCGAGGCATCATTCACGCGTTGCCGATCCCATAAAAACCTCTTTACACCCTTTTTGAAGAACCCCATACTGTAGTCCTTTGGGATGACCTCCACAGCTCATTCCACAACTTTAGCGTACGCGGGAGGAAAATCCTCTGAAACCGTTGGGTACGCGACCATTTTGGTTTTAAAGTATGTGGATGAACTCCCTGACGGTGGCGAACGGTGCGATGATAAAAAGTAGCCGTGGGCATCATATCAAACAATTCCTCAGAACAAAGCCTATTGTACAAGTGGTAGAACACACATAAGGAGACGAAGTCTCTCCTAGAACTGCCCCACATCTCTTGTGGCATGCACTTGGTAGCTACGCATGCCCACCCATCCGGATGCATGCGACAGACGTGACCGGCCCAATCCCACTTCAGCCTAGCAGTCATCTATGCGTGTTTAGTTTTTGCGACTAAGTTACGAACAAAATGCCAAAGCGGTTCAACAATCCCCGCGCGTGCCTAAGTTATAGTTAGTATAATAAAGGTTCATTTTGACATTGACAGTTTGAGTTTGACACTGTAAAGCAGGTCACTTAGGGCAGTGTTCTGAAAAAAACACCAGCTGTCTTGTGTTAATTTACATAAATTATACATAATTATATAATTACCATTCAAACAACTGTGACTATTTACGTTTCTCGTACCTAATGTTTGTAAAACAAAAAACATGAACAATTTTTTTTTATTCTTGATGTGAGCAGCTCAAAATAGGTGAAAAACTTAACTGAAAGGCCATGTATGTATGGTCCTATGCCGTGTGGCGCCGGCCGACTAGAATAGCTCCACCTCATCTCCTCCCGCGGGTGTCGTAAGAGGCGACAAAGCAAAAAAACCGACGGATGGGGAACAGCGTCCCCAAAACCGAATCCACAGCTACTGCGGTCGCCAACGTGGCGACTATGGCAACTAGCCTCATGATATAAAGTCATATTTGGGGGAGGCCTATGTCCAGCAGTGGACTACTTAAGGCTGAAATGATAATGATATCTGAATATATAATTCTTTTCAGTATAAATTTGTTTATTAAGAATTGTATAATAGATAAATTAGATAAGTTCGCGTGGCCTTCAAACTAAATTCGTCTTAAAACTGATATTGTTTTACTCAGATAATTTGTTTAAAGTAAATATTATCGAGTTAACGACCTTTAAATATTAAAACACGGTTGACGTTCAAACTGAATTAATTTTATATTTACTTATAAAATGGCAAGTTTTCAAAGGCTGCGTAAAATTAAAGGCTAAAGTACAGTCAAATACAAAAGTTGTATATTCTGAGAGTTTTAATCTAGTTTGGTTACAGTTTTTAATTACAAAAGTTGGGTTTGACACTTATTATAAGTCTAGATGTTTATAATTATCTTTAACTACTGCTTTTCATACTTTTTTAAGAAAAAAAAACATTACTCGTACTCGTGTAGCACAATTGGTAGTGCACTTGGCTAGTGATCCAGTGGTTGTGGGTTCGAGTCCCGCCGCGAGTCAAATTTTTCTATTTTTCTTTCGATTTAAATATCGAAAAAAAAAAATTGTTAAAAATTAAATAGATCACATTTAAGAAAAGTGACGAGAACCTTCGAGAGGCAGGATTTGAACTCGCATCTGATCGCGGCTGACGTCTTAACCAATTGGGTCACTCGAACACTAAAATAATATAAAATATTGTCTTGGGTTGCCGCGGTAATTACTCATGAAATAAAACAACTAAAACGGATTATATCGCGTATACTTTCTTGACAACCGGTCTAGCTTAGTGGGTGACCTATGAAGCCGATGGTCCTTGGTTCAAATCCCAGTCAGGGCATTTATTTGCGTGATATTTGTTCCTAAGTCATGGGTGTTTTCTATGTATTTAAGTATTTATATGTATCTATCTATTATATTATATATATCGTCATCTACCTAGTATCTACATTACAAGCCTTACTGACCTTACCGTAGAACTAGTAAAATTGTTCCGAAATATTTATTTATTTATACTAATTTAAACTTCATCCCGACGTTTCAAATACTATTTTTTTACTTTCGTAATTCTAGTTCACCACATCGGCTTCGCGTACGTTTCAGTGACATCGAGCGTAGTTCTAATTTGATATTAAAAATAAAATTATTATAAAGCTTCAAAAGAAAATTGTTGCATTGAATCTAGCTCTTGCTTCTTAGTTCCAATCTCATTACGCTCTCAAAAGAATTTCTTTGACATAAATATTAAAATGATAACTTCATTAGTAACAATAAAATAAACGAGTTTGATGGAAGTCTTGCGCTTCTTAATATTTCAAAGTAAGATGTTTTATTACGTTTCTTAAAGCAAAAGTTTAATAATGAAAATAACTTAGATGCAAACGCGCGTCTGCTCCACTTTTTTAACTCCTAGCTTCTTTTTTAAACCGGTATCAAAATTTTAAACACAAAACTATCGTGAGATTCAAACATATTTCGTCTGTATTCCCGGTAAGATATAATTTGGGTCTTTTCAAGGCAAGAGTGAATAGGCTGTTACTGAACCAGCGTGCTACACGCTCGAACTCGTTGTCACTTTCCATCAGGTGCGACTGAGGTCAAACGCTATAACTATATATATTCTATCTTCTACACAAATATATATATATATATATATATATTTGTGTAGAAGCGGGCAACTCACGTTTTATAAGTCGAACATTGGTCGACATGTTTCACTCCGTAACGAGGAGCATAATCATGAGCTTTCACGTGGGCTGACTGACGCAGACTGCGAACCGCTCACTCGACGCTGGCAACAGCTGAGGGCGGTATCAAAACTTTAATCATACATCGAAAAAAAGATCTTCCTTTTCATGTCATTTTGATTTTTAATGCTAACCAATCAAAAAATGCATTTTGGCTTTGGTCTGTGGGGAGCTATAGATCAATATTACTTATTTAAACTTTTACGGTTTTAACACATTATTACTAATAAACGGGACTTAATCGCGTATATTCAATTTATATATTACCACAGATGTTCCCAGAACGACGTTGTCCTCGTGGTCTCGGATGAAGACTGGCTAAAGTTCACATCTACATTTTCTAGCAGCGTTTTTCGAACTACCCGGGCTTGATCTTGTTTATCAACTTAAACGTTTAATATACTAGGTTAAGTCCCATCTATTTGTAACTAGCGACCCGCACGGGTGAAATGCTGATATTATTTCTCCACTATTTAATGGATGCTATTATACATATAAACCTTCTTCAATCACTCTATCTATTAAAAAAACTGCATCAGAATCCGTTGCGTAGTTTTAAAGATTTAAGCATACATAAGGATATAGGGACAGGGAAAGCGACTTTGTTTTATACTATGTAGTCATAGTAATGTCAGTATTGCCTCTATCATTCATATTTTTTTAAAATATTTATCCATAGAATCTTTTAGCTCGTTGGTACACTGGTAGGATATGTCATATGATTTAAGTCATTGAGTAGGCAATCTGTACTATCGTATTGGACGAAGAAGATTAAATGTATAAGGCTGAGTCTCCAGTGAGGAGGACACAAGCGGAGCAGAGTTGTGGAAAGTGGGAAGTGTTCCATTAGGGAGGACGCGAGCTGGGATGAGTGGTGCAGAGTGGAAAGAGGGAAGTGCTTCCATTGTGGACGAGACGCTCGGGGATGTGTGAAGCATAGCTGTGGAAAGAGGGAAGTGATTCCACCGAGGAGGAGACGAGTGGGAGTGTATGAAGCAGAGCTGTGGGAAGAGAGTTGGGATTTCATTGAGGAAAAAACGAGCAGGGATGAGTGCAGCAGAGCTGTGGAAAGAGGGATGTGATTTCACTTAGGAGGAGACGAGCGGGGATGAGTTCAGTAGAGATGTAGAGAGAAGGAAGTAATTGCACCGAGGAAGAGACCACCTAGGATTAGTGGAGTGAAGCTGCGGAAAGAGGGATGTAATTCCACTTAGTAGGAGAAGAGTGGGGATCTGCGGAAAGAGGGAAGTAATTCCACTGAAGATGAGACGAGCGGGGATGAGTGAAGCGAGGAACTGAACTATAAAGAATGCCGGATCTATAAATTATATATGTAGTTCATTAACAAATATCTGCTAAAACTAAATTTGACTGCTTCCATGAGGCCTTATGTGGATTTTAACTAATGCGATTAGTCGTTTCCTTCACGTCTCTTCTCCGCTCTTTTCTGCCTCAGTAGATCCGCAGCCTAAGGCACTCACCAGATCACACGCCCACCGCACCTGCGACTCCCGCCGCACGCACCCGTCCGCTTTACGCAACAACTCGCATACATCACCGCAATGATCTCCTAGTATCAGGACAGCTAAGGGTTAACGCTCAAATGTTAATGTTAGAAGTATTAGAAACTACTCAGATGTTATAGGTTGTTGACTGTTAGAAATTGTACTGAGATGTCTTAGATTTCTTGCCATTAAGTAGTATTATGAGACTGCTTGGAATGTACTAGTTTTTTTGTGTAAATATACAATACTGAACAATTTAAATTATTTTTTTCGTTTTATCATAGTCCTAATTAAACACTCACTAGCTGATATTGTTGCGGTCCGTGAATCACTCTTTAAACCACAGTTTTAATGCGTCTCAAGACAATAAATATCTAAAAACAATAATATCTATTCTATAATGGGTCACCTATCAAATGTTTTAATAGTACGCGGTGTCACATTTAATTTTTTCATTGCTTATTATACATGCTTCTTAATATCTAACGTAAATATATTACAATTTAAAAAACATATATGTACTTAAAGCCCTGAGAGGCAGACTGACATGTTGTTTATTGGTATATTTGGTGTGCATTTCTTCTAACTATGCCAATGTTCCCCAGTCTCGTCTAAATAGCAACGGATAATATTAACCACTCAACATTTCTATAGGCTCAATATTTTTACAATGCTTCTAAAGTTTGAGTAAAATTAAAAAAAAAAAGTTGGCGTGTAATATCCTACCCATTCCTTCTTAAATATTGTAAAGTGTGTAGCAACCTTAATACTAAGCTACGTACAAATTTACATAGCAAACAATGTCGTGTAGACACAGTGTCGCGCGATACGTCTTCCCGCCCGCCTGTCACCCTTTGACTACGGATCGAGTAAACAAGGATTACTGCTTTATTAGAAATACAATATCCTTAATTAGAATCAGTTAGACTGTACAAGCTTTTATTACCGACTGTACTTTTTCTGCAAAATCATCGAGAGGGTTGTAACGGGCCTTATCGGCGGGTTTATCAATTGGATACATTTATTTACAGAAATTACAATCGTATTATGATAACTACAAGTACTATCGAACAAAGTGATTCATGACCCATTGCCGACAAACGGTTTGAAAGTGTCATTAAATTTATTTGACACTTTCAACCATTTGCGATCTAGGTGGGTCATGAATCACTTTGTTCGATAGTACTTAACTAGTTACAGTATAAAATTTAAAAAAGGCCCTTGAGGCATTGTACCAAGGATGCTGGCGGCATTTCCTCGTTGTATCGCAATGCTGATACGTTGTGCGAAACCGCCAGCTCTTCGGTCACCAGTTACATCAACCAAACGCTTCGTGATTTCTGCAAAAAGTTTGTGCGCGCTGGGACCCCATGGACCTAGCGTCTCTACGCCAAACGGTACATGGTACTCTCTGCCCCGGCTTTTATATTTGTTACGTTTAAGAATGTCGGCGCTTTCCACCGCTGCACCTGCTTTTACCAATTGTATTTAGGGGTTGCAACCATGGTTACCATCTGACTCTAGCATCAGATCAGATCTGTACCCTTACCATGAGTTGTACTAAAATAGTACAAGCGAGATACACAGATAGTAAACTCGATACTCGTTATCGAAAACCTCAAAGTCACAACTCATGGTGAGGGTACAGAGGTGCCATAATATTGCATTGTCAGCGAACTTAAGTACGTGCTAAATTTCACGTCAATCGGTTGAGGATAATAGCTTAAAAATTCAGTTGCAGGATTTGACTTGAACATATAGTCGCCATCAGATACTTCGGAGCTGTGGAGGTGGTCACAAATATCTGAACAACACCTATATTGTCAAAGCGATAAAGTTCATGTTCTGATATTTGTGACCACCTCTGCAGCTCCCATATATCTGATGGCGATTGCAAAGATATCGATGGAACCAAACTGCTAAAATATGTATAACATGGATGTATATATATTTTGGCAGGTTGGCCGTGTACAAATCTTTGACGTTAACTGTACATACAAAAATTGCAAGTTACATAAAAGCTTGTAAAATAGTAGATTGTTAATCAAGGGTAGAAAGTCACTCATTGACGAGGAGGTAGTTTGGCGCTCGAACGAAGTGAGAGCGCTAATAGTGCGAGTCGGAAAATAGTGATTTTTACCCGAGTTAAGCATACTATTTTTCATTTCAAATGCGAGGAAAGTAAAATAAGAGCAAGAAAAACGTAAAAAAAATGTATCTTAGATAATAAAATGACTGACTAAAAAAGTAATCTTACCGCATTAGCTTGTTTAGGTTGAAGCATGGAGCTGAAGGTTTAAGTTGTATCGATTAATCATTGAAATATATAAAGGATCAGCACACATTCTGACAAAGATTTCACTATTTTCTCGGACCGCCATTTCATACAAGTTAACTGATATGATAACAATACTGATACGATTTTCTATTGAAACTTGCGGTAGGAGGCTTTCCATGATAACTTGACCTTTATTTCTAATTCCGTCCGGTGTTAGGTCGATTTTAGAATCGCTTGAATAACCCGTAATTATTAATTTCAAAATATACCCATACTCTGTTTACAATCCAAGTGTTTTCAATAGTTGCGCGGAATCCAGCCCCTAACTTTTTTCTTGCAGCATAATTGTCCACAGATAATTGTCATGACGGACAGAATCCTTTTTTTCGCGCGCGTTATTGGCGAATTAATGGGTGTCTTAAACAGCATTTTAGTTTTATCGAAAAACTTTTTAAATTTAAGGCTTGCTTTATGTATAAAGTAATAGAATTTGTAATAAAATGGTCCTATTCAATATAATAATGACTAATAAGAAGGTAATATTCCCAATAAGTAATTATACATTCATCTGGTTGGCTGTATAAGTTACTGCCGTTGCTTAGCTGCGCATATTAAAGTTTAAAAAATCTTCTTAGGTTTATTCCTTTTTGTTACTGTAATATAGAACCAAGATACTTAAAAATTTGAACCGAATAATATAAATATTTGAATTAATTGACATATTTTATGCATGTTAATAGATACAATCAATTCCTATAATTTAATAGAAAGAACTATTCTAATGTATTTGTTTCTGGCGTCGGTAAATAAGGTTATTTTCGCCACTTTGTTCTACTGAGTGCTCACAAGGGAAGAACTAAAAGGAACATGCCAAATTGCGACCCTAGGGCGGAAACGTATCACTTTCCACCCGCATAGTAGATAAACAAATGACCCACTTTCAGAGCATGAGAAATGAAAAGATATATAACATGCCGTGTGATGCCGGCTTACTAGAAGAGCACCACCCCATCTCCTCCCGCGGGAGTCGTAAGAGGCGACAAAGGGAAAAATCCTACAGATGGGCAGCAGCGTCCGTCGAAACCCAACGCGGTCGCCAACCCGCCGGCCAAGCGTGGCGAGTATGGCAACTACCCCCAAGATGATACAAGTCATATTTGTGGGAGGCCTATGTCCAGCAGTGGACTGCATACGGCTGAAATGTATGTATGTATGTAGTAAAAACTAAGGTTATCGTAGAGCAAGAATAGTATTCAAAACATAATATTTTAAAGTCAGCCAATACTACCAGATAGCTCAAGTCTTCAGAGATCTAGAATCTGGGCTTTCAATTTGAGGTGTTGCTACATAAATTATATCACTGCCAGTAGGTCTGCTTTGTGACTCTGAGAGGTTCATCCTCCGTACAAAAAACTGGTGTCCGTTTGTCTGTCAGTAGGTCGTCTGTCCACAAACATCTCTAAGTCTTATAAACTGTGATAGACAACTGAAATTTTTATAGATGATGTATTAATATTGGCGCTATAAGATCAAATAATAAAAAAATTTAATACAATTAATATTAATGGAAGCTTCCATACAATCGTAATTTTTTGTCGTCCTTAACTAGATATTACTAACTGAACTGCAATAGGTAGACGCTGAAATAATAAAAAAATAATAAAATTATTAATTGAAAATAATTGTGTAGTAACAAATAAGTTGATCTGTATAAATTACCGCGGATTCGGTATCGAGACAAACCACACTTTTACCGATACTTTTGTGATATAATAAAATAAAATAAAAATAAAAAAAACACTTTTTTTCCTCTTGCTCTACTAGCTGAAATCAAAATGGTGATACAAAGTTATATTTTCTGTATCTATTCATGATTACCATCAACTTTTACTATGGAGCCATAACTGAAAAATCAGTAAAACAAATGCCCTGCCCATACTAACAACAGCTAGCTAGTATGGGAAGGTCTCTTTTTTAACTGATTTTTCGGTTGTGACCCCATAGTAAAAGTTGATGGTAATCACGAATAGATCCAGAAAATATATTTTATTAACATTTTGATTTCACTTCGTAAAATATAATGGTACGTACCCTAAAAGGGCGTATACTTTGTCCGAGTGAGTGACCTGACTCACACTTAACTATTTTATCCCATTCGGCGTTGAGACCCTCGGTCCGCGGGGCCCCAGCGCTCTGAGTCTCTTTGAAGACCTTTCAAAGAGACTCAGAGACGACATAGGAGACCGAAGAGCTGGCAGCTACATCGCTCTGTGTATCAGTCACACGATTTAGCGAGGAAATGCTGCCAGCATCTTCGGTACTATACCACAGGGGCCTTTTTTAGATTTATATTAGTTTTAGTTAAAATTGTTGTTAGTTTTAATGATTTATTGTTTTTTTACGTATTTAGTTGTTTTAAATAAATCGCTAAGATGTAAACTTTGAAAATAAACATTGAGAATCCGTTTTTTCTAAAATTAGTCAAATTGTTTGCGATATATTAGCTGAGTGTTTTTTAAATGGTAGGTGTTGTATAAAAAGGAATATAGCAGGATAATTTGTTCCTGACGTTGGTGCACTGGAATTATGTTCTCTGCGGTGCCCGACGGGTTTACTTGCAAAATTCCCGGCGCTGTCGGGGTTTCCCGCCTCCGGGACTGCACTCCCGTGATTTAAAACTATACAAAAAATACATGTAGCAACTAAATATTTAGCAACACAAATCTCCATTTTAACAAATCTGCGATAGTTCACACTTGAACGTGAATTTAGCGATTCTAATATTCAAACGCAAATGAAAAATAAATAACTTACTTAATTATTAAGGTATGTATATATATATATGTGTCGCTTAACTTCTAACTCGGGTAAATCCATTCTGCTTTAAGATTGTTTTTTTTTTTAGATAATCAATCTTCAACAATATTTATAGATTTCAGATTATATTATAGATAATCTGGAAGAGGGGTTGCGATCCTCGCTCTGGATCGTATCTGGTTCAGCAGGTCTCTATTGCTGTCCAGAGAGGCAACGACGCAGCCGGTGTAATGGGGACATTTGAGCCGGGTACGATCCAGGGGGGGCTATTGTAATATGTAATTTTAAGTTTTATAAAATAGATATTTAATTTATAAAAATGTAGCTTACTCCGAATAAACAAATATCTGGAAGCTAATCAACCTTAGAGCAGAGTGGATTTACCTGAGTTTGATATTAAGTGACACATATATTGCCAATTGGTTAAGACGTCAGCCGCGATAGCTGGAGATGCGGGTTCAAATCCCGCCTCGAACGCCGGAGATCCTCATCAATTTTTCTTAAGTATATGTCATCTGTCTCAATTTTTCCTCGCGTTTATCTACAGCTCATGGCCTGAATGGTGCCGCGAACGTCGAAGTTAGTATATTTCGAGCATCTTTCTCTTTTGCTCCAATTATGGCGTGGCGTGTCAAGAGAGTGACAGACACAATAGTATATTTACGAATATACGATTTTTCGCGGTAGCGCCGCGGGGGGCCCGCATGGCAATCCCAGGAATTAACGTAGGTTAGTTTTTACTAAAGCGGCTGCCATCTGACCTTCAGAGATAGATACATTATAAATACTTCAATACATAGAAAACACCCATGACTCAGGAACAAATATCTGTGCTCATCACACAAATAAATGCCCTGACTGGGATTTGAACCCAGGACCATCGGCAGGGTCACTACCCTAGGCCAGACCGGTCGTTATATATATCGTCGCGTCGTCTAGTACAGTCACCGACTTTAATTGTTGAGCCACTTACGGTTCAAGCTGTTTCTTTTGTTTAATGTTTACTTTATGAAATGCCCAATGTAAGGTGAACCCTAAATGGCTCAACAATTAAAGTCTCTGACCGTACCTACAACACAAGCCTTACTGGGCTTACTGTAGGACTAGGTCGATTTGTGTAAGATTGCCACAAAATACTTATTTATTTTAGTTACTTGTACAGTCGCTATCACATATATCGGAGCTGTGGATGTGGTCACAAATATCTGAACATAAACTATGCCTTAACAATAGAGCGTTGTTCAGATATTTGTGACCACCTCCACAGCTCTAATATATCTGGTGGCGTCAGTGCGTAGCTACTCAAACCGGCACCAATATTGACCGTTAATTTCCTCGTATTACGAACCTATTCCTACTTCTCAATGGCTATACAAGTAATAATTAATAATTAACTTTTCTTCCTCTCACGCTTATTTCTAATATTTTTGCTTTCTTTCCACGACCTTTGAGTTATTGATTGGTTTTATCTCGAATTACGGACTAAAATTAACTTCAAACTTACGACAATAAATTCTGATTTTGGGAAAGGTCATGCTTATTAGAGTTTATTGTGGATGCTGAAATATTTTGTAGAAAAAAAAAAACTAAATTTATCCGTGAGATCGTGGCTCTCTGAGTCTCTGTAAAGAGCTCTCAGACTCAGAGATAGCGTCTCTTTTGTCTTCCTGTTCCACTGAAGAGCCGGCAGCTTTCTCGCTCAGCGTATCAGCTTCATAATTGAGTGAGGAAATACTGCCAGCGTCTTCGATATCATGTCAGAGAAGACATTTTCGATTTTATTACTAGTTTTAGTTTTATTTTAACATCATCATCATCTATTTACAACTATTACTTAAAACGGCACAGATGCAATTGAGATTCCAGTTGCAAGCGCCATCTCACGGAATAACTGTTATGTTGTTCTGTGCATTTTATTCCGTGAAGATGGCGCTTGCAACAGTGCCGAAATATCGGAAACTCATTCAAATTATTTCAGCTGTATGCAGTCCACTGCTGGACATAGACCTCCCCCAAATATGACTTGTATCATCTTGAGGGGTAGATGCCATAATCGCCACGCTTGGCAGGCGATTGGCGACCGCAGTAGCTGTAGATTGGGTTTCGACGGACGCTGCTGCCCGTCAGTAGGATTTTTCCCTTTGTCGCCTCTTACGACACCCGCGGAAGGAGTGGGGTGGTGCTATTCTAGTCAGCCGGCATCACACGGCACATTCTATTCTTCAAATTAACATATATGGTAACTTTACCATTTTAAGTAATAGTTCTAACTTGAACGACCATGTTAGCTTAAAATAAGAACTATTTAATACTTCCATTGCACAAGCTCTCATTGTCATTGTCCTTCGAGCTGGTGCCGTTATATCTTGGATTGCAAATATGATAAATATTTCTTCTAGAAAATACACGATGGAGATTGAACCAGGCGCGTCCCACGCCGCTCCGATACTGGAGACGGGAAATGGTGACGTGAAGATGCTCAAACGTATGGAGACAGTTCCTGACATCAAGAGAGACACCGCCGGCATCACTACACAGTACATCGCCACTGGCATTGGTAAGGATCTGCTCATCATTCATCATCACACTTGGTGGTGACCAAGGATCGCCAATGAGCCCTTTGATCATGACGGCATTTCGTTTCGGGAAATACAGTGCTGGTCTTCCAAATATGACTTGTATCACCTTGGGAGGGATTTGCCATAGTTATCACGCTTGGCAAGAGGGTTGGCAACCGCAGTAGCTGTTGATTCGGTTTCTACGGACGCTGCTGCCCATCTGTTAGTTTTTCTTTTTTCGCCTCTTACTACACCCGCGGGTGGAGATGGCATATGGCTATCAGCCGGCATCAAGGAAAATATTAAATTGTTGAAAACAAAGCTTAGAAGAGAAAAAGTTAGACTTTAGATTTAGAGTAGTATATCTTTCTTTACGGCAATAAATGCTTGACGCGTAAAACATAAAACGAAAAATAAAGAAATAAAATAAAGAAATATACCCTCGAAACCTCCATTGTAACTTTAAGAAGTTGAACAGACTTGCACTTACCAAGCTTATTTTCGCGTTATATTTAAATATGGCACTTATTCATGGGGTAACATAATCTGGATAAATAAATGTAATCTTCACCTGTAAGACGTCCACTGCTGGATTTAGGATTTTTGTAAGTGATTGACAAAATAAAAACATCGACAGTCCTGTATCGATAAGTACTACTTCAATGTCATACATGTAATACAAAAATATAGGGTAATACAAAAATATAGGTAAAAAATAGATAATAATAACAAAACTATAAATGTATTTATATTTTACATACATTTTGGAAATTATACATTGCAAATTATAAAAGTAAATTGGCTCAAAATAATTTATTCAAGATCGGTGGCACTCGGCGTCTAGGTAGGTAGCCAATATAAGACTGTGCATTGTATGCACGTCTTATCATTGAGGTAGTATGTACTTATCGATATCGATTATTTTTAATGTGGCATGCACTATGAAAATGTCGTTCCTGCTAGAAAAATATCTAGGTATATTAATGATATGATAGAAACAAATTCTTCTGTGTGTAGATCCGTGAATTCGGTATATACCTATAAGTGTTCGTATAGGTAAATACTTTTACCAGCCTACCCGAAAAGGTTGGTAATGTTTTATTGTTAATACTATTGCGTTGCAAAGTTTGCTTGGTAGTTATATTATTAAAAACTTTTAACCTTGTTTTTCCTATTTCAGTGAACCTTGGAGCTTTCGCGTCTGGCGTCTGCGTGGCCTGGTCTTCTTCAGCTCTGCCACTGCTCACCAGTATTTCAGGAGTGGTAAGGAATATTTGTATTTGTATGAAGCTGGACGACCCGGGTTCGAGTCCTGGCAAAGGGCAATGTTTTGTGTGTCTTCACTAGAGTTTCTCAGTTCTGACAAACCAGTCATAAGTTGTAATGCCCAACAGCGTCCATAAAAGCCGATTCCAGTCGGCTTTACTAACGTTTTTGGACCCATGAAGAAGATTACAGGCAAAGTCTGGCTCCGTCTGGCCTAGGCCTAGCGCATGACATTATCCCACGGTGAGATAGGCTAGTCCTTTTCTTACTTTATTAATTAAATAGGGACGGGTGGTCTATCCCTGTTCGAGATACTTCGGCGCTACCGCGAACAACGATATTCGTTTTCGGACTATTGTCTCTGTCACTCTCATTACAACTAATTGGGATTAACAGAGAAAAATGCCCGAAATATACGAACTTCGATGTTCGCGGTACCGCTCCTGTCGCGCCAAAGATGTGCTAGTCCGGCTGGTATCTAAATAAAAAGCATTATCTTTATTTATTTTTACACGAAAGGAGTATGTAGTGTGACACAGCTAAATGATAACTAGCAACAATTACAGTCCACTAAGATAGACTTCATTAAGGTCGCCGAAAGACGCTGGATGCAGGTCGCTTCCTACCGGTGGTACATGTGGAGGTCCAAGGGGGAGGCCTATGTTCAGCAGTGGATGTCTTGTGGCTGAGATGATGAAGATGGTCTATCTTCATCATCTCAGCCACAAGACCAACCGGATAGGTAGCAGTATCCCAGGAGTATGTTGCTGTCGCCAACCCGCTTGCCAACCTTGGCGATTATGGCATGTACCCTCAAGGCATGCATGTTTTGTGTAGGTGTAGGGTAGGTCTATGACCAACATACGTTCTTCGGCTGATATGATGAGCAATCACAGCGCGTAAATTAGTAACCGGGCAGGGTGGGTAATAAGCCAGCGTGTAATAAGCCTGCTGGCATAAATAATGTTTTCATTAGCGGGCACCGATAAATTATCCCGAGGGAGCATTCCTGTCCGCGCCCCGGGCACAGACGGGCGGTCACGAGGCGGGGGAAACGCTGGGATTCGTTTGTACTGAGAATTTTGGTTATATTCTTTAGAGTGTCATTTGCCTGCTAGTAATGAGCCGAGTGGGTCTAAAGCTCAACCCAATTAACAACAATACAAACACAAAAAAATACGAAATTAATAGACTGATAGGAATCAAAGTCTAGTATTAAAACAAAAATCGCGTCATAAGTTCTAGCGGAATATTGAGTTTAACAAACGTAAGCTAGGTCGGCCGGTTGGGAATGAATTCCGATTTGGCTGGAGCCGACCGTCCGACCACGACCAAAACGGAAAGTTCCAACATTCCTACAGACGTTCCGACGGTTGGCTGTCCAGCCGTCAGTTGTCTTTGCTCTGAATAGTGAACGGACGTCATGCCGGCTACCCTTTCAAAACAGGCGATAGCCGCTATAGTTGTGGCAGCTACAGTAGTGCCTCTAAAAAAAAAGATTCGAAGAGTATGGGCAAAATTTTATTTAAGGAACCGTGAAACATTTAGCCACATAAAGCTATTAAGCGCTCTGGAAGATTTCCGTATATATCTACGCATGGATCAAGAATCATTCACTGAATTATTGAATTTAGTGAAACCATACATAACAAAAAGTCCCACAAACAAGGAAAGTCTTTGTATAATTTTAAAATTTTGATTATTATCTCGCGTTCTGTATGCGCATTTGTTCTTTCGCCATCATCCTCCATGTTGACGTCCTGCGTCGGCGGCGGTACAAATGCGACTGAGCCGCTTTTGGTCGGAACGAAGCTTCCAGACGTTCCAATTTGGTTGGACGGTCGGCTTGTCGGTTGCGCCGGCGAGCCGACCACGTCCAACCAGTAATAATAATAATTATGTTGGACCGACCGCCATACACACTTTCCGTTTTGGTCGTGGTCGGACGGGCGGCTCCAGCCAAATCGGAACGTGTGTTACTAGTATAACGACTGGTGAGTGACGTCACAATCGCGCGTGTGTGCGTGAGCCGTGCACAAGCGCTCGCGCCGGGAGCGCGCGCTAGCGCGACAGGTATTCTCGCCTCAAAATCTCAAATCTGTAAAAGAGCTTCGGTAGCATTACATAAATTACATACATTTCAGCCGTATGCAGTCCACTGCTGGACATAGGCCTCCCACAAATATGACTTGTATCATAGGGTAGTTGCTATAGTCGCCACGCTTGGCAGGCGGGCTGGCGACCGCAGTAGCTGTAGATTGGGTTTCGACGGACGCTGCTGCCCGTCCGTAGGATTTTTCCCTTTGTCGCATCTTTTGACAGCCGCGGGAGATGTGGTGGTGCTATTCTAGTATTTATCTACGTACATGTCATAAGTGCTCTAAAATGCGTCCAGAAACCGTAGGCAATGACCAGCATTACCAACCATCAGAAAGATTTCAGTAGGTAATGTTAACATTACCTACTGAAATCCGTAGGTTATGAATTTAAATTTGGAACAGCTGTCAAATTCAAGTGGGGTGTCTAATCTAGTATCTATAGATATTAAAACAGCCATTGATACGAAACGCCAATTCGTTATGTTTTTTTAATATAAATCGAACGACATTTGAACTCGAGTGACAGTAGAATAGGGAGTTCATTCGCTTGTCTATGGTTTTAAAAATTGACAGATACGAAATACGCAACGCCGCCGTTCCAAGCTGTCATTTGTTTTGTTCGTTGACTTTTTAATGTTTCCAAGTAACCCTAGTAATAAGTCATGTCCCTACGGTTTCCGAACCCATCTTAAAACACTTAATGATATGTGTGTAGATAAAGTAGTGTATGTATCTATACATAATTAGGCATTACAACAATCGTGTGATATTATTATGAAACTCGCCTTCGGCTCGTTTCATAAACCCACACTCTTGTTGTAATGCCCTTCATTATGCACAGATACATAAACTACTATTCTAGTCAGCCGCCATCACATGGCAAATCAGCACGGTATCATTACCTCTTAAGAAAAACGCTCGTCTGCAATGCTAGCGAACTGGCTTCTTCAGTATTCAGAAGGCAAAGCTTACTTGGGAGTTGATCAATTTTAAGTACCACGTACTTAATTATATACGAAACTTTCTATTAACTCATTTTGCGGGGAACGTAAGTTACGCTTACGTATTTACGTAAAAGCCTTATCTAAAAAGCAGCATAAATATAGTAAGGCTATATTTTCTTTTTAAGCGATTATTGTACTGAACGCCTGGAAGTATAGGATAATGATTTAAAAGCACACAATAGCCTTATCATCATCCGAATAAACAGCTATTGTAGTCGCCAACCCGCCTGGGAAGCGTGGCGGCTATGGCGACTCTCCGCCAAAATGATACAAGTCGTATTTAAGGAGGCAGTGGACATCTTACTGCTGACATAATGATGATGATGAACAGGGCCACTATGGGCACACGCAATACCAGGGGAGTCACAAGCGCGTTGCCGGCCTTTAAGGGGGGTATGATCTCTAGGAATTCGCTCCCTTCGTCTGTATTCCCGGCAAGATATAATTTGGGTCTCTTCAAGTCAAGAGTGAATAGGCTGTTACTGAACCAGCGTGCTACACCTTCGACCTCGTCGTCACTTACCATCAGGTGCGACTGAAGTCAAACGTTGGTCAGTCTTGCATAAAAAAAAAAAAAAAAAAGGAATCTTACTCACTATCAAAAATAATACTACACACCTGAAAGGTAGCAGTGCTATTATGGCTGTCTTCTGTAAGGAGCAGGTACTTCCCCAGTTGGGCTGCTCCAGATTCAAGCGTGATGGTACTTCGCTCTACCTCTCATTGTTGGACGTAGTTTAAGGACATACCCGGGTCGGCACAAGTTTCTTGTACATCGATGACGTTGAAGAGAACAGCTGTATAGAATTAATGTTGCCTCATTTAGCTCTGTGCAGTTTGATTGCAAACGAGCCCAACCACAGCCGGTTAGTTTGCGAGTGCCAAATGAAACGAATTTATTTATTTACGTTTGGTCGTCCTAGAACGCGAGCGCACTAAAGGATGACTCACATTACCCCGTCGCCCTTCCTACACGTGGACCTCACGAGCCCGAGCCCACCGTCGACCCACCGAGCCGACCCGGGCCCGAGCGGCCCGACACTCGAATATTGACATTAACACGAGCGTCGTTCCATCCAGCCATTTGATGCGAGTAGACGATCATCACACGCTAGTCGATATGGCATGGATTATCACGTCGCCTTCCCATCACCGGGTCGAGCTGTGCCTTTTTTGCATAGCTGTAACGGCCGTCACACGACCGGCCCGAGCCCGGACTGATTGACTCGGGCGGCTCGGTGGTCACGTGATTAATTCCATACAAAATGCCGCGACGGTGGCTTCGGCTCGGATTGCCGTTTTATTTCCATTAACTTACGCTCGTAGGTATAGTCAGTAAAGTTTATCTTATTGTTTGTATGGCTCGTATTGGCATCTGACGTTCATAATGGCGTACAATCGATTGGAACGTATTAAAAATGAAAATAATGTATTGCAAGACATCATATCAAACGAATATAAACGCCAAAGTCTCGCTAGTGTAGCTTAACAGAGGCGCTACCGCGGAAAACGATGTACCTTTTCGAACGATTGTCTCTGTCACTCTCATGACGCCTTAATCGGAGTAAAGGAGAAAGATGCTCGAAATATACGTACTTCTATATTCGCTGTACGAGGCCAGTTATCTTTTGGCAAGTTTCCTCGTGTAAATGTGTATACCCACAAAATAACAAACTAGGCCGGAGTGAAATTCATGCCTGAACTTCGAAAGTTTATAGAACTAGTGCTGTGCTATTTGTAGTCGGGAATATTGCCAGCGGTAATATTATTTTTGAAATGCGAAATTAAATTGTTAAGTTTGTTATTTGCTACCGATCAATCAAATGGAACATTTGTTCCGCTTGTATACTAATCTCAAGATTTCACATAGATAATATTATTTTTAATACAGGTGCTCAAAAATGGGTACTTTTCGTAGCTGTTTAACGTGCGGAAAGTTGGATTTCGCGCACTAGTGCTTTTTACTTTTCCAGTTTTTTTTTATTTACATTTGTTCCAATTCATGGATTACTAATGGGTGTTAATACCATAGAAGTAGTAAACCTACAGAAGGAATCCACCGATACAACGAGTTGTGACGCGTAATGGCGGCCGCTTTACATGTGTGCGTATTTCCGTGTGGTGCCAGTTAAAAAAAAATCCCAATTTCAGATTAAATATTTTAGTATAAAAAATGTGTTATGAATATACATATTTGTTAAATAAAACGACGATATGCGTATGATTTAATAAATATAGTAAAATATATTTCAGAAGCGGCGAATTTAACGAAAAACAGCAAAACTCACTAATATTAAATTGATAAAAGTACACGATGTAAATGTGTGTGTTTTCTCACTCTTCTCGACCCGATACTAATTTCAAGCACTTTTACTATACATATTTATGAATTATGAGGCACAACAGTAGTAGTTTTTTTTTTGTCTAAAAAAAAACTACTGAATTTCAAATCCTCATAGGTATCCTCATATCCCAAATAACACTTCAGAGCAAACATTTACAGGAGAAAATGTGATCAGTACGGGAATATAATGTACAAAAAAACAAATATACTTTTTTTGTTTGACTAAACTCTCAAATTTTAAATTTTAATGTAGGTATTTACTTAAAACACAACGAGTTGGCCATAGACGTCTATTGAATGTTCTGACTTACCTACTTAGTATGAAACAACCAAGCCAAGAAGACATTTTTAAACCAAGAAGTAATATCCTACACTACTTAAAGATATTCATAGCCTTTATTAGCAATTTCATAACTAAGATTGCAAAACAACTGATCGCATAGTTAAATTATGACGATTTGTCGTGACAATTTATGGTGGTAGTGTATAGGGGTTTACCGTAGTCTTTAAAAAACTTAGTTGTGATAAATAAAAGAACATAGAAAAAAATTACAAAACAAAAATTAAATTATTTAAAACTAAACTTAAAAACCTGTACCTACACCAAACCCGCTCCGCGCTCATACATAATAGTTAACAAAATGGAACATCAATTATCCTACGTTCGGGGAATTTCTCCGATTTTGATTGACCCGATTGACTGGCAACACAGATGGTGTGAAGTAAATAGCTAGCGAATTTACTAATTTTTAATGTAATTACGTGGTTAATTGTTTATTTACTGATGAAAAGTGATTGGGGGAGTTTTTTTGTGTCGATCAGTAGCATTTTTACTTGATCTTACAGCATATGACGGCATATTTTAATATTTTTTGGTCCACTGCGGCGTGCTTTGACGTTCGGAGGCGACTGTTGGGAGTCCCGCGCATCAAGGCCTTGCGTATGTGTGTGAAGCCCGTAAGTACGAGTCGACCGACGCCATTTGTAATCACAATTTGTTGTTGGCAGCGTGGAGTCTAATAATATTATATAGTCTAAGGTTAATACTATAAGTCTCCTTTAAACATCTTAATAAACAAATAACCTACTGTTAATGTAAGAATAAGAAATAACATAAACATGTCATATTTTATTACTTACCTCTTCATCAATCATCATTATAACAAGTTTATTTTTAATATTGAAAAACCATCCTTAAAAAGTGAGAAAAAATTAAAAAAAGTATTTATACATTTTCTAATTCAGGTATAATAACTTTTATTTGTTAACTGTAACATTATTAAAAACTAACTTAAAGATATATTATATGTACATATTTACAAGTAAAAAATAGGGTCGAGCTCCGAGCAGGATGGTAGGGTGCCCAGAAGGCTGGCGGAATTGCCCCGCTGTATGGCAATTCCGATACGCTGGGCGAGGAAAAAGCCAGCCCTCTGGTCACCCGTAGTATCTGTCAGTCTTTTTCTCAATTTCTTAAAAATTAAATGGGCCCCAGGACCCCACGGACCGAGGGTCTCCACCCCAAACGGCTCAAACATGCAGCTTGAATCTATGGCTGCATATTTGCGCCGCTTGAGATGTTCGGCCGCATTGGCAGCCGCTCCAGCCCTGCAAGAGGTTACTGGGAGATGAGAAGGCGCAAGGGTATCCACACAGGTAGCATCCCAAACTAGAGGCCTTCCTACCTCCCAGGGAACCAGGGTCATGCCATCGGGTCGCTTCCCGTCGTCCCTAGCTAGGCCCGTGGGCTCTAAGATGGCAGGTATTCCGGCACTAGCAAAGACCCGGCGCAAGATGTCATTGATGGCAGCATGGCGTGAGATTCGGCCGGCGCTCCTGCTGCATGAGAGGCCGTGGACGCCTGTGTTATTTACACTCGCACCACAGTGACACATATGGGGTGTAACACAAGACGCGCCGAGGCGTAGTGCTATGCAGATCCGAAACGTGTCGTTGTTGAGTAAGGTGCCCAGATTCTTGGAAGGCAGGGCCTGTAGCCAAGACCCTGACTCCCATTCACAACAAGCAAGGAGACGAGCGCGCTGCGCAGGACTGGTATTTGTTTCGTAAAGGTGATTCCGTACCAGTATGCAGAGCGGCTCGTCCCATTGACGCTGTGAACGGGGAGATACAGGCGGGTCAGATTCCGGGCAGTTCATTTTCCAAAAATCCACGGAATCTTTAAAAAAGGGTATTTCAAATCCAACAGGGTCGTTTAGAATTTTGGATATCAAATTTTGGGTACTATGTAAAGACGATAGAAAAGCCGGTAGAGAAACTAAAGAAATTTTGCGGATCCCAATACCTCCATGCCTGATAGGCAGTGAGGCTTGGGACCACTGACTGTTGTCGAAATTGATATTAAGGACGGATGACAAGGTGTTCCTAATTAAAATATCCAATTTTTCTAAAAGATCGGGGTACATCCAAAGCTGGCTGCAGCGGAGAGCGTATGTAAACCTAGGAATAAAAAGACAATACTTCATTAATGTGTACGCCATGTGAACATTAATTTTGCGTAAACGATCCGAAAAGCAACTAAATTTCTGACAATTTTGATTGATGAAGTCCGAAAAAGATTCTTCTAAAACCGGTGCTCCTAAAAGATAAAGAGAAGCGCAGTTAACAGTTTTAATGTTTGGTGCCACAGTAGTAAATCTTGAAAGCGCTACGTCTTTCTGAGGGAAGTCGTCAGGAAAGAAAATTTCACACTTCGAGAAGTTTAACTCGAGGTCGATATTTGCGAATTTCTCTGTAAGTAGTTGCAAATCATGTAGCACCATGTCGACGTCGCCACCCAGGGTACCGTCGTCTAAGTACCAAACGTTAAAACTGGAATTTAAACTTTTTATAATGGGATGTATGGCCAAACTGAATAAAGCCGGACCTAGGGGGTCGCCTTGTTGACAGCCAACTGACGAAAACAGAGAGTTATTTTTATAAAGTAATTTTGAGGGAGTGCTGTAACATTGCGAAACGAAGTTAAAAATTTCTGGTACTTTTTCTTTCACTTGAGTTAGGAGAATGCTACGGTTGACAGAGTTAAACGCATTCTTAACGTCAACTTTTATTAGAACCTCAAATGTTTTTCTTTTGATAAACGTGCGCAAAGCGTGCACAGCAGCTTCACAGCCACCTTTGGATCCGAATCCCAGTTGGATAGGTTGAAAATATTCAGTTAATTTTTCAGACACAGCACTACAACAACATTTTGCACACAGGCGGCGATAGGTGGAGCCGACCGCTATGGGTCTGATCCCACCATCCTTTTTAACAAGTGCACACAGGTTGGCGCCATACAAAACCTCAACAACATCAGGGTGTACAGAACCCGACAGCATGAAATTGGTTAAAGTCGTTATTTCTCTCAGGAGTTTGTCACCAGCCTCACCACATGTGTGGCTCAGAAGGTCTTTTAGGTGTTGTGGAGATAGGCCGTCGAGACCGCCAGCGGAGCCATTCGGAAAAGAATAAATCGACTTTATAATATCTTCTGGGCATACCTGAAGACAAGACTCGGAAGGGTCAGGCGGATCAGGAAGAGGTAAGTTGCTACATGAAGTTGGGTGTTTACTACGCAGGGCTGCAAGGGTGTCAGCCGTATTGGGAGCTATTGTATCGTTACAAAACAACAATTGGGCAGCTCCTTTAATGTTGCCTTCCCCGACCTTCGTTTCGACATTACGGGACAAAGAGAGATCCCGTTTAAATAAAGAAGTTTCCAAATCATTTAAGTTATGTGGATTGAGACAATTTTGTTTAATTATAGAAGTCAACGAAATACCTCTTTGTTTGTCTTGCTTGGCATGTAGAACTCGATATGGAAAAGTTAGCAGGTGCTCCCAGGACTCCAGCGTATTTTCGTGTATGGCAGTTTTTATATCTTCAGTAAGTTTTTGAGCGACCTGAATACGTGCACTACGAGGAATCCGCTTGATGATCGGAATTGAATGTTTTAGTGTGCTTAATTTTTCCGGAAACGGTTGAGCTGGTGTGGTGGGATTTGAAAAGTGAGCCTGCGGGCTTGGGCTAGAGTGACTGACATGCTTACGGCTAATATGTATATTTACTCCTTTTTGACCTTTAAAAAGGCGGGTGCAATGTGGGCAGGGTACAAAGTTCCCAGCAGGAATGGGGGGTACATTTGTCGAAGAGCCTGCACTAGTTGAGCTCATGTCTCACTATAAACTTTATATTAAAAAAATACAAATACACTAAAATAGAAAACCGGAAACTAATATTAATATACTTAAGTTTGTACACAAAGAGAAAAAATATTATAAGCTAATATAGAAAGAAGAATAGTATAAAAAGAGTCAAAGAAAGAAACACAGCAAACCATCACGGAGTGTCATTTGGGGTTCCTTAGATTAAAACGCTCACGGTCACAGCACAACATGTCATAGAACTTCGAAGATTTTATGAAAATTATTGGAAAAATACAGGAAAATTGTATACAAACAAAATAAAACATTTTCTCATATGATGTTGATGACAGATGTCAGCTTGGTCCGGTGCGCTGCATCGCACCGAAAAGGCCAGGGCTGCGGTCTCCGCAAAGGCAAACATTATTGGCTCGTTGTTTTTAAGAAGGGTTGCCTATTTGACGACATAAGTAGCATAATAAATAAAATTGTATTGAATTATAAAATATTTGCAAGAGACATGAGTGACATGACATAAGTGACATAATATGTTTTTTAAAAAGTTGTTAGAATGAAACGGAACAGCTGCCGAAACGCCTGTCAAACAAGAGGCGTTTTTCCTACTGGTTACTGGTTATGTTTCCAAAGGTAGCATTCGATATTGTTTTTATAAATATACACAAATAATAGTAAAAAACGTAGTGTTTAAGTAAAATATAGTATATTTACAAGTATGTATGTATTTTATACATACATTTAAAAACTTTCATGGAAATGGATTAATAGTAATAATTAAAAAATTCCACTCTAGTCGAATTTAAGCTAAAAAAGACACCTCTTTATAATGTCAAAAATTGTCACTGCGATAATCGAACTTGTTGTTGAACGAGTAGTTGTTTTTTTATTTTATTTCTTATTTGTTTTTTCGCAACTGTATTAAAAATCGTCGTTCGATACATGCGCGGAAATGTCATTCTTCACTCGGCCCGAGTATCGCCACTCGCCTTCGGCTCGTGGCAAAATATCTCGGGCCTCGTGAAGTAATGACATACTTTCCGCACTAGCATCGAAATGTACTATTTACGAATACGACCGCCGTCTGAACTGCCAACACAAGTAAAACATTCTCTGTCAAAGTAACGAAAACAAACAGCCTCGATGATATCGGAGTTTTACTGTTTAAAACTAAAGAAGTCAAACACTTTTTAAGAACATCGATATTAAAAATAAATGCAAAATTCTGTAGATTCTATAAAGAATTTTGTTGAGCATTTCATATTCGTATATTTTATACAACGAGGGTGGCAAACAAGCATACGGCCCGCCGGATGTTAAGCAATTACCGTAGCCTATGGATGCCTGCAACTCCAGAGGATTCACAAGCGCGTTGTCTACCTTAAAATATTAACTTTTTTTTAGCAATATTCGCAGTAATTATTCCCATCACGAATCCAGGTGAATATTGCCGAACCCCGCATGCGGTGACATCCTGACTTATGATATCGCTATTCAATGGCTTAAACAACATCTCTCATTTCACGCTAAATTGAACTTTATTGCAACGTTATAAAGATAATTTTTCAAACCACTTTCACACTAATACTTACGCTTAAAGTTTAATCAAATATCACCTTAAATGTAACTAGTATACGGGTCAATTTAGTGTGAAACGAGTAAGGCGCGGTTTATAGTGTAAGCCAAACTGAGTTCTATTAAAATAGTTTTAAGGGTGGTTTTCGATGCAAGTTAGGAAGTGCGCAGTGCAGTTGAGACTTGGGTTCCGCAACTTTTGTATCTAATTTGATTTATTAGACATTGTAAACATGTACTATATTGTTTCAAAACTTGGGGATTAAAGTGAGGACTGAGGACGCAGAGGATATTTTAAAGATGAAAATAACAGACCCTATAATACAGTGTAAGTTCCATGGACCCGGGTATGTCCTTAAACTACGTCCAACAATGAGAGGTAGGGCACATCGATGACCATCACGCTTAAATCTGGGGCAGCCCAACTGGGGAAGTACCTCCTCCTTACAGAAGACCACAGCCATAATAGCACTGCTTCCTTTCAGGTATGTAGTGTTGTGTTCCTGATGGTGAGTAAGGTTCCCAGAGCTCCAACCCCCCTTAAAGGCCGGCAACGCGCTTGTGACTCCCCTGGTGTTACGGGTCCCCATGGGCGACGGTAATTGCTTACCACCAGGCAATCCGTCTGCTCGTTTACTCGCCGCCTATGTCATAAAAAAAAATGTAAGTTCTTCGCGGTCTTCCTCTTTTTCTTCTTCCTTCTATCTTTCCCTCTATGGAACAGTTAAAAGAAAAAGTTGAAGTTGGAACTTATAGAGAGTTGAAGGAAATGGCAAAGAATAGACCCGAATGGAAATTACTCCACCGACAAGAGCCAAGCTCTTAAATAAATGATGATGATAATACAGTGGAGAGAGCTGGTCACGGAGTACTACCTAGAGCTGGTAGTGTATTTGACGACCGTTCTGGCCTAGTGGGTAGTGACCCTGCCTATGAAGCCGATGGTCCTGGTTCAAATCCCAGTCAGGGCATTTATTTGTGTGATGAGCACAGATATTTGTTCCTAAGTCATGGGTGTTTTCTATGTATTTAAGTATTTATATGTATCGTCGTCTAGTACTTACAACAAAAGCCTTACTGGGCTTAGCGTAGGACTATGTCGATTTGTGTAATATTATTATTCTCTTTATTCATTTTAAATCTTAGGTTAGGTTTTATAACATTTTTATAAAAGTAAAATATAAAAATACATCTAAAACATATCAAAACAATAAAAATATTATAAAAAACCTAACCTAGAGTGCCGCCGGCAACGGGGTAGGGCCCAGGCTGCCGGTGGTTAGGGCTGCAGAGAGAGGAACCGTCGGACTATGCGCGCCGTGTCCAGGATTACCGCCTTCTGAATCTGACCCTTGATCCAACCACAACCACGTAGCGAGAGTCTCTCAAGATGTTGGTCGAGACTCTTCGCTATGAGACCGTTCGCGGAAACAACTATCGGTACAATGATCGCCGAATCAACTTCCCACATGGCGGTTACCTCGTGAGCCAAGTCTAAGTACTTGCTGGACTTGTCCTTCTCGGCCTTCACGAGGTTCTCGTCACATGGGACGGTGATATCGATGAGCATTGCCCGGCGCTGCGATCGATCTATCACCACGATATCAGGCTTATTGGCTACAATAGTCCTGTCCGTGATAACAGATCGATCCCAATAGAGCGTGGCACGACCATTTTCGAGAACTGGCGCAGGTGTGTACTTGTAGTACGGCACTTCGCGGTCCGCAAGTCCATACATAAGAGCAAGCTGCTGGTGTATAATCCTGGCTACAAGGTTATGTCTGTGCAAGTACTCGCCGTTAGCAAGATGAGAACAACCGGAAATGATATGCCTGAGTGACTCTCCGGGACGGCGGCATGCCCGACAAATGTCGACCGTACCGTCTTTCAGGATATACTTCCGGTAGTTATTCGTCATGATAACTTCGTCCGCAATTGCACAGGCAAAACCCTCGGTTTCTCCGAAGAGGTCCCCGAATCGTAGCCAGTTCACCGACGCGGGTAGGTCTACGTCTGGTCCCGTTAGGGCCCTGTAGAACCGCCCGTGTAGCTCCTTACTCTTCCATACGGCCTTGCGGTCCTCGGTGCTTAGTACCACTGGTTTGCGCCAGTTCTCGTTTGCCAAGGCGAGCGGTGTGAGGTTCCTGTCTACTGCCACCACATCACGATGCATCCCACACTCGTGGTTCAGGAAATAATTCCTGAGATTGCACACCTCACGGTTATGGAGACTTTTGGCATTTAAAAAGCCGCGGCCTCCATACTTCCGTGGGATATACAATCTCATAACCGACGAACGTGGGTGTAGCATGCGATGTGTGGTGAGTAGTAGTCGGACCCTCCTATCCAGGGCATCCAGCTCGGTCTGAGTCCATCTTAGTATGCCAAAGGAGTATATAAGTAAGGGCATTACCCAAGCGTTGAAGGCCCGTACCTTATTGCCACCTGACAAAAGGCTATTAAGTACTTTTGTCAGCCGACCGAAGAAGCGCTCCTTCACCGCCTGTCTAATAGCCACATCCTCAATACCCAGAGACTCTGACTCAATACCCAGAGACTTATTATTATTTGTGTCTCCTTTACGGGTACTCGGGCCTATAGATCCCGGTCTTTTGGGAGGCTTGCGTGGGGATATAGATCCAACACGTAGAGGCCCTTTGGAGAATTTTGCTATTTAGTACACCTGCTAGAACCCATTCACGGGTACAGCAATAGATACCCGTGAACCGGTCCCAGCAGGCGATAGGGCTATTGAAAATAAAATATTATTATTATTTGTATGTCTCTTCCGTACACGGAACAATGGTGTTCCGGACATTTGGGAGGCGTACGCGGAGCTAGATCGAGCCAACGCGCAGAGGCCCTTTCGACAATTTAATGAAATGTAAGGGGTACACTAAGCGGATGTTGCCCCTGTCCGTATCATGGGACGCGCACAGAGACAGCACCCGCCATGGTGTAAAGACTATTGAGTTATAATGGAATCTAGAATGTACTAGGCTATTGGGTGGAAAGGATGGACTAGCTACTGGGCTATTGGATAAAAAACCGGACGTCTGCCTAATAAAATGGTATTCAATTTTATTTCCGGCAGACGGTGACTCGCCCTATGCGAGATGGGCCCCCATAAAAAGCGACATCAAAGATGGCTCAAGGGCAACACCGATGCATAGGGCTAAGGGTAGAGAGGTGTCACTGGACTTTAAACATATAGCCAACTCGCCACTTAGGTTTCCACATCTACCCTCGAGAACGCAGCTCTCGCGACCCCACTCTGGACGGCCGGTGAAGGCAAGCCAGAGGCAGGGGATCTGTCCCACCTGTCCGACAGGGCACCCCAGGGGCACTCAGGTACGTGGAGTCGCTACTCCCCAACAGCTCGCCACAAGCTGCCCTGCGTTGACTGATTGCACTGGAGAAAACCAGTGGGCGATGGGGTCGTCACATCCCTATTATTATTATGTCTCTTTATTTATCTTATTATTATTTGTAAAGCAGGCAGGCAGTTTCATGAACTGATAGCGCCAAATATTGTCCCGAAATATTTATTAATTATTTATTCCATAATTTTTACGGCGAAGCCCACAGCCAAGCATAAATTTTTGTATTGACCTTGGCTCTCCTTTTTTACATTTATGTTTTTGGTGTGATATTACCTACTAAAATGTACAGTAAAAATGTTCAATATAACGCCAAACCGTTTCTGCAGCATTGCAGTAACCAAGCGCGACCATTAATCATAACACGGCTTTTAAAATTGCCGCAATGGATTTGATATTCTAGCTGCCATTTTGTTAAAGTTTATGTGCACGAACTTCAGTTTAATAACTTAAAAATCATTATTCATTAGTGTTTAAAAGGGTAAGTATAACTTGTACAACATACAAAAACTTAACGAAGAAACTCTAGGTTTAGGCTTCATCGGAAGACCAGCGCTGGCAACATGCTAGCAATATGCTGATTTGGGGCCATTTCGTGGCATTTCCTATAGTGTCTCATATCGTTTCATGTTTTATGTAAATAGTATTTATGTGTTTACGAATAAATAACTTCCATTCTTCTATTACTGGGTCTTACCCTTTTTTAGACACAGAGCGTCTGGTTGACGTAACTGGTGAGCGAAGAGCTGGCGGCTTCCTCGCACAACTCTGCATTTCCATAACTGCTCGGTATTAAAACTTTTACGATAGCTCGCGATAGTTATTTATGTTCATCGAATATTCGTTTTTGAATTTGACATAAAATAAAAATGTATCACTGTTTTTCTTGGTTTTTATGACAAAATCTAAATATATAGACATATCCCACACATTTTTTGGTCCTTCGAACCGGATACAACGAGGAAATGCCGCCGTCTTAAGGCGCTAACGATGCTGGCGGCTCGGCCTTTTTTAGATTTGCTAGTTTAGTATTTAAACAGTTACTGTAATGCTGAGAAGTCTGTAGAAGTACATTTTGTTATTTGAAAAATAAAACATTACAAACAACAATGTCGAATAAAACTTCATAATCGAAGTATTGCAGTCCACTGCTGGACATGGGCAATTATTTTGTGAGGTCATTATTCATTATACAAACTTTATTTCGTCATCTGGAACGTCAATCGCTGTGAAACGTTGTTATTATAGCCGGTACCGAGAACGACAATATTCGTATATTTCGAGCATCTTTCTCTTATCCAATTAAGGCATCATGAGAGTGACAGAGGCGTCCGAAATATACCAATATCCTTTATCGCGGTAGCGCCACTGTTCTCCAGCTCAAACTTTTTTTTAAATACTTCTGCGTCAGACTGAGTCGGAACCTTTTCGTGACAACTAATCTTTTTTTAATAGGCTCTGGCTGTTACAAACTCCAAAACTAAGTTTAATCCTGTTACGTTAGTCACGAATATGGTTTATTTTTTAAATGGGGCATTGAATAGCTTCGTTGTTTTTAGTAGAATGTTAATATTCATTTTGTGATGGTAATATTGATTTTAGTGATATTGACTGCCAGCGTGTCACCAATAATATACCGGGTGCAGCCTGTAATAGGAACAAAAATTTTTGGGATCGCTTCTACTAAATAGTCGTAGAACAAATGTTGCTACGTTTTTGGTGTAGAAACGATGCCTAAAGTTAAAGCTCCTATTACAGGCCACACCCGGTATAAAGTATGATTACAGTCACATCTGAAGGTATAGATATATTTAATACCAAAAAAATTTAGCCACTCTTACATTTCAGCCTCCGTTAATATAACTTCTATCATCTCGAAGGGTAATTGTCATAGTCACGACGCTTGCCAGGCGGGTTGACAACTGCATTAGCTGTCGATTGCGTATCGACGGACGCTGCTGCCCATCCATCGGGTTTTCCCTTTGTCACCTCTTACGACGCGGGAGATAGCGTGGTGCTATTCTTAGGCGCTACCGCCAAAAACGATATTCGTATTTTTTGGCATTTTTCTCTTTGACCCAAATTAAAACGTCGTGAGAGTGACAGAGACAATCGTCTTAAATTTACGAATATCGTTTTTAGCCTTAGCACCTCTGGTCAGTCGGCACCTCACGATTTGGTAGAAAATCTTGGACATGATTCTATGTCACGTTACAAGTAGCCATAATTTGAAAAGTATCAATATTTTGAAACGTTCAGTTAAGTACAATTAAAAAAAGATGTTTTTTTGTTCGCAGGAACCCAGTGAAATGCGAGTGGAACAAGTTCTAACACTTAATGGAACGGATGCCAGGCTTGAGGTACGTAAATGTACTATTAGGGTCCCGTAGTCAACATTGGACCCTTTGGTTTTCTACGTCTGTCTGTTATTACTCGGCTTTGTTCAGTGACCGTTAGTCCTAGAGGCTGACCTGGGCCGGAACCGCGAATATCGAAGTTCGTATATTTTACATCGAAGTTCGTATATTTTACATCGAAGTTCGTATATTTTACATCGAAGTTCGTATATTTTACATCGAAGTTTGTATATTTCGGGCATTTTTCTCTTTTATTCCAATTAAGTGACTATAAGAGTGACAGAGATAATAGTTTTTCAAATTCATGAATATCGCCGCTGATTAAAAGCATCTATCTCTTTTACTCCAATTAAGGCGTCATAAGAGTGATAGAGACAATCGCCTGAAATTTACGAATATAGTTTTTTTTTTATTTGGTATGAATATGTCAAAGTGGTCAGTTAGAAAATAAAAATACGGGAATTATATGTTAGGTAAGGGGATTTTTTTGGTTCAAACCTAAAGTGTGAGGTGTCTCTATATAGTTAGGAATTCGAACATTTTTGGGAATAATCGCTCTGCGAATAAAAAAAAAACCTTTTTTATACATAACTGACCAGCGTTTGACCTCAGTCACACCAGATGGTAAGTGTTAAGTAATAGCCTATTCACTCTTGCCTTGAAAATACCCAAATTATATCTTTCCGGGAATACAGACGAAGATTCCTTCTATAGCAGATCGCATTAGGAAGGTAGAAGCGAATCGCTTAAGTGCCAACCTGTTTTTGGTGGTCGGCGAAAAACAATAAAGCCTCAGCCATTTAGTAAATACTACAAGAGACAAATGAAAAACATTCCTAGGCAAACATGCGCCGTACTGCCTAATGCTGGGTTTACATGACATTAGCGACTACGTTATTATACATGAAAGGGACTTAACCGCGTATGTTAACTTTAAAATTTACCTCCGACGTTTCGAAGACGACGTTGTCCTCGTGGTCTCGGATTAAGAGTGGCTAAAGTTCAAATCAACATGTATAATAATGTGTACAAACCGTGAAAGTATTAGCGACTACGCTTAGTACCTACTTGCAATATAATACGATTTTTTTTAATACAACGACAGTGCCAAACAAGCATAAGGCCTGCCTGATGGTAAGCAGTTACCGTAGCCTATGGACGCCTGCAACTCAAGAGGATTCACAAGCGCGTTGCCTACCCTTTAAGAGCCTACATACGATACAAGTCGTAATTGGGGGAGGCCAGTGCAGCAGTTGACTTATGGCTGGAATGATGATGATAATGAATCCATGACAGGATTTGATATTGAAAAAAAAATACATAGAAAACACTCATGACTCAGGAACAAATACCTGATTCATAATCATCATCATCATGTCAGCCGAAAGACGTCCACTGCTGGACATAGGCCTATCCCAGAACGACCCAAGAAGACCGAACTTGCACCTTCGTATCCCGAAACTAGGTCGTCGGTCCACCTTGTGGGAGCCCTACCTACGCTGCGACTTCCAATTCGTGGTCACCACTCCAGAAATTTCCTCATCCACCGCCACTTAATTTTGGCGATCCGGAGGGCTATATCGGTAACTTTGGTTCTACTGCGGATGAAATCATTGCTGATGCGATCACGCAGGGACACTCCCGATTACACATATAAATACTCGTACTGGGATTTGAACCCAGGGCCATTAGCTTAAGCGATTCGCTTCTACCTTCCTAATGCGGACTGCTAAGGAATGGAATTCGCTCCCTTCGGTAAGATATAATTTGGGTCTTTTCAAGGCAAGAGTGAATAGGCTGTTACTGAACCAGCGTGCTACACCCTCGACCTCGTCGTCACTTTCCATCAGGTGCGACTGAGGTCAAACGCTGGTCAGTCTTTTATAAAAAAAAAAAAAAGTAACCACCCACTACGCCCGACCTATTAAGAAATCTCTGTCCCAAAAAAATCCAGATTAACTCGTGTGAACCCAGCATTAGATATTCCAGTAATGTCCGCCCCGGGGCTCTTGTAACACAGTTTGAACCGCAAATGTGGAATAAAAGAACGTGCTTGGAAAAACGAGGAACAATAACCAAGTTAAATATCTGGAGTATTCGTGTATGAATAAATGTCATATAGTGAGTTCTCGGCAAGCGAGTATTGAACCTTTTATTTTAAACACAAAACTATCGAGAGATTCAATAATAGTTTATGTATCTGTGCATAATAAAGACGACCGGTCTGGCCTAGTGGGTAGTGACCCTGCCTGTGAAGCCGATGGTCCTGGGTTCGATTCCCAGTCAGGGCATTTATTTGTGTGATGAGCACAGATATTTGTTCCTGAGTCATGGGTGTTTTCTATGTATTTAAGTATGTATATGTATCTATCTATTATATACATCGTCGTCTAGTACCTTCAACACAAGCCTTACTGAGCTTACCGTAGGACTAGGTCGACTTGTGTAAGATTCTCCCGAAATATTTATTTATATATTTATATTTATAATAAAGGGCATTACAACAAGAGTGTGGGCTTATGAAACGAACCGAAGTTAAGTTTCATAATAACATCACACGAGTGTTATAATGCCTAATTATGTATAGTTTCATACACCACTTTATCTACACACATAAGTGTTTTAAGATGGGTTCAGAAACCGTAGGGTAATGACCTGCAGTCAGTTGCTTGGAATGGCAGCGTTTCGTTTTTCGTATCTCAGTCAAATATTTTTTTAAACCATAGACAAGCGAATGAACTCCCTATTCTACTTATATTGTCACTCGAGTTGAAATGTCGTTTGATTTAGGTATATTAAAAAAACATAACGAATTGGCGTTTTGTATTAATGACTGTTTTAATATCTATAGATACTAGAGTGGGGTATCTACCACTTGAATTTGACAGCTGTTCCAAATTTAAACTCATAATCTACCGTTTTGAGGAGGTAATGTTAACTTTACATCTCTATTAATTTCTGATGGTTGGTAATGCTGGTCATTGCCTACGGTTTCTGACGCATTTTAGAGCAGTAATGATATATATGTATAAAATTATTTTATAATTCTGTTACGAGTAACAGCGGCGTTATCGCGAAAAACTAAATTTCAGACGATTGTCTCTGTCACTCTCATAGCGCCTTAATTGTAGTAAAAGAGAAAGGTGCTCGAAATATACGAACTTCAACGTTCGCCATGCCGGGCCAGTTACTAGAATTTGTTGGTGTATTTTATTACCAACAATCATTCGAGCCGTGTGCCGTAGTAATTACGACGAAACTTTTTATGAGGTTTCTTCGGCGGATCCATCTTCATTACAACTCCCTCGAAGTTACTCAGCCTGAGAATATTTTGTGATAATTACAGTGATGTAAAATATCGTGTTCTTGTAAATAAACCCCGGACCACAAGGTGGACCGACGACCTGATAACATTTCAGCCGTATGCAGTCCACTGCTGGACATAGGTCTTCCACAAATATGACTTGTATCATCTTCGGGTAGTTGCCATAGTCGCCACGCTTGGCGTGTTGGCAACTGCATGAGCTGCAGATTGGGTTTCGACCGATACTGCTGCCCATCCGACGGTTTTTTTCCCTTTGTGGCATTTGGTCAACCACGGTGACGGCGTAGAGGAGCGCAGTTTCGGACATCCACAAACTAGCCTGAACGAAGACTTCGTACAGGTCGTTGGAAGTCGGTGGCTGCAGCAGCATGTGCTAGCTGGTAACAGAGTAGCTTCCATCATATAAAACATGTTTTTGTCCACAGCTGACGGAATCCGAGGCGTCCTGGGTAGCCTCCCTCCTCTGCCTTGGCGCGGTCTTCGGCTCCATACCGGCTGGTCTCATCTCGGAGTACTTCGGCCGTAAGAAGACCCTGCTTTACCTCGCGCTGCCGTTGTTAGTGTCATGGATCATGGTTGGATCGAGGTATGTACCTACATAGCTTATATACATAGCAGTGTGAGGATGTTGCATAAACATATCAGCTGCGAACGTCCACTGACATAGACCTGATAGACAACCACAGGGGGCAATCACTGGGGATGAGGGGTTTACATTCAGCTTCAAAAATGTAGTAGCAAAGTAGGCAAATATATCTGTACAGATCTGTATTTGAAGGTATAGCAGTAAGAAGAAGGTATAGATGTTTGGTCACTTTGGCTACAATTTGGTCTTATTTGGTCTATCGAAACTCTTAATAATTCAAAAAAAACTTGGGACTCCTACGTATTAGGATCGAAAGAGCTTGAAGTGTTTTTGAGTAGAAGTCGAATAAAAACTATATTGAATTAAACACAAATGTCTGCTAACGAAAATATAACGATTACAAATAAAGGAATACGGAAAAAATCAGATGCCTTGGGCGAGACTCGAAGTAACAATTCGGGGATACCATTTTTCCTTTATTTCTTAAATTTAGAAAGACAGTATGGTATTACTTCAGCCACGGATGTCCACTGTTGGAAATGGCCCTATCTTATAGACTACGATAAGCTGCATGGGAGGGTTTAATAGAAATATTTTTATTGCCACACACAAAAAAAAAAAAACACGTAAAAGTACAAAAAAACACAATACGAATCATTTTCAAACACATTGTGGCAACAGGGGTGTGCTCAGCAGCTGTGAGGCATACTAGCTGCAACAGCGCTGATTTTCAGCCACCCTCGACAACTACTACATTAACAAATCATACAGTGGGATCGCTCCATAACGCTCAAGAAAAGTAGGTAAAGTGCAACTTTAGATAAAATGGCAAAATATTGACTTTTTCAATACTTATTAATTGTGTCGAAGCGGGTAACTCACGCTTTATAAGTCGAATATTGGTCGACATGTTTCACTCCGTAACGAGGAGCATAAACATGAGCCATTTGCGTTGGCTAACCGACGCAGACTGTCAGACTGTCCCAGTCTGCGCTTCTATACAATTAATATGTTTGAGTCTTTTGTGCTTTAAATACTATCTGTCAAAATGGCAAACTAATACCTACCTTAGTTTACTACCTGTATTTGTCCACAGTCCGAACGTGTACGGGTTGTACGTAGGGCGGTTCGTGGGTGGCGTCGCCGTGGGCGCCTTCAGTGTGGCCATCCCGCCTTACGTGGCCGACATCGCGGAGAAGCATCTGTGGCCTACGCTAGCTAACTTCTACCACGTCCACTTCTCCTGCGGCATCCTGTTTGGATACATCATTGGTATGTATAAAGTTTTTTGGGGAAGTTTTGTTTAGAAAAGAAGGAGTAGACCAACAAAAAGACCGATGAGCTGGGCTAAATTTTTATGGCAGTAGACCAGTATTGGTGGAGCATTTTATGCAGTAGTGTTTACTTGTAGTTTTGGTAGTCTTAGTAGCATGGCGACGTGTTGATGATGACGATGAAAAAATAATAGATATTGGGACAATCGTAAACCAATCGATCTAGTCCAGTAAGCTCACCCACAATCCATACTAATATTATAATTATAAATGCGAAAGTGTGTATATTTGTTTGTCCGAGAGAACAGAGCGACGAATTGACGTGTTTTTTTAAGTGGTGGTAGTTGAAAGGATGGAGAGTGACATAGACTACTTTTTCCAGCGGGATAACATCTCATTCCCACGGGAAGACTCAATATGTTACATTTTCCTCATACCATCCGGGCCAAGCCGCGGGCATCATCTAGTCATTGATATAAGCAAACATGTTTGCATGTGCAAAATATGTATACCTTAAGAAAATAAGGTGCATCTTTAGATATTCTGAACCTGGAACTTTATCACGTTTAGACGCAATAAAAGTGTTAAAAAAATCGAGACGTGTGATTCATTTTCAATTTACCATTCCAGGTATGGTGCAAAGCACATCATGGCTATCCATTCTCTGCGCCAGCATCCCAACTGCCTTCTTCGTCGCCTTCATATTCTTACCGGAATCCCCAGCCTACTACATGTCACAAGGCAAGAACGCTGAAGCCAAGGCCGCCATGAGATACTTCCGAGGCATCGACAACGATATTGACGCAGAACTCAAAGCACTAAAAGAACAGATCAGAAACTACGCAAGGAACAGAGTGACTTTCAAACAGCTGTTCCGAACCAGATCTACCTTGAAAGCATTATTTGTCTCCTTTGGTCTCATGATCTTTCAACAGTTAAGCGGTATCTACCCAGTAATATTCTACACTGAGAAGATCTTTAAGGATTTCTCCATTTCCTTAAATCCGCCAGGAGCAGCGATAATTTTAGGCTTCTGCTTAGTTTCTTCCACATATTTCTCGACTATGCTTCTCAGGTCTTTCAGAAGACGAGTGCTCTTGATGATTTCTTTTATGACCATGGCTGTAAGCTTAGGTTCTCTAGCGATATACTACCACGTGAATGCAGGTAGAATTCAGGATAGCAGTACATGGGTTCCACTTTTTACTCTTTGTATATACGTGGTGGTTTATGCCATGGGTGCTGGGCCGATTCCTTGGCTGATGATGCGCGAGATATTCCCAGCTAATGCGACTAGACGAGCATCAGCTATAACTGCTGGTTTCCACTGGTTCCTCGCCTTCGGAGTTACGAAGCTGTACCAGAATTTAGTGGCAAGTGTGAAGACTGGGTGGACATTATGGCAGTTCGCGGTAATTTGTATAGTTGCGACTATTTTTATTTACTTCTTCGTGCCGGAGACTAAAGGGAAGACGCTGGATGAGATCCAGAAAGCGTTTGATGGGATCCAGAAGAAGAAGCATAGACATGTCATTGAAGTTGAAAGTTTGTCGGATGCTGAGGCTGTATAAGACTAAGTAATTTAAGAAAATATTAATGGCAACTGTTTGGGGGTTTTCAGTTAACTGTGTACAGTTGAAGGCACAAATAAATATACATAAATAAACCTTAACGCATTGTAATAAGGTCTAAAATTGTATGTATGAGTTTAATGTAAAATTAAAAACCTTACTAATTAAAAAAATACGTAAATTAAATTTTTTCACTAAATGCATTAAAAATAGTCGTCACAACACATTTTGTCACAAAACTGATTTAAACAGAACTTAAGTCTCGCTTTAAGTTTTAAGATTAGGTATATCCAATTAGAGGTAAATGGCGATTCACGATTTACACACTGACATTTTTGGGTTTTTAACTGAGCCCTGAGTGTAAATTTTTAACGTAACAAAACGTCATGAACGCGTTAGAGTTACCCATATAAATAACAGTATCACTTACGCGTTCGAGACGTTTTTTTACGTCAAAAGAAACATGACACTAGAGCCTCTGTTATTCTTGAAAAAATTTTTTTTTTCTGAATACTTAGTCAAGAAACATGGCATAGATCTAAGCACACAATTATGTGTTGGTAGGTATAATTTAACAATTATTTTTGGTTAAAAAAAAAATTATGTGTTGTGGTGGTGTGTGATCAACGATTTCATTTTAGTCAAAATTATAAGCAGTGTTTCGTTTTAAGAAATACTTTTACTATTACTACTTAATCAAACAACAAAATAGGAACTTAACATTAGGAGTGAGTTGCATCGATGTAAAATTAAGATACACTATTAGTACAGCCATAGACTTTAATTTGTGAGCCACTTACGGTTCAAGCTATTTTCTTTTGTTTAATATTTATTATATGAAATGCCCAATGTAAAGTGAACCCTAAATGGCTCAACAATTAAAGTCCCTGACCGTACTATTACCTACAAATTGTACTCGCAAATAATGTCCTATTATTAGTGAGGTTGTCTTTAAGACGAATTAAAAATACCTGCGGAGCTACCGCTAAAAACGATATTCGTAAATTTCGGACGATTGTCTCTGTCACTCTCATGTCGCCATAATTGGAGTAAAAGAGAAAGATGCTCGAAATATACGATAAATATCGATGTTCGTGGTACCGGGCCGGGTCGTACCGCGATTCATTGATGTCGACCTAGGAGGATATAACCAATATGGAGTAGCCAATAACAAGCGTTCCCCTCTGCCAAAATTACTCGGCCGCCGGTCATAGTTCTTGAACTTGTGTGAATATTGTTTATGCTAGTGTTTGATCATTTTGTCGTGTGCGTGTGTAGCGACGCACGTAAAAAATGCAACAGTGTTAACATTATTTATGTGTTACCTCACCCCCGCGCCAAAACGGTAGAATTTTTCCGCTTGAAATTAGTGCGTGTGTCGGCTCCATATTGGTTATATCCTCCTAGATGTTGATCGATAATATCGACCGATGGTGTTGATCGGTGATCGATAGATTAGTGTAAAAATTACAGCACTAATCGATTGTAATCGATCGATGTGACCTTTTATTTATACATCGATGTTGAGTTTTGAAATTTTGTATACGAATAAATTATATTGATTGAATTATTCATTTAATAAATATGTACCACAGAATGGAAATGTATTGGATTTTAGGAAGTCGTAATTGTAGCAAGAATGATGTATGTAAGTTTTAGTAGTTTTATATCAGTTAGTTTTTAATAGTTTTATTAAATTATTGTACGGGCTGCAGTATAGCTTCTAGATATATGATTACATATGTATTTATTTTATTAATAATGATTATAATGAATTTAAATATAAAGGAAGTTGTTTTAATGAATGACGACTGTTACAGTCAGCAGCAAAAGTGGCTAAGCGATTGAAGTGTTCAAAATGACCTCCACGCGCTCTTATTCTCTTGACAATAGAGATGTGTTGACCTCATTTTGAAAACCTCAAACGCTTAGCCACTTCTGCTGCTGACTGTACCTTTACTTCTAAGCTATAAAAGAAAATCTAAGCTATAAAATATAAAAGTTCTCAGCTATAAAAGATAATTCACACTTAGTTTGGCAAGATGTCTACTGGTGGACATAGGCCTCCCCCAAAGATGACTAATACCATCTTGGGGAAGATAGTTGCCACGCTTGCGAGGCGGGTTGGCGACCGCAGTAGCTGTTTATTCGGTTTCGACGAACGTTAATGCCCATCTGCCAATTTTCGCCCTTGGCTTGGCACGGCACATACATTACATCTATTTTGATTACATAATTATAATTAACTTAAACTTATTAGTCGTAGTGGTGACTGTACCCTTACAATGAGTTGTGACTTTGAGGTTTTCGATAACGAGTATCGAGTTTACTATCTGTACATCTAGATAGTACAAGCTTAGATGGTTGGCAGTCCTCAACTGTGCGTTTTTCTAGAAACTTACTGCCTCGCACAGCAAAACTCTGGAATGAAGTGTCGTGTGCAGTATTTCCGGATCGATATGACATCCAAACCTTCAAGAAAAGAGCGTATAGGGATCTTAAAGGTCGGCAACGTACTGGTGACTCCTCTGGTGTTGCGAGTGTCGGCGGCGGTAGTTGCTTACCATCAGGCAATCCGTCTGCTCGTTTGCCTCCTATATCATAAAAAAACAACAAGCGCACAGATAGTAAACTCGGTACTCGTTATCGAAAACCTCAATGTCACAACTCAAGGTAAGGGTACAGGTGATCGCGTAGAAATGTTATGTAAATAATTATTTCTGAATAAGAGTATAATTCGGCTGTTAATCTTCAGACTTGTAGACGTATTGGGACGTTGCCCAAACGTCCTCGGCTATTTACTGTGGACGTGAGGGTACTGAGAAGCAGCCGATTTGCGAACACATAGCTAGGGTTCCGTTTGAAATCGGAAAAACCTTCCAAAATCAGAGAGATTCTTCAAAAAAGCAGTGCATAGTTGTTGTATCGACAACGCGTAGGTATGTGAATTCTAGGGAGTTTTAGGCTGAGATTATTGCTTACCATCTGGCAGGCAGTAGACATGTTTGCCACCGTACTCGATGTAGTGGCAATAAAAAAAGACAAATAAATATTTAATACAGACGAAAAAATAATTAAAAGCGAAAAAACACGCAAAATCTATAAATCTATGTGTTTTACTATCCGTTAAATATCCCGCTTCATGTAATTACAATTTCATAAATGATAATCACGGTTCTACTCACGTTTATTTAGTCACTCGCGCGACATGTTTCGGAGAACATAGACCTCCATTTTCAAGCACTAGGAGTTTGCAAACGGCGGTTCGCAGTTCGCGTCGATAGCTGTCACTTTACTGTTGCGCCAGACTAAACCTGAGTAGAGCCGTGATTAAAAAATTTATAAACATGTTTTTCACTTCTCATGCTCTAAAAGTATGTCATATTATGCTTGCCAAGGCGGACTAAAGTAATACATTTAGCCTCTTGGGAAAATATGTATACATATTTATGGTATACAAAACGTTTTAAATTGACCAACCAGAACGCTTCACGTTATTAAATCCACCAATCACGACACATATCGAAGTTAATTGCAACTCTAGGTGCGAAAACTGTTTAAACATGTGAAATCATTAAACAAAACTTTGTATAAAGTATCAACCAATCAGATATACCGCAATATTAAAATCGACCAATGAGGAAACGCCATCAAATTCTCAAAGCATTAGGTGCTTTTTAGTTCCTACTTCACAAGCATTAAAAAATTTTACATCGTTGGCAAACTCTTTGAAGCCCAAATTATACATTGTCTATGGCATTTATTCACGACGTAGATATATCCTATCTGTATCAAAGTACTGAAAAAACTACAAAGATTGCCAAATTAAACATTTTTGACACAGAATTCATTGCGGGCGATAAAATTGTAACTATTTGTTTATTGTTAAAATGTTACTTTATTTTATTTTCTCGCAATTGAAGTGAAAACTAGTATGTATAACTTGGGTAAAATAACCATCTCGTGGTACTATGGCCTACTTTAGCCCCTTGTCATACAATCTACTATTTTTAAGTTCAATAAAAAGTAAGGTTTACTAAATTATTTTATTAAATTACCAAGTTAATACAGATATTTAAAAATAAAATCATCATCATCATCATCATCATGTCAGCCGAAAGACGTCCACTGCTGGACATAGGCCTCCACCAGAACAACCCAAGAAGACCGATCCTGCGCCTTCCACATCCAGCGGTATCCCGCCACTCTGACTAGGTCACCGCGCGGTAACCTTGTGAGAGGCCTACTTACGCTGCGTCACAAATAATGTTACAAATAAAATAATGGTAGCTACCTCAGCGCCCCACGCAAGTGTGCTCTGAAGGCTCTCTTCTCTGGGTAAGTATGAGCCAGCATCTGTTCACGTTTAATCAACCGACCGACCTGGCCGGTTTGCCCTAGTGGGTAGTGACCCTGCCCATGAAGCCGAAGGTCCTGGGTTCGATTTCCAGTCGGGGCATTTATTTGTGTGATGAGCACAGATATTTGTTCCTGAGTCATGGGTGTTTTTTATGTATTTAAGTATTTATATGTATCTTTTATAAATATCGTCGTCTAGCACCTACAACACAAGCCTTACTGAACTTACCGTAGGACTAGGTCGATTTGTGTAAGATTGTCCCGAAATATTTATTTATTTCTTTATTTAATATACAGAACTCTCGCAAATAAATAGCGGAGTTAATCTTTACGCCATTTTTTGTTATTCTATGTTGAAAGTACCTTCAAATTATGATTGATATTTACGTGCAGAGAATTGATAATATCTATGCTCGGATTGAGGCTAAAGGGTTCTAACCCTTATTTGTATACGCATAGGTATAGAAATTAAATAATGATTTTTGGTGAGGTTAACCCTGTCTATCATTTAAGGGATTTCAGTATTCTTTAAATAAAAATTATAGGTGTTAATTGTATCATCATCATCTCAGCCATAAGTCATCCATGGCTGAACATAGGCCCTTGAACCTCCACATGGACCGGTCGGAAGCGACCTGCATTCAGTGTCTTCAGGCGATCTTAATGTGGTCGTCTGTCCATCTTGTGGATGGACGTCCTACGCTGCGCTACACTTTTCTATCCCATCGGCCATCTTCTCTGCGTGCCATGAACCTACCGATAGTTGTTTCCGCGAACGGTCTCATAGCGAAAAGTCTCCCAACATCTCGAGAGACTCGCTACGTGGTTGTGGTTGGATCAAGAGTCAGATTCAGAAGGCGGTAATCCTGGACACGGCGCGCATAGTCCGGCGGTTCCTCTCTGCAGTCCTAACCACCGGCAGCCTGGGCCCTTCCCGTTGTTGTACGCACCCTTGGGCTCATTCAAAAATCATGTAATCATGTTTGGCCTTATTTTGACCCCCGTCCCCCTTGGTGATATTTGGTGATCTTCCCCCTCCGAAATCACGTGTAGTTTTCGAGTGACACTTTTTACTGTTAAGACCACGAAATTATGTTACATCACACCGTTTCAGTACTACTAAAACTAAACTACATGATTTTTGAATGATCCCCTAGGTTAGGTTCTTATTTTTTAAATACGTTTTAGACGTGTATTTATATTTTACCTTTATAAAAATATTATGAAAACGTAATACAAAAGATTAAAATCATCATCATATCTTCAATTTCATTAATTTCTGACCTCGGATCAGACCAGAAATTCATTAAAAGAAAATGTCGTAATCTAATTGAATTCGTACTCGTGTTATTTCTGAATAAAATCTTAGAACCCGACCTTTCCAACTGACAATCTAAAATGATAATTACAACTCAAATTCATCCATCAAAACTTTAAATAACCCTTTTGCCGAGTCTTTGAATAGAAGATCAAGTATCTGCCGCGATCCCATGTAAAACGATATTCGTTTTTTGATAGTCTCTGTCACTTTCGTAACGCCTTAATTAGAGTAAAAGAGTAAGACGCTCGAAATATAAGAAACTTCGATGTTCGCGGTACCGGACCTGCTTTCTAGAATTTTCCAAAATGTAGTCTTTGTCTGAGACTGGGGTCCACTTGGCAAGTTTTGTCAGGATTTGGCGTAGGCACTAGTTTTACGAAAGCGTCGGCCATCTGAACTTCCAACCCAGGAGGTAAACTAAGCCTTATTGTTTTTTATTATGCAGAAACGTTTACTAGCGAATATCTTCGATATTTAAATCGATAGAAAAAAGAAATAATTAATTACCGACAACCACTGGGCAACTAGGCCAAGTAAACCTGATTGGTTGATTAGTCCTTTGTCCTCACAATGTTTTCCTTCACCGAAAAGCGACTAGTATATCTCAAATGATATTTAGTACATAAGTTCCAAAACGAATAATTTACAAGGTAAGCTAGCCATTACATATTCTTTAAACTAAAAAAGCCCTTGAGGCAATGTATAAAAAAAGGCTTCACTCACGTTTCCTTCTGTAATTTTTGATGAAATATTAAAACTAGCACATCAAAACTGTGGAGTGATTTTCCGTCAGCGGTATTTCCGGAACGATACGATCCTCATACCTTCAAGAAAAGAGCGTAATCTTATCTTAAAGGCCGGCAATGCGCTTGTGACTCCCCTGGTGTGCCCATGGTCGACGGTAATTGCTTACCATCAGGCAATCCGCCTGCTCGTTTGCTTCATTTATCATAAAAAACATGTTTTCTTTCAAGGAAGTCGACAGCAAGGAAAATAATCTCAATGCACAAAAGAAATAAACAAAAAATAAAAAAAGTCGTAAAAACGAAAGGAAACTGAACAAAATTACCATAATACACTTGTGGCCCGTAAACCTAACTTTGGTCGTGATCATTGCAAATTATTGTTGTTAGCTTTTTCCATTGTTCCCAAGTGTAATCGAAATTTGTATTCCGATTGTGACTTTAAGATGAACTTTAAGATTTAATTGTAGTCAATAAAATTATAATAAGTGTATACGTTTCTTTTATCTAAACAGTGTTATCCTAGCCTTTAGACAAACCCCGAAATCCCACGCTGGGTTGCTGGTCTCAGCAATTATTTGAAGTTAATATGTTTTAAAATAGAAGATAAAAAGATAATGTTAAATAACCTCCTTCTTTTTATGAAGACAGTTAAAAAAAAGTTTTTCTCGAAAATCACAAAAAGATATTCACTGTATGAAACTGAAAAAAAAAAACCGATCTAGTTATGTAATAAAATAAAGCAGTGTATAGGTAGTAGGGCAACGCACGTATGAACCTGGAGTCACAGGGTATTTTCAAGGCAAGAGTGAAGGCTGTTACTGAACCAGCGTGCTACACCCTCGACCTCGTCGACACTTACCATCAGGTGCGACTGAGGTCAAGGATTAAAAAAATACTTAAAGCTCTGTCTTTTCGTCTTACAAGATAACACAAATAAATGCAATCACAAGGATTTAAACTAGGCCAAAAATCTAATCTACTAGAAATAATAATAATAATAATAAATATTCAGGACAATCTTACACAAATCGACCTAGTCCTACGGTAAGCTCAGTAAGGCTTGTGTTGCAGGTACTAGACGACGATATATATAATAGATAGATACATATAAATACTTAAATACATAGAAAACAACCATGACCCAGGAACAAATATCTGTGCTCATCACACAAATAAATGCCATGACTGGGAATCGAACTCAGGACCATCGGCTTCATAGGCAGGGTCACTACCCACTAGGCCAGACCGGTCGTCAAAAACCGCGCAGTCATCACCGCGTCCTCGCCGACCGACGGTAAAAACGCAAGTGTGCTCGGGCTCTAAGCAGGCCCGGTCCTGCTATCGAAGTTCGTATATTTAAAGCATCTTTCTCTTTTACTCCAATTAAGGCGTCATGAGAGTAAAAAGACCATCGTCCGAAAACGAATGTTTTTCGCGGAAGCTCCGGCCCCTCTCCCCGGGGAACATATCAGCAAATTTGAACACATTAACAACTCCGCCGGCTCGTTGTTCCCAACATGACTTTCGCAACTTGTGCGAACATGTCACGTGTTCCGCAATTAAATTACAATTAAACAATTAATATACAACGGAAAGTTTCAGCTGAATGTTTACGGTACGATACAATTACGGCTGCCAGCCTTTTGTGTTCTAATTTGCTATACTGTTTTAACTAAGATGCAAAATTTATCATTTAATATTCTCACTACTCGTATATCAGGTGGAGAATTTATTACGATTTGTAAACTAAATTAGTTATATTAAAAACAAACACACACACACACACATTGCACGTTGCATTTGCACATAATTATGTACCTACTCATAATAACATCATATATTTAAGAGTTTGGCTCTTGTCGGTGGAGTAATTTCCATTCGGGTCTATTCTCTGCCTTTTCCTTCAATTCTCTATAAGTTACAACTTCAACTTTTTCTTTTAACTCCTCCATGTAAGTCCTTCGCGGTCTTCCTCTTTTCCTTCCCCTACTCATACTTAGTAACAAATACCTAAATTATAGAGATTATAGTTTTAAGTATAGACTAGCACACATTATACTTTGTATACACAGACAACATAGATAAAGAAGAGCGGTGTCTCCCGGCATAGGTTATTTTGTAAATAACTATTTTGTCACTCGGAAGACAAGGCCAAGTTGGCTGCGAAAAAGCTCGGTGTGCTCAACAGGGTAAAGCAATACTTTACTGCGAGGCAAAAACTGCAGCTTTATAAGTCGCAAAACCGAGCGTCGAAACCGAATTAACAGCTGCTGCGTGCCAAGCGTGGTGACTGTGGACTTCCCCCAAGATGATACAAGTCACATTTGGGGGAGGTCTCTGTCCAGCAGTAGACGTCTTCCGGCTGGAATAATGGTGATCCTCGTTCTGAGGATCTCTCTCTAGTCGTTCCTTCATATCTGAAGATCGATATCATCGAGCGTCCCTCTGTCCAGTATGACTTGCCTCCATCTACTTCTGTCCGTGGCAAATAGTAGAGTGTCATACAACTTTTTCTTCTTGACCTGGTCACTCCACCGCGTCGGGGATTTGTGTATCCTTTTGACTTCTACCTTACCCACCATGACCATTTTCTCTAGGATAGGTTCGTTCCGAGGATAGGTTTTTACGATATGAAGTCAAAATTCAAATACAATTATTTATTCGTGATAAACTTTATAATAAATATGAAACATACCTATAAAGTGTTCTAGCTCTGAGGTCTCTGGTGACCTAATTCACCGACTGGACCACAATACGATGAGTAGGGTCTGGTTGGCGTAACTGGTGACCGAAAAACTGACGGCTTCCTCGCACGACTTTAAGTGTACTACCAAGTAAATTTTAAATTGAAATATATAACATAATATAGGTATGACAATTGCCGTGTGATTCTGGCTGACTAGAATAGCACAACCCCATCTCCTCCCGCGGGTGTCGCAAGAGGCGACAAAGGGAAAAATCCTACGGACGGGCAGCAGCGTCCATCGAAACCCAATCTACAGCTACTGCGGTCGCCAACCCGCCGAGCGTCGCGACTATGGCAACTACTCCCCAAAATGATACAAGTCATATTTGTGGGAGGCCTATGTCCAGCAGTGGACGTACGGCTGAAATGTATGTAATGTAGATAACATATACTTAGGAAAATGGGACCAGCTCCACCGACATCCGAGGCAGGATTTGAATCCGAATCGGAGTCGTTATTTTTATATTAACTTAGATGTTTTTTATTTGAAAATAAATAATGAACTCAATCAAGTTCAGATTTCTAACTTCCAAACAGCACAAGTTCGTAAGCAGTCATATCATTCATTCCTCATATTTATAGTATATTTTTCAACACCGCGATGAGACATATCTCTCCCTCCCTAGTCACATCAGCTATCTGAATATCAGTTAAATTTTGGACCTTAAAACGGGGTAATACGATATATAATCAAATGTTTTTTTTTTCAGTGGTTATTGTTATGCGTAGTGACGTATCTTGTTAGTATTCAAATAACAAATAACAGCCGGAGTCCCGCCCGGGGGAAATCTGAAATATGAAAATTTCGTGTAAACGAATTTAAGAAAATAAACCGCTGATGCGACTAGTTTTATTTGCATATTCCTATCCTATATATAAGACTTTTATTATACTAATATTGTTTAATTTGGAATATTCCAATGAAGTTAGATTTTTGCAAAAAAAAATGTTAAATAATAACGACCGGTCTAGCCTAGTGGGTAGTAGGGTGGGTAGGGGTAGGCAGGGGCCTATGAAGCCGATGGTCCTGGGTTTGAATCCCAGTAGGGGCAGGGCTAGAAGCTTGAATTTTATTTAAGTTATAGGCCATCAAAAGGCTATTATGTGTTAAAAATTGGAGGTGTCCCTCTCTAAGAACTTATGAAAAAATTTAATGAAAATGTTAAGCCTTAAAATAAAGAAACTGTCTATGGAATGTTATACGGTTTATAGTGACATATTGTCCGTCTCGGCTAAGTGTATTATATGTTTAAAGCACGAATTAATTAAATCTACAGAAACGGAAATATTCATGAAAAATGAACTTTCTTAATTTTTTTTTTCTTGGAAAGTAAGAAGAGGAGAATGCTGTTATTTTGTATAAAATAGTCGAAAAAGCTATTAAGGCACAAGATGTTCCCATATCCTGCCATGGCCTTTAATAGTGACAACCTTAGTGGCCAAATTATATCGATACAGATCTTTATTTGTAAGGATGTGTTATGGCTACTATGGTTGTCACTACACAAAAAACATTGGTAAGAAAAAAATGTGGTATACCTATAAAACTACAGGCGAAATCTCAGACAGAAGCTACAGGAGTCATAACATTAGAATTCAGAACGCAACACTTTCTCAATCGTCCTCAAAACTCCGACTCCCTACTTAAAATCAGAAGCAAAACTAAGCATCTCCCCGCGGCGCGAGTAAGTTCCATTGAAAAAAGTTGAGGAAACACTTTGAGAGCCACACCTGCGTTTCATTTAGAAGAACTTATTTCGCGAGAGTTTTTTTGCTTGAATTTTATGGGCAGCGCCTAGAGTGTGGACTCACGGACGTCGCGCCTGGCGATCCTTTTCAAAACTCGCAAAAATAAACATATATGAAGTATATTCAAATATTAAAAGTTAGCACACAATATTTGACAAAGTGAGCGGTTACCCTCTTATGTTAATTTGAGACCCGAGTTAGCGTAAGTTTCCAAAATTTAATCTTAAGCTTTGAACTACTATTTTTCACGGCACCGCGAGGAAAATGCTAATTCAAAATTACAATTTATTGATGTTCATTTCATTTATCATTCAGAATCATCATGTAAGAGTCTATTCAAATGGCTAATGCCAAAAAGTACTCACAATTAGTATTACATGACTTGGCAGTCTAATTAATGAAATATTTCTGTCTGCTTTGAAAAAATAAGACTTTCTGCGGTGAAAAGAGTATGAATAATTTATATTTTTGTACCGGGTATTTGTATTACTTATTTTTGTACGCAAATGTCAAAAAGTCTTCATCATCAAACAAGTCAAGCCCTAGAATAAATAGGATTAGGTATATAAACAAATTGGCATTCTGACAAAAACCTAACAAGATACTAAAATTATAAATTTTATTAGAATATTTGTTATATAATAATGTATCATTCAATTGTACACAATTGAACTGTGAAATAATACAACTAGTTTGAAATTTAATAAAAATAACATATATAATGACAAATAAAAAATAGTCTCCAAATCAGTGCCATTGAAACACTACTAAGAGCGTACATCGAAAATCCAAATTCGCTTTGAAAGGATAGTCTTTCTCCCTAATCACGTCTTAATTGAAGTAAAAGAGACAGATGCTCATAAATTTCGAACTTCGATGTTCGTTGCGGGTCCTCTGTCCCCGTGTGTACCGACCAGTAACTGTTCCAAGCTGAAGTTTAGTGTTCCCCGATATTTCCGCCGTTCCGTCTGCGGTACTAAAACGACTCTATATTTATTCGGTTTTGTATCCGACAAGCTTGTTCACTTAACTGCGGTTTCTGTTGCTGCCGAGGTTCGGAATGGAATATGCTGACAGAGCTTACTATCTCACTAATATTATACTTCATAATTTCAGCCATAAGTCGTTCACTGCTGGACATAGACCCGGGCCCGGAACCGCACCCGGGTATGTTCTTAAACTACGTCCAATAATGCGAGGTAGGGCACAGCGACGTACCATCACGCTTGATTCCGAAGAAGCCCAACTGGGGAAGTACCTCCACCTTACAGAAGACCACAGCCATTCTACCTTTCAGGTATGTGGTATTGTGTTCCTGCTGGTAAGGTTCCCAGAGCTCCAACCCCTTAAAGGCCGGCAACGCGTTTGTGACCCCCCGGTGTTGCGGGTGTCCGTGGGCGACGGTAATTGCTTACCATCAGGCAATCCGTCTGCTCGTTTGCCACCTTTGTCATTAAAAAAAACATAGGCCTCCCACCAATGTGACTCGTATCATCTTGCGGCTAGTTGCCATAGTCGCCACTCTTCGCAGGGAGGGTTTAGAAAAGTAGTTACCACGCCAATTCCTGGGATTAGCCCAAGCGGACCCCAGACTCCCATGAGCCCTGGCAAAATACCGGGACAACTCGAGGAAAATGTCACCAAGACGTGCAGAATTAACCTTCTTGTCTTTCAGGGTGTACGCAGAACTCACTCAGATAGCATGCTATACGAACACCGAAGTTCAAAAATATCGGGCAACTTTCTCACTTTTTTAAAATATACAACGGCGGTGGCAAACAAGCATACGACCCACCCATGATGGTAAGCAGTTACCGTAGACTATGGACTCCAGCAACTCCAGAGGATTCACATGTTCGAGTCACCCTTTAAGAACGTATACTCCTTTGTGGAAGAACCTCATACTGGGTTCACGTACTCCAAGGAGTATTAGAGTGACAGGATATCGTTCGAAAGTTGCGATTCTTGATTTTCCCGGTAAGCCCTCAGCCTTACACTTGCCCTATTTCACGTGATAACACCTAGGTTAGGTCGACAACACTCTACCTTGACCTCCCTTTGTTACGAGTACTTCAGGCAGTCTGGACGCTAATGGCTTAAGGTCGATAATTGAACAGACTTAATAAGAGTATTGTATAAAATAAAGTTTTCTCAAACATGCAATGAAATATTGTCTTTACATTCCTTATAACAGACTCGGAAGTATGTTTTTTTGGGCGCGGCAACCAAAGGGGACGGAAACGGAATTTCATATAGCCTGGCAGGCCTAGGCCTGCAAAGTAACTTTTATACAGAGGCAAAGATGGCGGGTGTCATAGCAAACAGCTGATGTTAATTTTTAATACATTTGTGATTGTGATTTTGCAAATTTCATTTTTTGAAGCAATTTTTTATTTTATTGTATGTTCGAGTTATGCACTATACATGCCTCGTCGTGAAAACGGATTCCCGGCCTCGTATCACTATCCGAATCCGAAATCCTCATTTTCCCGGCCTCTTATGTAATGTACTATTTTAATGTAAAAGTAACTTTTACCTATATTTTCATCAGTTTATGTTAGTATTATGTATGTATGTTTGCATGTATATTATATAAATGTATATAAGTATGTTTAATTTATATTTAAATGTGTATTGGTTTATGTTTCCATAAATTTATTTTTTATGAACCGCCTGCAACTTCTTTGTGATTTGCCTAAAGCCTGGTAGAGACTGCTTTGTATCATTAAGTCAATCCCATATAAATAAATAAATATTTCAGGACAATATTTCACAAATCAACTTAGTCCTACGGTAAGCTCATTAAGGCTTGTGTTGTACTAGACGACGATATATATAATAGATATGATTAGATCACCCATGACTCAGGAACAAATATCTGTGCTCATCACACAAATAAATGCCCTGCTGGTTTTGAACCCATGACCATCGGCTTCATAGGCAGGGTGACTACCCACTAGGCCAGACCGGTCGTCATATGTAATGTATGTTGAGTTTAGACATTAGTTCCTGAGTCATGGGCATTTTGTATGTATTTCTATATTATGTATATCGTTGGCTGAATACCGACAACACAATCCTTCTTGCTTACCGTGGGGCTCACATTGTGTATGGACAATCATTTTAGCCGTGTTGTGTTCCTGATGGTGAGTAAGGTTCCCAGAGCTTTTGAACCCGGGTATGTCCTTAAACTACGTCCAACAATGAGAGGTAGGGCACAGCGAAGTACCATCACGCTCGAGTCCGGAGAAGCCCAACTGGGGAAATACCTCCTCCTTATCTTGGTCTTCTGTAAGACCACAGCCATAATAGCACTGCTACCTTTCAGGTATGTAGTGTTGTATTCCTGATGGTGAGTAAGGTTCCCAGAGCTCCAACCCCCCTTAAAGGTCGGCAACGCACTTGTGACTCCCCTGGTGTTGCAATCCGTCTGCTCGTTTGCCACCTTATGTCATAAAAAGTTCTAATCCCCTTCAAGGCTGGCAACGTGCTTGTGACCCCCTGTGTTGCGGGTGTCCATGTCGATTTTTGATAGTTAATTAATTAATTTTCACGCCACTGCTCGGAAAAATGGCCAAAGATGGATTAAAAGAGAGTAGAAAGTTGCTCTAAGGCCCACTTGCGCCACTCAGGGTTAACCGGTAACCCCAGAGTTAGTGCCAAAAATGTATGGACTTAACTGGTTAGCCTCGGGTTAGTTGGCTAACCCTGAGTGGCGCAAGTGGGCCTTAGTAGCTCTATTCAACAACAGTCCAATAATGTAGATTTGCAAAGTAAAGTGTAGTCTTTTGCGGCCTTTTTTACTTTCTACTCTGCTATTGGTCGACTATTTTTGACATTAGTAACTCTTTAAAAAAAAAGGGAGTAACATTACATTTGAGCGTTTGATGGGTGACGGTAATTGCCTGATGGTAAGCAATTACCGTCTGCTTGTTTGCCACCTTTGTCTTAAAGGATCTCAGAAGATTTCGAAAAATTATGAATGAAGTTAACCGCGTTCAACTTTTCCAAATTTGACTATGATTGATTGATTTAGAACTTTGTGGAAACTTTTTAAATACAATAATTATATACCGTGTTTTTAATGGTTCCGTAGTCAACTAGCAACTCCCGCCGGTGTTGGCGCACTTGGTAGGCGCTTTGGTGACCGCAATAGCTGGCGCTCCAGACTGCTAATCTTAAATAACAGTGGGTGGGGCTCATTGCACGTAGAACCGGTGGCCGTTGGGGCGTAGAGCTTCTCGTCAATCTTGTACCGGAAGACGCAGCGTGGGCAAACCCCCTACAAGGTGGACCGACAATATGGTAAAGATCGTGGGAGTCCACTGGATGCTGATGGCGCAAAACCAGTAATTGTGGGCCGCTTTGAGGGAGCCCTAATGTCCGCGGATGTTTTTCAGCTGATATAATGATGATCACACAGATAAATGCCCTGGCTACATACAAGATATATGTTAGTTTTGAATGTAGGCTTCTTTAGGTAAGCTATTCGCCATTCCATTCTTATTTATTTATAATTAATAACACAATTTAACGTAACGATCATCCCATACGATTCATATGAACAGGTATTATAGCTGGACTAATTATTCACCCGTATCAAATATCCACGCAGTTAAACTCGACTGTATATATTAATTATACTAAACTATCTAATTATCCCATTCGGCGTCGAGACTCGAGACCCTCGGTCCGTGGAGCCCCGGCGCTCTGAGTCTCTTTAAGGACCTTTCAAAGAGACTCAGAGACGCCACAGGAGACCGAACAGCTGGCAGCTACCTCGCTCAGCGTATCAGTCTTAAGATTCAGCGAGGAAATCCTGCCAGCATCTTTGGTACTATGCCGCAGGGGCCTTGTTTAGATTTATGTTAGTTGTAGTTAAATTTATTGTTAGTTATAATTATTAAATGTTTTTCTATATTTAGTTGTTTTTGGTAAGTATCATCTTAGTGGTGCTATTCTAGTCAGCCGGCGTCACACGGCTAGGCTAGTATTATTAACTATCTAATATCTACACTAAAATTGACCCCAAAAATGTCCGTACTGTAAATGGACCCCGTGACCTCGCTACTAAGCAGGGTCACTCACTAAGTCGTCTAACCGCGTATTCTAACTTCCATACCCTAACCCTTTTGTCTTTGAGATCCCTGTAATTGGCTAAGATTTGGTCACCCCCGTTTGTCCTACAAAACTTTTGATCTAATGTACACTGCTGGTGAAAAACTTTTCTGATGTCACACAGTCTAAATATCATCTTCATATCAGCAGAATCACGTCCACTGCTGGACATAGGCCTTCCTCAAAGCGGCCCAGTTTTCCATCCAGTTGATTCCCGCGATCTTCAACATGTCGTCGGTCTACCTTGTGGTGGGTCTGCCCACGCTGCCACGCTGGTCTGAATCACAGATTATAAAATTACAGACTTCAAAAATTTTATTTAAATTTTCGTCAGTTATTGTAATATCGGTCCTCTTGGGTCGTTCTGGGGAGGCCTATGTCCAGCAGTGGACGTCTTTCGGCTGACATGATGATGATGATTGTAATATTTTATGGCTAATGATGGCTTTACTCACGTTTATTTAGTCACTCGCGGGTGAGTGACAAAACGTCGACCAAAAGTCGTCATTTTTCTTCATAAAAGCTCGTTACTTGACCTTCTGCTGACTACGAGCCCAGACGGATGTATCGTCTCAGTGGATGCGCCTCTCGGTTCATCGGACCACTGTCTCGTCCGGACCCAAGTGCCATGTACACGACAAGAATCTCACCGTCCAGCCGGACAGCGTCGTGTCTGGCACTATAAGTCAGCAGACTGGGATGGATTACGCGAATTTTACTCATCGTTCCCGTGGAGACAGCTTTGTTTCGCATCAGAAGATCCCGATTCCTGTGCAGCTGCGGTCACTGAGACGATATTGGTGGGTATGGAGTGTTTCATTCCTAACCCACTAATAGCTGCAGGAACCAAAAAGAGACCGTGGTTTAATCGGTCTTGCAGAGATGCAATGCTCAAAAAGCAATCTGCATTTAAGGCTTGGACCACGGCCCGCAATAACATGGACCCTAACATCTCTGATGCGAAACGCAAGTTAAACTCTGCCTCGAGGTCAAGTAAACGTGCAATTGCCCGAGCAAAATTCGACTTCGTCGGAGGAATTGGGGAGCGACTAGCAAAGTGCCCTTCTGGGAGTCGCGCTTTCTGGTCGCTCGCCAAAGCTGCCGAAGGAAACTTTTGTCGGCCGTCGCTGCCACCACTGCGTAAAGAGGATGGCACCTTGGCCCATAGTGCGAAGGAGAAAGCCGATCTTTTGGGTACTCTCTTTGCCTCGAACTCGACTTTGGACGATGGAGGCTGCGCTACACCTAACATCCCGTGGTGCGGCAGCTCCATGCCGGAAATCGTATTCACGCAGCGTGATGTTCGGCGGGAGTTAAGTTCTCTCGACATTCACAAGTCGAGTGGGCCAGATGCCATACCAGCAGTAGTGCTTAAGCAGTGTGCCCCTGAGCTGTGTCCTGTATTGACGCGCCTGCTTGCGCTTTCATATTCTACCAGGAAAGTCCCAACTTCGTGGAAGACGGCCCATGTACATCCAGTACCAAAAAAGGGTGACGGATCCGACCCGTCGAATTACAGGCCTATTGCTATAACCTCCCTTCTCTCCAAGGTGATGGAGCGTGTGATCAACACGAAACTCCTCAGATACCTAGAAGAACACGATCTGATCAGCGACCGCCAATATGGCTTCCGCCAAAGTCGCTCGACAGGTGATCTTCTAGTGTATCTTACACAGCGCTGGGCTCAAGCTCTGGAGAGTCAAGGTGAGGCAATGGCTGTGAGCCTAGACATAGCGAAGGCGTTCGACCGGGTTTGGCATCGGAGTCTTCTTGCGAAGTTACCCTCCTACGGACTGCCAGAGGGATTGTGTAAATGGGTTGCTTGCTTTTTGTCCGGCAGGAGCATTAAAGCCGTAGTTGATGGCAGTTGCTCGGATAGCATGGACATAAATGCAGGCGTCCCGCAAGGTTCCGTGTTGTCTCCAACCCTGTTTCTGCTGCATATCAATGATATGCTGTCCATTGATAGCATTCACTGCTATGCAGACGATAGCACTGGGGACACGTACTATACGGGCCGAGCTAACATCCCTCGAGCTATAGTGGAAGAAAGCCGCGAGCAACTTGTGTCTGAAATCGAGGGTCTTTTGACCAGTGTCTCCGATTGGGGTCGCACTAATATGGTCCAATTCAACCCTACCAAGACACAAGTGTGCGTCTTCACCGCTAAGAAAACCCCATTTACTGTAGCTCCTCAATTCCTTGGAACGCCCCTTACCATCTCCAAGAGCCTGGCCGTCCTGGGTGTCGTTATCTCCAGCGATGTTCAGTTTCGTAGTCACTTGGAAGACAAGGCCAAGTTGGCTGCGAAAAAGCTCGGTGTGCTCAACAGGGAAAAGCAGTACTTTACTGCGAGGCAAAGACTGCAGCTCTATAAGTCGCAAGTCCGACCTCACATGGAGTACTGCTGCCATCTCTGGGCAGGAGCACCTAAGTACCAGCTTGGACCTTTTGACTCGGTCCAAAAACGCGCTGTGAGGATTGTTGACGATTCCAGGCTTACAAGTGGTATTGAACCCTTAACTCTTAGGAGAGACTTCGCCTCCTTATGTGTGTTCTACCGCTTGTACAATGGGCTTTGTTCTGAGGAATTGTTTGGTATGATGCCCACGGCTACTTTTTATCATCGCACCGCTCGCCACCGTCAGAGAGTTCACCCACATACTTTAAAACCAAAATGGTCGCGTACCCAACGGTTTCAGAGGAATTTCCTCCCGCGTACGCTAAGGTTGTGGAATGAGCTTCCTGCGGAGGTCATCCCAAAGGACTACAGTATGGGGTTCTTCAAAAAGGGTGTAAAGAGGTTTTTACGGGGTCGGCAACGCGTGAATGATGCCTCGGTATTGTAAACGTCCATAGGCTGCGGTGACCGCCTACCATCAAGCGGGCCGCATGCTTGTTTGCCACCTTTGTGGTATAAAAAAAGATATATTACAAAAATGTTTCACAAGGCCTACCAACAGATCTGGTCTAGTGGGTAATGACTGCCTATGAAACCAATAGTCCTGGGTTCAAATTCCAGTAGTATTTATACACAGATATTTGTTCCTGAGTCATGGGTGTGTTTGGTTTATGTTTAAGTGTTTTTAATTTTATATAGATCGTTGACTGAGTAGCCACAACCACAACACAAGCCTTCTTAAGCTCCGGGTGGCTCAGTCAATTTGTGTTAGGATGTCCTGTCCTATTATTTTTTATTACTTTCGACATATTTTCATTTAATTTGAACTCAAAACAATTACACAGATTGACTGGCCTCACAGTAACCTATCGAAGGCTTGAGTTATACTTAGCTAACTATACCGGGTGCGGCCTGTAATAGGAGCAATAATTTTAGAGATCGCTTCTACACCACGAACGTAACAACATTTGTTCTACAACTTTAAATAATTGGGTAATTTATTACTTGTGATTTTTTCGAACAAACTAAATAGTATTTTCAATGAACAGCATCCAATAGTCTAGTTGACGTTTACTGTCAGCCTACAAACTTCATAGTTTTCGCAATACATTGCTTGCTTGGAAAATCTTTTTTTATTAGTATTTATTAAACTATAAGTTATTTTCAAAAGTTGTAGAACAAATGTTGCTACGTTTGTGGTGGAGAAACGATGTCTAAAGTTAATGCTCCTATTACAGGCCACACCCGGTATATATTATACATATACATATATAAATAAAAAACGCACACATGACTCAGAAACAAATACCTGTGCTCATCACAAAAATAAATGTCCGTATTGAGATTTGAACCTAGCACCGTTGACTGCACAGTCTCACCCACTAGACCAGACCTGTCCTCAAAATTAATCCTTAACCTTTTGAAAGCTTTTCCTCTCGCGTCAAAATGCCATGTACGCCAGCGTATTAACTAGTAAAGAACAAATATAAACCTTATCTGTCAACAGGACAATTGATTTGACAGCGTCCGCCATAGCCACTTTAGTCGTCGGTGGCGTGGCAGGCACGACATGACGCGACCACTTTAGTGGTCCTCGGCGTTCAAGTTCAAAACAAAATGATACTCTGTTTTATATCAAATCATACTTTTGGCGACATTGTAACATTCACATAATCCCATCCCCCACTCTCATACATATTCCTACTGTCAGTTCAATTTCATCAGCAGGTGAGTTTCGCGAGAAATAACACTCTAGTAATATATGCGCATAGTTTATGCTTCTGGTTGACATGCGTGCAAAGACGCGCGGCGTCTGTTTGAAATGCGCGCAAAGGTTTGTTGTCGCCGCTAGTGCTAGCGTTAGTGGCGACAAAGCTTTATTAACCGCCGAAAACAAAAACGATTTTGAAAATTAATTTTCTATTATAAAAGGTATACCCCCAGGGCGGCTCCATTATAAATTTTGCTTGATGTGTCCAATAGTGCGATATAATAATATCGTTTGTAATGGATGCCTATACGAGTAGTTCACATCTGATTTAATAATAATCATGCAAACGTTAGAACCGTTGTTATTTAACCCATGATTAAAACGTCATGGGAGTAACAGAGACAATCATTCGAAATTTACGAATATGGTTTAAAAAAAAAAGATAAAAGATCTTTATTTTTCAATTTAGGCACATTACATGCACTTATGAAGGTCAAAAAAAAAAAAAATCTACACCGGTTCAAACCCTACACCTCTGACCCGTGAAGATACCGGCAAGAAACTACGGCGGGACTTATTTTTCAAAACAGTGATACATCAATTCTTAAAGTAGGTACTTACATAATTATGCGTAGTCCGATAAGAAAACATATCAAACAGTTTATTACAAGATAAGAAAATATTAAAATATAAAAGTAAAATAATAATGTATAAATAAATTCGACTTCATAGACATACTTTAATATGCTTTCTTATCTGAACTGTGTCATTTACATTATCTGGCAGTACATACAATTGTTGAATTAATTGCTAGGCGGTTTTGTTAGTTTCTGGTTTGGGCCATGCATGTTTGTCTGTCAAATAATCCTCTACTCTGTAATAGCCCTTAGACATCAAAGACTTTTTAAGTAATTCTTAAGTATTGGGAAGGGTAATTTTAAGGCATCAACAGGTAACTTGTTATATAAATGAATACATTGCCCAAAAATGATTTATACACTTTACGCACACGACACTTTCTAATAGCAAGCTTATTCTTATTTCTAGTGTTATAGGTATGGATGTCACAATTTTTGGTAAACAACTGAAGGTTTTTAATAACGTACATAATGTTTTCATATATATATTGACAAGCTACAGTTAATATATTAATTTCTTTATAAAGTTTTCTAACAGATGCACCTGCTCTTAAGTTATACATAAAACGAATGACTCTTTTTGTAATACAAATATAGTCTGTATGTCAGCTGCTTTGCCCCAAACCAGAATACCATATGACATTACACTATGGAAATAACTATGATAAACTAATCGAGCTGTCTCAATATTCGACAGTTGCCTAATTCTCCTAACGGCGAAAGCGGCCGAACTTAATCTATGTGCGAGTTTTGTTATATGAGGACTCCACTGTAGACTTTTGTCCAATGTTAAACCAAGGAACAATGTTTTATCTACTATCTCTAAGCATTCATTATTTAAAAGTATTCTAGTATCCACCGGTGTAACATTCGGCAAAGCAAATCTAACACATTTTGTTTTCTTAGCATTAAGCAACAGATTGTTAGTAGTAAACCAGTTGAGAACATCAGCTAGTGTGTTATTAATTACATTAAAATCTGTAGATTGCCGGTCAACCTTGAAAATGAATGATGTATCATCGGCAAATAAAACTATATCACAACGGTTTTCTACTATACAAGGTAAATCATTTATATAAACCAAAAACAGGAACGGGCCTAATATAGAACCCTGTGGTACTCCTAATTTTACTAAGGCTCCTCTAGACTGGGTGTTATTTACAACGACTGTTTGGTTTCTATTGCTAAGATATGAGGACATGAGGTTTAAGGCATTTTCTGATAGGCCATAATGTTCTAGTTTCAGAATGAGAGTTCCATGATCTACACAATCAAAAGCTTTAGAAAGATCACAAAATATTCCAATGGCATCACAAGAATTTTCCCAAATACTGTAAATGTGTTGAATAAGCACCGAAGCAGCATCGGTTGTGGAACGTCCCTTTGTAAAACCGAACTGATTACTTGTAAGTAATCTTTGTCTGTTAAAGTGACTCAGCAGACTATTTAACATTAACTTTTCATAAACTTTACTTAGTACAGGGAGTATTGAAATCGGACGGTAATTAGTTAGTTCACTCGATTCACCCGACTTAAAAGAGGAATGACTTTACTACATTTCATAAGATCTGGAAAGACGCCTTCTGAAACGGAATTATTGTAAATTAAAGCTAAATAAGGCGCTATAACTTCTATAATATGACTAATGACCGCGACTGACGTTCCCCACAAGTCTTCTGTCTTCTTTAAGTTGAGTGACTTGAATGTCTTTACAATTTTTTCTGAGTCTACAAATTCAAATTCAAACATATTTTTACATTTCTTAATATTAGCGCAAAGTAAGGAATGTGCTTGAGGCGATGATGATTGTAGGCACTGTGTTGTATTTAGAGCCACGTTGGAAAAGTAATCTTCAAATGCCGAGGCAACATCGGCATTTGACACTACCTGTTGAGTATCTGAGACAATGTTCACTTGAGTAATGCGTGATTTACATTTACCGGCTTCTCTGTTAATAATATTCCAAACTGTTTTTACTTTATTGTCCGACACTTTGAGTTTAGAATTAATAAAGTTTGCCTTAGCAGTTAAACACACTTTCTTGAAGATCTTGGAGTAGTTCCTAACATAGTCCAGAAAACCAGCATTCCTGTTGAGCTCCCTTTCCCCATAAAGTTCGTAAAGCCTCTTTCTACTTCTGTGAATGCCCACAGTAGCCCATTCACTAAACTTTGCTTTCGTTGTTACTTTCGACCCACTAATAGTCCTCAATTTGAAATTTTATTAAAACTATGAAGAATTACACCAAACAGGTCTTTATACATACTATTTGATTCGTAAAAATGAGAATAGGGCAATGAAGACAGACTTTTTTGAATTTCGTTTTTGAATAATTCCAAACGATAACCAGTAATGGGTCTAAATGTTATTGTTTGTGGAGTTCTCTGTCCAAGGCTTATAAATGATGCCCTTTGACCACTATGATCCGAATTAAAACAATTAAAAATTTGCTTATCTAAACAGTCGCAATTGCAAAAATATTATCCAGACATGTCGCACTGGTGGCTCCTACCCGGTAGGTTCAAAAAATAAATTGAATAAATTAAAAGATTTAAACAAACATAGCAATTTGACAGTGTTACTAGACGATTCAAGCAAGTTAACATTAAAATCTCCACAGACTATAACATGTTTTTGGCTCCTAGACACTAATTTCAGTACATTTTCCATGGTACTTTCAAATGTGCCGAAATCAGCTGATGGTGGCCTATACACACAGATAACTATATAACTTTCCAATTCTACACATGCAAGTTCTACAATTCTTTCTATGGAACATTTGACAACATCCGTCCGCTCTTTACATTTCATACAGTTTTTAACAATTATAAGGGATCCACCATGAATGGCAGATTTTCTTGAGAAAGAACTGCCTAATTTAAAGTTGACAAAGTCAAACATCATATGACCATGTTTGAGCCAGTGTTCAGTAATGCACATGACATGAATATTATTATTATCTAAAAATAAACCTATTTCTAACTCTTTGCTGGAAAAACCCTGAATATTTTGGTGAACAATGTTCATACTCAGGTGTTTTTCCGCTGTCTGACAATCTAGTTTAAATGTGACAACGGTTTTGCGGCATTGTTGGATCGCCGAGACTTATTTACAACATTGAAACATCTATTGGGTTCTATATTAAAAGCTAATAAATCAATTATAGATATGCTACATTTCCTTGGCAAAAATATTTTCCCCGGGGCTAGGCAGAAACCCTCAATGAATTTATTTGTGTCAAAGAAATGATATTTATTATTGAGAGATATAGCATTGTACATCAAAGAATTAAAACGTGAAATTCTGCAGTTGTAGTCATATGACATATTCTCTGAATATGGCAGTGCACATAAAATAATTTTCCCAATACCAGATCTTTCAATATTATTTAAAGTAGTCATTAATTTATCTATGCTAGGCTTATCTATACTTAGACTATTACCTAATAAGACAACTAGTGTAGTGCTATTATCATAACATCCCTTTGATATGATGTCACATAAATGAGACAAAGTTATGTTATGGTAACGGTTATTTGTCACTTTTGTTGCAATCTATAGTTCAATAAAGGGCCCATGCCCAACCCAATTTTATCAGAGAACACAATTGTGTGTTTGACATCTTTCTTGATTTCTGGCACAGCCAGTCTAGAGGTGTTGAGGGCCACACTAGCTTGATTTGCCACTGTCGGTGGTATTTGGCTACAGTTACAAGTTTTATTTTTAAGTATAGAGTTGCAACGCTCCTCTAAAATATGATTAGCATCCAACAGTTTTGAAAAAGCTTTTATGTACTCCTCAACTTCTTTTTAGTGGTTTCATACCGTGAGGATATTACCACAAGCTCATCCTTTAACCTATTTACTTCAGCATGCAAGTTTTTAAATTAATTTCTTTAGCATCAAGCTCTAAATGACAATTTTGAACTCTATTTTTGACACAGATAATGCAATTTTTAATTTATTATATTTTTAATGCATGTTTGGCTTTTGATGAGCTTCTGGGTTCTCCTAATATACCTATTAATCTTAATATATTTTTTAATTTCTTAGTACTATTAAAAACACAATATTTTTACTGTCCCTATTCTCACCGGAGGTCAACTCTTGGTACACATTCTGAAGCACCCGAGTATCATAGTGCTCCCGTTCCTTCCTTAATAAATTTTTTCGGGGTTTTCGGCTCGTGTGTTTGCGCGCCGTTTAAATTCACCTTTAAACACGAGGACTTAAACTTAAATCATTAAAAGTTGAAATCATTGAAAAATTGAAATCAAATGAATATCATTGAAAAAGCGACGAGGACCTCCGGTGTTCGAGACGGGATTCGAACCCGCATCTCCAGCTATCGCGGCTGACGCCTTAACCAATTCGGCCACCCGTACACAGCGGAACCCGTCGAAATTAATCAAGTATATGTGATCTTGTTTTTATTTTTTTAACAGTTTTTGGCACCGTTTTTTAGATGCGGGTTCGAATCCCGTCTCAAACACCGGAGGTCCTCGTCGCTCTTTCTTAAGTATATGTCATCTATTTTAACTTTTAATTTATTTAGTAGTATTACTACTTAAAAATGTAAGCAAATTAAAATATTTCATAAAAAATAATTTGATTTGTTCTTAGTTTCTTAAATCATTACTTTAAATGTTGTTACTAACAAAAAATAGACCTTTGATGTCTTTGAATTTTATTAAATAATAATTGTATTGATACATATAAGAGATTTACTCTAGGGGGATGAGGGCCCTAGAGGGTAAATATATGTATGGAAGAAAACAAGAAATATATTATAAAGGGTTTATTTAAGAAAAATAAACAAATTGTGCCGACTAGCTCGAGAGCTTAAATTAATATAAACTTAATGGCTCTAAGGAAGCCATAAGGGAGAGACTCTGTGGGCTAACTAACTTATCTCCTAGTGCTTGTTACCACTGCCACGTCAATAACTAAATTCCGTAGGGGCGCCATCTCAGACAACTCTGAGAAATATAAAAAAAATAAGATAGGTACAATATGTCTGACCTCACTCCGGGACAACTCTGAGAGAAAAAAAAAAATAAGATAGGTACAATACGTCTGACCTCCTCCGGGACAACTCTGAGAGAAATAAAAAAAAATAATTGGTACAATACGTCTGACCTCACTCCGGTGACCTGAGGCCGAAGGGGACCGGCTCAGCAGCTTCTGGGGAACCTCTGACGGCTACCACCTGCAGATGATGCACCGACCATAAGGCGCGACAGCGCGGTGCCAGACAACAGCGAATCCGAATCCATAAGCAGGCTGGTGAATAGGGTTTTAAAGTAGGCCCTGCAAATGAAAGACAACTTATAAGATGCGGCTTGGACATGCCGGCGGCGGAATAGAAGGCTGGCCACAAACAACTGTCGTACTTACCCGACGCAGAAAAGAATCCCTCCGTATTACATCGATGACATCGCGTCGGGGCCTATTAAATCGTCGTAAAATAGGGCTACCGGGTCATTCCAGGACACGAGATGCCGGGACTGAAAATAAATAATCACAACAACCATTACTATTTATATTTCTCGATGGAAATACAACCAACGATAGATAATAAACTCACTCAAAAGGCCGATGCACAGTGGGGCCGAATGTATGGGAGGCATGATATTAATTATTTTTAGATCATTTTCTTTGTGAATATCCTAGATTAAGTGATATATGTCCTAATGACTAAATAGTTTTCTTTATAGAAACATATTTTTGGACTAAATAAAAAAATATAATAATAATACAATAATATACAGAATATAGTACATATTTTTTTTTCTTAGGACTGCTGACTTCTTTCTTCTTCAAAACTCACATTTTTGAACATTTCTATTGCGTCCTTATGAAAATTAAATCGCTTTTTTTTCAGGCTCGGCGATTGTAAACTCCTCAAAAGAGGGTCAGAAGATACTAACATTCTGTTAAAAATGTCAGTAATTGTGTCTTTTCTCGACGTTTTCCTACTGAAATATTGCCTATATATATCGATTCTTTCGCCAGAAAGATTGACTTCGTTCTATTACTTTGTCTCCATTTGGTTTTGAACTCAGATTTGAGTATTTTAACTATTTTCTTTATTTCGGAGTCATCGTTTACACGAGAACCTGTATTTTCTATTAAAAATAATTCCACTTCTTTTGATTTTTCGTCTAGATTACTCAATGTGCTCTCTAATATAATATTCACTAAAGTACGTCTAGTACAGACAAATTTCAATGGCTGGTTTTCTGAAAAAATATTATTATAATAAAAAATAGTATTTTACAAACTATAGGGTTCAATTAAATAAAGATATGATGATACTATCACATAAAAAGAAATCAGACAATGTGAAGACATGTTTTTAAATACATAAAAAAAATATATTAGGCAAAGGTCAAGCACTTTTAAATTCAGTTTTGTATCGTAAAAATGTTCTAGTAATTGTTTTTATTTACAATTTACTCCGACCTTTGCCTAAACTAAAGTTATTTAAGAAAATATGTAAGTAATAGAAAAAACATGGTGCTCTACTTTGAAACTCTTTATTATATACTAAATCGTCATAAAAAAATATTTTAAAAATACATTCGAGTAGTCTTACCTTCAGTATTAAACTCCATATTAAAATATATATTGGTTTATTCAGCCGTCAATTATAAATTAATGTTTTAAAATCATGAACGGTTTACGCGAACATTGCACTAACGACAAAGATCGTAATTACGTCATCTTTGACATACAATAACAAGATAATGGCTGGACATAAATGACTCGTACAAAGAGTTTTTAATAGAATATACCCTTATTTATTCAATAAAAATATTATTTTACAACTTACCTTAATTTTAAACTTTTGAATGAATATCATGTCTCCCATACATTCGGTCCCACTGTGCGATGGGACCAGATTATAATATAACGGGAGGCTTCTCTCTCCATTTTTGCAAATAACGACCTCTCCTTTGCCATAGCGGTGACGCTGTCAGATTTGACAACTGAAACGCAGGTTGACCACAACGATGACAGAACTAGGGAGGCGACAAACCGTATATAATTCACCACAATCCAACTTCAGACTTATTTAATAAAAAAACCCAAATCTACATAATTCTTTGAAATAAAATTATAATGATTTTTCCTAAAGGACAAAATCGATAATTATGTGAATAGCCATATCAGCTCCCGCAGGCTCTGCTAGATGGCGCTAGTGGTACTTTAAATTGCTTAAAATAATTATTTATTTATTTTTCCTTTAGGTTTAAAAAAATAGTTGTTACAGTATATATTGCTTTTTTATATTCTTTTAAACAAATTGTTTTACAAAATTTCATCCCTTAAATATTCTTAGATTGACGTATTAGTTACTACAAGGTTTTATTACCTTGAGATTTTATTTGATTACGACCAAAAATTCTATATTAAATATGCGGGCAAAGAATAATAGGTTTCTATTTGAAGTGCGTCAAATCACATACATACCTATTACTAATCGTTTATCGACCTATTTCGACACAATTCGAAATGCGTGTGTAGTCACAATAACACTGCAACATTTCCAACACCATCACGTTTAAGAGTCGTAAGTATATTAAAACCCCAGTTGCAATTTAGACTTTATAGCTTTAAATATACGATGAACAATTGAATGTAGTCTTGCTATACATAAGGCTTTTATAAACTTTGAATCGGATAAAACAAAAGGGACACATTTGTATAAATGGATTGTAGGATTATGATTTATTTGTGGAGACCATGTTATGCACGTGTCATTTCTATTGTGAAATAGATTAAAGATAGCTATTGAGTAGGTATTTTTTTTACTGTCACATGTGAAAATATATATATAATCATTAGATTAAGATGATATTAACTGGTGACCGAAGAGCTGGCGGCTTCCTCGAACAACGCATCAAAATTGCGATACAACGAGGAAATGCCATCCTTGGTATAATGCCTCAAGGGCCTTTTTTAGATTTGATGCCATAACTAAATAAAAATGATTGTTTCTATAATCCTTTTCAAAGCTATTTGTTCTATGACAGGTGTCATTTCTATATAATTTATAACCTCAAAATGTGAAACCACACTTAATTTATCTACACTAATATTATAAAGGCGAAAGTTTGTGAGTGTGTATGTTAGTTCTTCCCGTCTAAACGCCTGAGTTTAATAAAATTTGGTGTGGAGTTAGCTGACACCCTAAATAAACCCAGGGTAGCACCACGGGGCACAGCTAGTAGGTTGGTAGTATTGGTAGGTTAAATGTGACCGTCCATGGCTAAAGGTCCCTTATGGCAGGTATTGAGTTAAGCACAGATCCTAAATCTACATTAAATAAGCTATCTTATACAAAAAAATCATGACTCTAAGTCCCATACTTTTTTTTATAAAAAATATTAAACGTACACATGCTAAAACTGCACTTTTGAGAAATCGTCAAAAGAAGTTTGAAACTAGTTTTAAGTGTGTTCCCATTGGAAGTTACATAGATTATGATTGATTTCGTATCTCAAGGGTTTTTTCTTTGGAACCCAGTTATTGTTTTTTTAATGTGACTTCCAGATCATGAAAAAATAGCCTTTGAAAATAGCAACACGCTCATATGGACGAAACTATAAAAAAAAAAAATTTCGACTTTTCCTTTAATATGTTGTAATCAGAACCATTTTATATAGTAGAACATATTTGATCTTACATTTTAGGATAGAATATACTCTCTTCCTTTTGTATATAAATGACATCTCAAACATCCCATTACTGAATGCTGATGTCCTGTGTTACGCCGATGACACCGCAATTATATTTCATGGTCGATCTTGGGAAAACGTTTACGACTGCGCTGAGCGAGGTATTTCTCTAGTGTCCAATTGGCTTAAGCAAAATCTTCTGACTTTGAACTCTAAAAAAACCTATTATCTCTGCTTTCACAAAACCGCTGCCTCAGCACCAAGATTGCAACGTGACTTTATGGTTCACAGTCGATATTGCCCTAGAAATCCAGTTTCGAATTGCAACTGCGACCGCATATCCAGGGCTAGTGCTATGAAATACTTAGGAGTTGTTATTGATGATAAATTAAGTTTCAGGGAGCATGTGGCGGCTGTTTCAGGACGTGTACGAAAGCTCATATACACAATTAAAATGCTCCGCGAGTCAGCCGACAATCGTTTAGTAAAAACTGTATACCTGGCTCTAGGGCAATCAATCATAAACTACTGTATTCTTGCATGGGGAGGATCAGCCTCCACCGTTCTATTGAAATTAGAAAGGGCACAAAGAGCAGTCTTAAAAGTAGCTTTTAAAAAACCCTTTAGGTATCCAACCATGGATCTTAGAGAGGCAGAAGTGCTTAGCGTTAGAAAGCTTTTCTTAATGAGAGTGATTTTACATACACACAGATCCGTTTTTAATTTATGTAACTACAATGACTTACACAAAAAACGAATCTTTAAAATCCCATCCACCACTGCAAAAACTTCATTTGCACAACGCTTTCCAGATTTCTTGTATCCACACATTTACAACAGTTTAGTTAAGCTTTATAAATTTGAGAAAAACTCCATTATTGAGGTAAAGAAGTTATTAACAAAGGTTTTCATGGATCTATCCTATACAGACACTGAACAGGTTTTGAAGGTACAAAAATGACGTACTACACAAACATACACATACATACACACATACAAATACACATTCACACATACACAAATGTAAGTAATTTAAGTTTGTTATTATTATTCTTTCAATATTTGTTTTTTGTCAGTATTACAAGACGGGTGTAATGAAATACACGGGCCTAGGCCAAGTGTATCTCATCTTATTATTATTTTTTTGTTTCATAAGTAGCATTGTTTTATTTTATAGAGATTTTACGTTTAGCCTTAATATCTTAAAACTTTAATAATTGTTACATACTTAATTAGGTAGCTTCCTACAGTTGTCGCTTATTGTCGAAAAATTATTTTCCTGTGAATCCTTAACTTCCTCCACGGGACAGGCTCAGCCTAGTGTGGAGGTCAGTCATTTGTATCACTTGTTACTCTTTATGTGGAAATAAACGATTTGTATTTTGTATTTTTGTATAAACAAAAATCACATAGGCTACGATTTTTTTTTATTTTATTAATATGTGATTATTATTATCAGTTACATATTTCCTAGAACAATAACAAATTTGGTATAGTATGCTGTAAATTATATTTTAATCAGTCCACAGGAGTATCACAAAAGTCTTATTATTATTCTACAGGTCACACTTTTTATTTATACACGATCAAAGTTACGTAAAAATCACAATTTCGCTCCCATACATTTGAGAAAAGGGCCCTTATGGCCAACCATAGACAAAACATATTGATAATTACAATACGGCACAATATTAACATAATTTATTTGCTAATCTTGTATCAAAACAGCAATCCGAAGAAAAAATGTTATTATAAATTTTCTAAAAATATTGATCTGTTATGAGTAATTTTCATTTAAAGTTATCGTTAAATAATTCACATAGTACCTACCTAGTGATCCCGAAAGCCGAACGAGACCACAATATCTGTGCTGTTAACAGTCCGTTACCACTAAGGAACCATTCATAAATCACGTAAGGACATTTTAGGTGATTTTTGATCCCCTCACCTTCCCGGGTAGGGGTGTGTATGGGGGGGTCAAATATCACGGTCAGACCCCTTATTTCTCATTGTTGGAATATGAAATTATTACGATAAATGGAACTACTACCAATTTATTTGACTGATCTCCATTACATCAAAAGCCGGGAAAATGAGGATTTTCGGCCAAGTGGGTATATACGGCCGAGCGAGCGTGAATGAAATTTGCAAAATCACAACTAACTGTTTGCTATGACACCCGCCATCTTTGTCTCAGTATGGATAATCAACGAAAAAAAGTTACTTTGCAGACCTAGGCCTTTATATGAAATTCCATTTCCGTCCCTTCACTTGCCGCGCTAATAAAACCATACTTCCGAGTCTATTATAACTATTATAAGGAATGTAAAGACAATATTTCATTGCATGTTTGAGAAAACACCATATTGTATTCGGTTCCTGTGGCCGAGTTCACCACAGTAGTTACATGTAGGTAGGTTTTTACGTTTTGTAGGTAATACATCTAGTGCAGAAGCCGTCGAGAGATGTTTTGGAGGCAGTCGAACAATTTAGTACCTACACGTAAAGTAAAATTTAAAATGATCGTAGGTACTTAGGTACCTAAAGCCCTTTTTGTTATTATACTTATGTATATAACTTAAACTTGTTTATAATATCAGATATGAGTCCCATGGATTTGCACGCATTTATAGGCTGCAGTGACTGCTTAGGTACCATCAGGACGGCCGTATCCTTGTTTGCCACTGACATAGTGTACAAAATAAGTAAAATTTGTAAACAAATACTTGTAAACAATTTTAATTATTTTATCTTCTTCATTTTTGTATGCAATTTCCCATAAGGGACCTTTTCTACTAAACTTTGAACTCAATTTTAATAAAGAAAGAATTACCGTACACAGCTAACACCAAGGTACAAACATACCCCTATTTGTATATATTACTATTTTACATAGAACTAAAAATGATAATTTTGAAGTGTTTTACGAAAACGCCAATATCTCCGTAACTAGAAACTGCCATAAGGGACCTTTTCTTATGGACGGTCACAAATTGTATTGAAATGACAATTGAATTCTTGTTCAAGTAGGCCTATATGTATAATCCTTTTCATATAGGTTGAGTTCTATGACACCTATCATTTCAAGTCACGCTAAATGGAATTTTTTTTTGAAAACACCCAACTATAAGGTTACTACCTAGTTGACTACACAATCTAAAAAAGCGTCGTAAAGTTACACATATCTCAACAGATCTGTACTTTTACCTCTTAGCTACAAAGTTAGTAAGTTCCAGATGCAGATTGTGAGATGGAACATTTTAGCTGAGGTATCTGGCGACAAAGCTTTGTTCTCGCGTGTTACATAGTGCCGGGACATTTGTCTCGTCAACAGCGGCGACATGGATTTAGAAAGCGGCATATTTAAAAAAAAAACTATTTTTATTTTTTTTTACTAGGTACGGCGGTCGCTAACAAGATTATTTCTTCATGAAATTCTACAATACGAGGGCTGTTCCGTATATAGTTAGTCAACGGCGTACTATTAATCGTATTCATTTAATTTTAGTATAGCTTAAAGGCAAATTTTATTACAAACAATTTCGTGTAAATGTCACTGGCCAGTAACATTCTGTTATTTTTTTTATAAAATTGGAAAAAAACATGTCTGTCACTTTTTTTTCGCAAAAATGGAGCTAACGCGGGAAGCATTTCGTGCTATGATATATTATGATTATGAGCGAGGGTTAACATACAAGGATTTTCATTAAAGTTTAACTGGTGTTGTTGGGTCATTATTCCCATCTCTTGCCACTGTCAGTTACTGGTTCCGTGAATTTAAGCGTGGCCGGAGCGACATCAAAGATGAGCCTAGACCGGGGCGACCGCCAACGGCAGTCACTCCAGAAAATGTTATCAAGGTGGAGTGGCTAATCAAGGAATCTCGAAATATTACACATCGAGAGATTCAGGACAAACTGAAGATTGGATCCCGGGCAGTTTCTACCATTTTGCATGACCACCTGCAAGTCCGGAAGGTTTCGTCTCGGTGGATACCACATTTTCTCACACAGGAGCAAAAAGATAGACGTGTCGATTGGTGCTAAAATAATTCGATAAAGGCGATTCTCAACAATTGAGCTACATTGTGACATCCGACGAATCTTGGATATATAGCTACGACCCATTTACAAAACAGCAATCAACACAATGGGTCTTTGAAAATGATGATTTACCTACTAAGTAGTTCGCGGCCGAAGCGTCAACAAAAAAATGGTTGCTGTTTTTTTTCGACGTTGTGGACCTGTAGCCGTAATTCCACTTGAAGATCAGAAAACAGTTACCAGCCAATGGTACAGTGAAGTTTGCTTGCCACAGGCCTTCCAGGAGCTGAACGTCAGTCCTCCAAGTACTGGAACCCGGGGCATAATTTTTCATCAAGATAATGCTCCGGCTCACACGGCTGCCAGAACCATGGATTTTTTTAGCAAATCAGGAGTGCAACTACTACCACACCCTACGTATAGCCCTGACCTGGCTCCGTGTGATTTTTTTCTGTTCCCCACGTTAAAAAAATCATTACGTGGACGACGATTTTCGACGGCAGATGAAGCAGTGGACGTATTCAGGCGACTTTTTTTTTACCTTCCGCAAGAACAGTTTTTTTCCTGTTTTGAAAGTTGATTCAGTCGAATGCATAAGTGCGTAGCAGGGGAATACTTTGAAAAGTTGTAAATAAAGTTTTATTATATACCTTATAGTTTTTGTTTAACTAAAAATTTTCGGAACAGCCCTCGTACACACAAATTAACAAACAGACAAGAGTGGCATTACAAAGTTATAATTTAAAATGAATAAATAAAAGGTTTTCTGTGTGCGTTGCAGCAAACCAAAAAGGGTTCTGGCTCAGCAATACGCTTCACCCTTTCAGGCAAAGCACTGGTATTATGCGTTTTTTTTTGTGATAAAGATGACAAACGAGCAGACGGATTGCTCGATGGTAAGCAATTATCGTCGCCCATGGGCACTCGCAACACAAAGGGAGCGCAAGCGCGTTGCCGATTTTTAAGGGGGTTGGAGCTCTGGGAACCTTACTCATCATCAGGAAAACAACACTACATACCTGAAAGGTAGCAGTGCTATTATGGCTGTCTTCTGTAAGGAGGAAGTACTTCCGCAGTTGGGCTGCCACAGACACAAGCATAATGGTATTTCGCTGTGGCCTACCTCTCATTGTTGGAAGTAGTTTAAGGACATACGCGGTTCCGAAAGCCTGACCCCGTCTGACTGTGTGAGATGTCATTCGCTAAACGTACCCCGCCATACTTAGTAAGATAATAGTTGCCATCAGATACATCGGAGCTGTGAAGGTGGTCACAAATAGCTGGACATGCACTTTATCTTCTTGACAATAGTGGCGTTTTTAAGATATTTTGAACTGATGGCGACTATACCTATAGCACAAGGTTTATTCAGCTTACTAGAAATTGGCGCAAAATTTTCCGAAAATAGTTATTACATCACATACATACATTTCAGCCGTATGCAGTCCACTTCTGGACATAGGCCTCCCACAAATATGACTTGTATCATCTTGGGGGTAGTTGCCATAGTCGCCACGCTTGGCTGGCTGTAGGTTGGGTTTCGACGGATGCTGCCCATCCGTAGGATTTTTCCCTTTCTCATACGACACCCGCGGGAGGAGATGGGGTGGTGCTATTCTAGTCAGCCAGCATCACACGGCAAAATAGTTATTAAGATTTAAGAATTCTATAATGTAAGGTAAAGTATGAGTTATCCTTAAGCCCCCGAGAGCTTCCTTTACCTACATATTCAAAGCTACCCTTTAGCTAAAAAGCTTACATTCGCCTCCAAAGTTCACAGCTTCACGTCGGCCCACTTTAAGCTTTTTGGCGCAAAACAGGAAGATATTTCTCTTGAAAGCTCGTCTTATAAAAACCTGTCGGTTTAACTTTTAGGGTTCCGCAGTTATTTGGTCATTATTTGTGTATTTATTTGATAAAAAAGATAAAGATAAAAAACATTTATTTGTGACAACACATATACAAAAACAATGACAGACAAAGAAAGAAAAAATACACCTGGTGTGCATCACAAAATGGACTCAACTCAGCATATTACCAGCTTAGAAGCCAACGCTGATCTTCCGCTGAGACCATTCGGTGATGCCACGACAAATAACACACAAGATCTACCTACACAACACATACTTACAAATTCATATAACATCTAACATAAAAAGAAGAAAAAATTTAAAGAAAAAAATTTGAAGTAAACTTTACTATTAATTGTATGTTAACAACTTTGACGAACGGAAACAACTGATGCATGGGCAGCGTCCGTCGAAACACAATCTACAGCTACTGCGGTCGCCAATCCGCCTGCCAAGCGTGGCCACTATGACAACTACCCCCCAAGATGATACAAGACATATTTGGGGGAGGCCTATGTCCAGCAGTGGACGGCTGAAATGATGAATGATGATGACTCTCTATTTTTATTTTACCGTGATACTTACTGGCAACGAATATAAAAAATCAGTTTTTCTTAACACATTTTCGTACATCAAAACCTGTACTTAGTTACAAATGATATTTTTATGCCATTCGGAGTCGAAACCCGCCCGTAATAGGCCCGTGTGGTCCCAGAGCCCATATCATGTTCAAAGACCTTTCTAAAAGGCACGTCGACTCCACTGGTGACCGCAGAGCTGGCATCAGTATTGCGATACAGCAGGGGAATGCTGCCAGCATACTCCGCACCATGCCAAAGGGGCCCAATTTTAACGACGTTTTTTAAATTTCTATTATTATTATTTTTTCTTTAGTCTTAATGTTTACGTTGTCTTAATGAAAAAATCTGTCTTAATGTTTATGTCTGTAAATTATTGGTTATAAATTATGGCAATTATATGTTGGTCAATAAATCATAAATAAATAAATATGTACATATTCTTAAGTTAGCTTTTAATTGTGTATATTTATGTATATTTAAATATATACAGTGTGTTTTGTTTTAACTGGGACAGCATGGGGAAATCCTAAAGTATAGGAGATACAGACGAATTGCCTTAGGAAACATTAGGTTTTTTTCTGTAATAAAATTGGAATCCTCAACATTTTGGTCAAGTGTAAGTTGTCCCTAAAAATAATAATAGTGATGATTTTTTTTTAGAACTTCACTATAAATTACACAAATATTTAGAGGAAAATACAAGAAAAAAAAAAAACAGAAATTAAACTATTCAAATAGCCCACCCCGCGTCGCACCGGGTACAAAGGTGCCCATTACACTCGCTGTGTTGCCACGTTGCAATGGACAATCTTCGTAATAAATAAATATAAAATGGATATATATTTATTAATAAAATGTAAATAATTAGATATAAAAGCAATTAATTTACGCAATCCTAATGTATTCACTTCTGTTTTAAATATATGAATAAATTAAAAAAAATATAATTAATTATAAAGTAATGTATCCTAAATAAAATCAGCAAAGTAGTTTTTATATTAAACAGAAACGTCTGCTAGCACATCATCGATATTTAAATCGAAAGAAAAAATAGAAAATTTTGACTCGCAGCTGGACTCGAACCCAGAACCACCGGATCACAAGCCCAGTGCACTACCAATTGTGCTATATTGCTTGTGAGTTCGAGTCCCACTGCGAGCATTTCTATTTTTCTTTCGATTTAAATATCAGCTAAGTAATTTAAAAGTTAAAAGTATCTTCCAAGACTCATAGATTTTCCCTCACCGAATAATTCGATAAAATCTTTGATCGGAAAGAAAACACTTACTTCAAAAAGTTTCAACGTTTCATACATCTGTACCTTTACCATGATTTTTTTTTTTTTTTTTTTTTAATTATAATGCTTTGGCTACCAGGGCCATCAGCACAAACATTACATAAACTATAAAACAAAATACACTGCTAAAACTACTTACAATAACTTAACTTAAAATCTTAACTTCTCATTAAAAAAAAACATTTATGGCAACAAGAGTAGGCGTAACATATTTATAAAAGGCCAGATGTGTTTTTAATGAAATCAAAAATGATATTATATAATTCTAAATGACTTCATAATTCCTGCACCGACGACGCTAATTTATTGTTTTTAATTACTTCGCTAGATAATCCAATAAATAATAATCTTTGTAAATTTAAATAAGGACAATCGAAAACAAATGATCTAAATCACAATAATCAGCTTTGCAAAAGTTACAGGCAGGACTATTAGAAAATTTTAACCTATACATATGTGCGGGAAAATGACAATGGCCTATTCGCAGTCTGCAAAAGCTTTTAATGAATTCTCTACCCAAGTACACATTTCCTTTTCTTTCAAACCAACTAGTCGTGGATGGGTCAACCTGAATCTTAGCCAGCCATTTTCCTTTCAAGTTTCTGGAACTGTTCAGGGAGCCTTTCCAACGCGTTAACATCATATCTTTAAGATATTTATTTAAATCAGTGTAAGGAACTTTAAAACTACAAATTTCAGCATTTTCAGTATACCTGGCTAGAGAATCAACAATTTCATTTCCCAGTACACCTGAATGACCAGGAACCCAACAAAATTCTACATTAATATTGCGTTTGTAAAGATCGTCAATAACCTTACGTAGCTCATAAATTAAATAATTAACATTTGCTTTAACCTGTTTTGTAGAGAGAGCTTGGAGAGCACTCATAGAGTCTGATAAGATCAAAAAATTTCGACTACAAAACACATTACTTCGTATGTACAAACAAGCATAAATAATTGCCAAAATTTCTGCTGAATAAATTGAAAAATAGTTATTACAGGAAAATACTTTGCCTACTTTCAAAGAAGAATCATAAAAAGCAAAACTAGTACGAATATTGGTTTTAGATCCATCGGTATAAATCTTAATGTAATCAGTCTTATCATTTAGAAACTCATAAAAATCGAACTTAGAATTAAATTTTATCATAGTAATCGGAATATCACTCATTACGCACTGGAAACTTTCTTTAAAACAAGGAAAAATAGAGTGCCAAAACACAGTATCTTGAAATTCAAAGTTAAGATATGAAATAGATTGACTAATAGTATTGTTAAAAGGCATTAAAGACAAATTGAAATTAGGAATAGTAAAATCTTCCAGGTACCGACTCACAAGAACATTATAGCGACTAGCCAAGGTTAGGCAAAATTTATCCATAAGGTAAGACCTTCTAATAGAAAGTGGTGGAACGCCAGCCTCAACTTCTAAGGAATTTATAGGGGAAGTTATCATAGCACCAGTAATAATACGTAAAGCTCTATTCTGAATAACATCTAGTTTTCGGAGTAAGTTATCAGATGCATTAGCATAAAAAATGCACCCGTAATCAAATTGACTACGCACCATAGATACATACAAAGTTTTTAATATCTTGGGATCTGAACCCCAACTAACACCAACTAAAGACTTAAGGACATTTACGCGAAGCTCAGCTTTTTTACAAACATACGCTATATGTGCAGCCCAGGATAAGTCAGAATCCAATATCATGCCTAAGTATCGTGCAGAAGTACTAAAAGGTATTAAATTGTTATTAAAATATATTTTTGGACGATAAAAGAAACTATGACTGAAAATCATAACCGAGCTCTTTTCAACATTTACATCAAGTTTAAGTTGGTGGTGGAGTATGCTATATATAGTAATTAAGGACTGATTCATTATGTTTTCCCTACCAAAATATCATCACAGTCTAAATATAAAACTAAGTCGTCAGCGTAGAACGAATACTTCACACAAGATGGAATATGTTTCATAAACTCAACTAGACTTAAGATAAATATTAAGGGAGATATAACAGAACCTTGCGGAGTGCCTTTGAATGTAGATTTAGGTCCATATAAATTATTCTTAATTTTAAGCGTAACACTGCGATCATTTAGGAATTTAAAAATCCAAAATAAGACAGGCCCAGGAATGCCAAGTTTGTGTAAACTTTTAATTAAATAATTATGGTTGATGTTATCAAAGGCTCCTTTTATGTCTAGAAAACTGCCAAAGTTAATTTATTATTTCTCATGTTATTCTCGACATCACCTAATAAACAACCCAAGTTATACATAGAGTTTTTCCTTTGCGGAAGCCAAATTGAAATTCTGGAATCAGAGAATTATGTTCAATAAACCATTCGATTCGATTCTTTAACATAGTTTCAAATAACTTAGCTAAACAAGAAGTAAGAGATATGGGTCGATAAGCATCTAAACTATTTGAATCCTTGTTTGGTTTTAAAATAGGAACTACAAACTGAAGTTTCCAGATAGGTGGAATTACTTTATTTAACCAAAGTTGATTGTAAATACTTAAAAGAATTTTCTGTACGACATCAGGAATTTTTTTTATAACTAGATATGGAATGAAATCGGGTCCAGGAGAAGTATCCTTTTTGCTGTCCAAAGCAGCTTTGAATTCATAAAATTCAAAGTGGTTGAGTATCCATTGAGATGTTTCTGAACCTTTCGAGGAAAAATATAAATTCAGAGAATTAAGGTCAGCGTCATCACAGGTTGAAGTTGCAATTTTATTTAGAAAACTCTGAGCATTAGATGGATCATCTAAAAATTTACATCTAGATCTGTTATTATTTAACTTAGCAAGTTTAAATCTTTTAACATGATCCCAAATACTTTGTAAAGGAGTCATACGATTGAATGATGAACAAAGTTTAACCCAGGATAATATTTTTTGTTCAGATATAATTCTTTTCTTCTTAGCGTCAAATTTTTATAAATGATATAATTTTCTAAAGTAGGATATTTTTGTAAGAGAGTAATGCTAATTTAGATTGGTTAACTGCCTGGGAACAATAATCATTCCACCAAATAAGAGCTTTTCGTTTTTAGTATAGCAACCATTAGTTTTATTAGGAAATGTCAACAGAATGTCACATAAAATTTGTATAAAGTTATCGTAACTGTCCAAAGGATCGGTATACAATGAATAAGAAGAAAATCTCTCATTGCAAAGTTTAGAAAACGATTCCCAGTTAATTTTATTAATATTTACGTAAGAAATGGCAAAGGGACTAGCGAAAGTATGATTAGATGTATTATCTGAGCATTGTGGATAAGAGCGTTCACTATTATTATGAACTGTCACTAATATTGGGAAATGATTACTACTTAAAAGATCATCGTGTAAAGTAAACGAACAGCTAGAACTTACAGCTGGTGAAGCAAACACTAAATCTAATGTGTTACCTTGCTGGCCGAATGGGGCAAAGGTGGTTTGAGAAAACTCATTTAAGCATACTAGGTTATACTTATCTACAAAATAACTTACACTATTGCCTCTACTATCATTACGACGGCAGCCCCAGGCTAAATTATGTGCATTAAAATCACCTATAAGTAAAAAATTTCGGCTAGTAATTTTAGAAAAGGCATTGGACAACATTTGTATTTTAAATTTACCATTAGGCGGTGGAGGAATATATACACAAAGTATTTCAATATAGGTGGAACCAATATTTAAAGAGAGTAGCAAGTTCTGAAAGTGGTAATTGGAAGATGTGCTTATCATAGTGAATGTATACTTATCTTTGACTGCTACTGCAATGCCCCCGTGAGGTCTATCTGAGTCACGACGTATGATCTTGTATCCTGGCAATTTGAAACACTTGGAAGAGTCTAACCAAGTTTCATTTAACAAAATGATATCAATATTATTAGTGCAATCAGAAGTAATAAAATGTTTTAATTGGTCAAGTTTGGGAAGTATGCTACGTGAATTCCAGTGCAAGATATTAAGATTACTTATACTAAGATCAAGATCCATAGTTAAGTGCCAAGATTACTAATTAAGGTTTCTTTTATGACCTTTGTTGAGATGTTAGCATCAGCATTAATCTGTTTAGTTTTAATAAGATCAATTAAAGTTTTTGTTACAATATTCAACATTTCATCTGAATTAATTAAATCTGTAAAAAGTGCTCTCATTTGTGGACCCTGCAGAGGTTTTTTATGCTGTGGCAGAGCAGAGCTGGAATTAATAGATATATTAGGAACTGTAGAATTCTTCGCAGTTATAGTAGCAAAGGTTGTTTTGCCACTAATTTTGTCCTTGACTTCTTGGTTCTTTGCAGCTTTAACTGGACACATGTTACTGATGGCCGTATGAGGCCCACTGCAGTTTACACATTTAAAGTTATTATTGTCTGTACATTCTTTGAAGAAGTGACCGCCACTACATATGGAGCAGATCTGAGTACTCTTGCACGAGCCACGGCCGTGGCCAAACTTATAACAAACGAAACATTGCCGAACAGGTTTAACATACTCTTTCACATCAAACCACATATAGTCATATGTAACATGATCTGGGCGGACTGAACCCAGAAATGTAACTAAAACAGTAGGTGTAGGAGATGTGGAACCATCAGGATTCTTTTTGCTGAACCGATTTACACCAATGATTTCAGAGCTGGAGCAGAGATTAGTTAATAGATCTTCAGGTGTTATTTCTATTGGAGCTTTAATGATTCCTTGACTTTCCAGGTGGTCATAGGGAATTTTTGCGACCCAACCGTGTTTTTCGAGCAGCTGGTTATTTAAAAGAAAATTATTAGCATCTTTTTTATTTATAAAAAATACTTTCAGCATGAAATTGCCAACTGCTTTTATATGGCTCAAGCCAAGACACATTTTTATGATGTTAGTTGATTTCATAAAGTCAATTTTTGTATTTGGGAAACCATTGATAAAAGAATTGGTTATTCTTTTTTCTTGTCTTCTTTATATACATGGGTGTAGTCCTTAAATATTCCTCTCCTATTTGTTATATAATTAGCCGCCATTTTAACTGGGGAGCTTTCTGTTTCGACGGTGGATTTACGTTTGGCGGCAAGAGCCTTGCCGCCGCTCTCTACACTCATCACTAATTACTTAAACTCGGTAACCACACTATTATTTCAAATTATAACTGTAATTGAATACAAAAAGGGCGATATTTGATGCTTTGATAAAAATTCTTTAAAATTGCCGCCTATCTACGATGACGTTCCCGCCCTTTTCGGAGATTCCTTTACCATGAGTTGTGACATTGACGTTTTCGATAACGAGTATCGAGTTTACTATCTGTGCATCTCGTTCGCACTAAAATAGTACAAGCGCGAATTTGGACCCGGGTATGTCCTTAAACTACGTCCAACAATGAGAGGTAGGGCACAGCGATGACCATCACGCTTGAATCTGGGGCAGCCCAACTGGGAAGTACCTCCTCCTTACAGAAGACCACAGCCATAATAGCACTGCTACCTTTCAGGTATGTAGTGCTGTGTTCCTGATGGTGAGTAAGGCTCCCAGAGCTCCAACCCCTCTTCAAGGCCGGCAACGCGCTTGTGACACCCAGGTGTTGCGGGTGCCCATGGGCGACGGTAATTGCTTACCACCAGGCAATCCGTTTGCTCGTTTTCCACCTTATGTCATAAAAAAAAAAACCATGAGTTGTGACTTTGACGTTTTCGATAACGAGTATCGAGTTTGATATCTGTGTCTGCGCTTGTACTAGTTTAGTGCTAACGAGATGCACAGATAGTAAACTCGATACTCGTTATCGAAAACCTCAATATCACAACTCATGGTAAGGGTACTGTTTCAATTCAAATTCGGAAAACGTCCAAGTATTCAATTTCCTTTTAAAAACGAGGAAAACACTTTTTGTTTTTCATTAACTTAAAAAAAATAGGTTAAGGACATGTTGACAGATAAATAAAAGATGGCAGCACTGATATATTGGCGACATTCATCTTTGTCAACAAACCTTGACAAACATACTTATTTGGAGTCTTGGCAAACATCGCAATTTTCCTTATCTTGCCGAGAATTCTATAAAATATTGCCTATGTTACATGTGCCACTTCATTTTAGATTTTATTTACTCGATTAAAGAATATTTTTAACCGACTTCAAAAAAAGGAGGAGGTTATCAATTCGGTTGTGTAGTTTTTTTTTATGTGTCTTACCTCAGAACTCCGTCATTTATGAACCGATTTCAAAAGTTCTTTCGTTGTTTGTAAGCTCATGAAGGCTTGTGTTGTGGGTAGACAATGAGATATACTCGTATAATATACAAATACTTAAATACATATATGAAACACCCAATGCAAAACATGTAATAATAGTAAAAACCAAGAATGACACGAGATGATGATGATGATGAGTATGAGACTTGTAATCCCTGTATATTATTTAAAAATAAAGATTATATTGGTTTCAGTATAAGCGATATATATATATATATATATATATAAGATAATTTATTGTTATTTATTTATTGACGGTTAAAAATAATGTATTGCTCTGTAAGTAAAGAAATTTATTTACTCCGTGTAACTAACTACAACATTTGCGAATGCACAACTAAAATAATCTTACATACCTGTAAGTAAAGAAACGACATTAAATATTCATTCGTCCATCCATTCGTAAATTACTTAAATCTTATTAATTTATATATTTTGAACAATCATTTTCTTGCATCCTTATTTTCTATGACATGACATTTTTTCCAGCCACGCATTCAAAGACTAAGCTAAATCTCAAATGATTAATATAATACAATATAAATACTTTTTACATCTCCCCTAAGGGAATAAAATTATGTATTAAAACCACATTTTACTTGTTTATGACCTATCTCCTTCTTCTGCTGCAACAGCTGGAACAAGTTTTGTTATATGGAAGAGGTTAGATTCTGCTTTTTTGTGACCAACGTCTATTTTAAATATGGAGTCTGAGATTTTCTCGATAATCTTATAAGGTCCAATTTTCAACTCATCTAATTTCTTCCTATTTAACTTATTTCCATTTTCCACATATACAAAATCTCCCACATAAAATTTGTGATTAATTATATTCTTGTCAAATATGATTTTATTATAGTCATGTGACTTTATTGTATTCTGTAATGCTATCTCTCTGTCTTTCATCATATTACTGTGCAGTCCTTGCTTAAGCTCAATTGGTAAGATCCTATCATCTGTACCATTCATAAGGTAAGATGGAGAAAAGCCAGTGACTGAATGTTTTGTGTCATCATATTTTCTTAAACATTCTTGAGCTATTGTGGCCCAAGCTCGTTTTTCTCCTTTTTCATTTATTTTACACCTTATTTTGTTGACTAATGTTTGATTTCATCGTTCATTAAGCCCATTGAGAAAGGTGTATTTACTGCAGTAAATACAATAGTTATATTATTGTTTATTAAAAATTCTTAAATTCTTTAGAATTTATTCCAGGATATTGATCACTAAGAATCATATCAATACTGTTTGTCTTTGTAACATTTTTAAGTAGTTTTATAAAATCATCTGAGCTTTGAGTTTTGGACGTTAGAATGTACGCATATCTAGTAAAGTGGTCGACTAACAAGTGTAAATATTTTTTGTTGACCTCGAACCTCCAAATCCTCCAATCGTGTCTATTGACTTTATTTCAAAAGGCTTTTGGCCGGGCCTAAATGAGACATAAGTCCAAATTTGCTTTGTCCTCTTGATTTATTTTTAATACAAATCTCACAATTCGCACTAACTTTCTGAATATTCTTGAACAAATTTTTGCCGAGTATAATGGACTAATAGTCTTCATCATTTGTGCAACTCCAATATGGCATAGGTTTTCATGTATAGTCTTTAAAATTGAAATGCTAAATTTTTCTGATAGTAGTATTTTCTCCTTTGTTCTTATTTTTTCAAATATACGTTATGTTTTTCAATGAACGTTTGTTTGTTCTTCTGTATATCTTCATTTTGATGCTGATTTCTTAATATATCTTCAAGTTTAAATTTATTACTTTTAGTTGCTCGTCATTATTTTCGTCACATTCTAAAACTGGATTTCTGCTGAGGCAGTCTGCTTCTAAATTTGTTATTCCTGGAGCATATTTTATTTGAAAATCATATTGAGATAAATAGTACGTCAAATCACCTAATTCTTCATCTGTTCTAGATTTCAAGTTCATATTTTCTAAGGGTTTGTGATCTGAGTATACAGTGAATGATTTGCCTATTAGCCAATACTGCCAGTATCTGACAGCTTCCTTTATAGCTAAACATTCTAAATATATGGCTTTCTTTTTCTTATGTGCTGCATTTAATTTTTGAAAAATATGCAACAGGTTTTTCTTTCCCATCAGGTTGTGTTTGTTTTAAGATTGCTCCTATGCCCTCTAATGATGCGTCAGTGTAAATATTGATTGGTAAATCTTGATCAAATATTTCTAGCACCGGTTGGGAGCAAAGTAGGTTTTTTATTGTATCAAATGTTTTTTGACATTCTTCTGACCATTCAAATTTTTGATTTTTCTTAATAAATTATGCAATGGGTCTAATATTATTGCACTTCTTGGTATGTACTCATGGTAAAAATTAATCTTTCCTAAAAATTGTCTAATATTTTTCTGACTTTTGGCACAGGAAAATTCTTTATTGATATAAGATTATCTTTTACGGGTTGTATCGAATTATTTTTGATTATGTGACCTAAATATTTGACAGAGTTTGATGCAAAAGTGCATTTCGTAAATTTGAGTCTAAATCCTTCTTCCTTAATTGCTTCTAGCAATTGTGTTAGGTGACTAATGTGCTCTGTGAAATTTCTGGAGAATATTAGGATATCGTCTATATAATTAACGGCAAATTCTGTAAGTTTATACTTCCTTAACACGTTACTTAATATTTTCTGAAAGATTGCTGGCGAAGTTTTTAGCCCGAATGGCAATACAGCCCACTGACACCGCCCCTCTGGGGTAACAAATCCAGTCTTCTTTCTGTCTTCAACTCGTAATGGAATAGACCAAAAAGCAGAATTTATGTCTAAGGTAGAAAAGTAACTGCAATTCCTTGTTTTAACCATCAAGTCATCAATTAATGGGAATGGTTGAGCTTGTGGGACTACTATTTTGTTCAAATCTCTGAAGTCAATGCATAGTCTAGATTTTTATTATCTTCTTTTTAAATGCTAATGTTACTGGCGCAGCAAATGGACTATACGATGCTTCTATTGGTTTAGGGTCTAATAATTTTGCTATCTATGCTTCAATCTCTTTTTTGTCTTCTATGGTACATCTGTAGGGTCTTTTACTACAGTATTTATCTACTAATAAGTCTATTCTTGCTTCATATTCTTTGACTGTGCCAATATCATATTTATGATTTGCAAAAACTGCCTTATATTTGTTAACTAATTTCTTTATTTCAGTTTTTTCATCGCCACTTAAATGATCAATATTCATTTTGAAATCTTCTTCTTTTACATGTTCATTAAAATTAATTTTATACGTTGCCATATTTTGAAATCCATTATTTATAGTAACTTCAGTACAGTTTACTTCATTGTTATTATTAACAACGTCACGTTCGTTTTCATTACTTTCATATACTTTTGGGATATTTCTAAATTTTCATCTTGTCGTAGTCTAAATATTTGTATCAAATCCAATCCAATTAAAAGTCATGTTCAAATTTTTTATCATCTAGAATATCTATATCAACATTCCTTTCCAGCTCAAATATTCTTGTTTTCAAGTTTGTCAAACCTTTTGTCCTATTAACACCACCAATTGTTGTAAAATTTGATTCATTTAAAATGTTTCCTTTTCCTTTTAGTTTGAAATACTTCGCAATAATAACGGAAACGTTTGAACCAGAATCATAAAGGGCTTTTAATTCCAATTTATCATTTATTTTAGTTTGACATATATCAGTGGTGTTATTATTCGTTTTTGATAATTTTCGTTTAATTGGGCTTCAATCACTGCGTTATTAACATGTTTCACTACATTCTTAGCTTTATCTTCTTCTTTAGGTTTGAACCAGCACACGGCTTCCGAGTGGTAACGGGTTCCTTTGTTTAATTTTTCGCAAATCTTACATATATTAAGATCACTAGTTTTATCGTTAGAATTTTTAAAGTTAAGGATTTTCTTTTAACCACATAAGTTCTTCTATTAACCATATGTTCCAGTTTGCTCACTTCATTGAATAAATCAACAGAATCATTTAATGCTTCTCTGTCTATTTTATTTATTATATAATCTGGTAAACCAAATGCGATTAAATCCACCAAAGTTCCGGCATCAATGGATTTTCTCATATCAAGCAGTAATTTCTCTTTTTTAATAGCAAAATCCAATAATGAGCCATCTTTATATTTAAATGACATTGCCATTGTGACAGGATTCCATCCTTTATTTGTAAAAGAGTCACAAAATTTAGATTTCCATTCAGACCAATCAGCATCCATAGTTAACTTCACAATCATTGAACTAAACCAGTCTAAACAACTTTTGTCCATAAAAAGCCTCAATATCTCAACTTTTTTTTCATCAACGATTTGAAAACGTTCACATTCTCTTTCAAAAATATCCATCCACTGGACGGCGTTTGAGTTTTTAGTCGAAAATTTCTCAATCACAAATTTTTCGGCAATGTGTTTCAAACTCTGTTGACGGTTTTCTTGCGTATTTTCAATTAATTTTTCTAATATTTTCTCCAGTTTGTCTGTTTCTCCTCGAGATGTGGTAGAAGTTTGATCTTGGTTCAACTCTTCCAAGTATCTATCAGCAAACTGTATATTGCCGTCTTCATCAATATAAATCTTCTTAAGTTCTTCCGTCATTGCTATCCAAACTCTCCGTATCTGATGCCGTTTAGTTAAACTGTTTTTTATTTTGCTGTAAGCAGTTGTTTTTAGTATTTCTTTGTGATAACCAACTGATTGTAGCTCTTCCGGTATGGCGTAGACTTTGCTGTCCTCGGTTGTAATAGTGGTGATACACAAAATATTTGTTTTTCCATCACTTCCTGGCAATATTGTAAATTCAAATCGAAGTTTTTCCATTTTCGATCGACTTGTTAACAATAATGTCGTTTTATAAGATAATTTATTGTCATTTATTTATTGACGAACAAAATAATGTGTTGCTCTGTAAGTAAAGAAATTTATTTACTCCGTGTAACTAACTACAACATTTGCGAATGAACAACTTAAATAGTATTACATACCTGTAAGTAAAGAAACGACATTAAATGTTCATTCGTCCATCCATTCTTAAATCACTTAAATCTTATTAATTTAAATATTTTCAGTAATCATTTTCATGCATGGTTCTTTTCTATGACATGACATTTTTGACAGCCACGCATTCAAAGACTAAGCTAAACCTCAAATAAGGAAAATAATAAAGTATTTAAATACTTTTTACATCTCCCCCCCTAAGGGAAGAAAATTATGTATTAAAACCACATTTTACTTGTTTATGACCTATCTCCTTCTTCTGCTGCAACAGCTGGAACAAGTTTTGTTATATGAAAGAGGTTAGATTCTGCTTTTTTTGTGACCAACGTCTATTTTGAATATGGAGTCTGAGATTTTCTCGATAATCTTATAAGGTCCAATTTTCAACTCATCTAATTTCTTCCTATTTAACTTATTTCCATTTTCTACATATACATAGTCTCCCACATAAAATTTGTGATTAATTATATTCTTGTCAAATATGATTTTATTATAGTCATGTGAATTTATTGTATTCTGTAATGCTATCTCTCTGTCTTTCATCATATTACAGTGCAGTCCTTGCTTAAGCTCAATTGGTAAGATCCTATCATCTGTACCATTCATAAGGTCAGATGGAGAAAAGCCAGTAACTGAATGTTTTGTGTCATCATATTTTCTTAAACATTCTTGAGCTATTGTGGCCCAAGCTCGTTTTTCTCCTTTTCATTTATTTTACACCTTATTTTGTTGACTAATGTTTGATTTCATCGTTCATTAAGCCCATTGAGAAAGGTGTATTTACTGCAGTAAATACAATAGTTATATTATTGTTTATTAAAAATTCTTAAATTCTTTAGAATTTATTCCAGGATATTGATCACTAAGAATCATATCAATACTGTTTGTCTCTGTAACATTTTTAAGTAGTTTTATAAAATCATCTGAGCTTTGAGTTTTTGACGTTAGAATGTACGCATATCTAGTAAAGTGGTCCACTAACAAGTGTAAATATTTTTTTGTTGACCTCGAACCTCCAAATCCTCCAATTGTGTCTATTGACATTATTTCAAAAGGCTTTTTGGCCGGGCCTAAATGAGACATAAGTCCCAATTTGCTTTGTCCTCTTGATTTATTTTTAATACAAATCTCACAATTCGCACAAACTTTCTGAATATTCTTGAACAAATTTTTTGCCGAGTATAATGGACTAATAGTCTTCATCATTTGTCCAACTCCAATATGGCATAGGTTTTCATGTATAGTCTTTAAAATTGAAATGCTAAATTTTTCTGATAGTAGTATTTTCTCCTTTGTCCTCATTTTTCAAATATACGTTATGTTTTTCAATGAACGTTTGTTTGTTTTTCTGTATATCTTCATTTTGATGCTGATCTCTTAATATATCTTCAAGTTCTATTAAATTTATTACTTTTAGTTGCTCGTCATTATTTTCGTCACATTCTAAAACTGGATTTCTGCTGAGGCAGTCTGCTTCTAAATTTGTTATTCCTGGAGCATATTTTATTTGAAAATCATATTGAGATAAATAGTATGTCAAATCACCTAATTCTTCATCTGTTCTAGATTTCAAGTTCATATTTTCTAAGGGTTTGTGATCTGAGTATACAGTGAATGATTTGCCTATTAGCCAATACTGCCAGTATCTGACAGCTTCCTTTATAGCTAAACATTCTAAATATATGGCTTTCTTTTTCTTTTGTGCTGCATTTAATTTTTTTGAAAAATATGCAACAGGTTTTTCTTTCCCATCAGGTTGTGTTTGTTTTAAGATTGCTCCTATGCCCTCTAATGATGCGTCAGTGTAAATATTGATTGGTAAATCTTGATCAAATATTTCTAGCACCGGTTGGGAGCAAAGTAGGTTTTTATTGTATCAAATGCTTTTTGACATTCTTCTGACCATTCAAATTTTTGATTTTTTCTTAATAAATTATGCAATGGGTCTAATATTATTGCACTTCTTGGTATGTACTCATGGTAAAAATTAATCTTTCCTAAAAATTGTCTAATATTTTTCTGACTTTTTGGCACAGGAAAATTCTGTATTGATATAAGATTATCTTTTACGGGTTGTATCGAATTATTTTTGATTATGTGACCTAAATATTTGACAGAGTTTGATGCAAAAGTGCATTTCGTAAATTTGAGTCTAAATCGTTCTTCCTTAATTGCTTCAAGCAATTGTGTTAGGTGACTAATGTGCTCTGTGAAATTTCTGGAGAATATTAGGATATCGTCTATATAATTAACGGCAAATTCTGTAAGTTTATACTTCCTTAACACGTTACTTAATATTTTCTGAAAGATTGCTGGCGAAGTTTTAGCCCGAATGGTAAGACAGTCCACTGAAAATGTCCTTCTTGGGTAACAAATGCAGTCTTCTTTCTGTCTTCAACTCGTAATGGAATAGACCAAAAAGCAGAATTTATGTCTAAGGTAGAAAAGTAACTGCAATTCCTTGTTTTAACCATCAAGTCATCAATTAATGGGAATGGTTGAGCTTGTGGGACTACTATTTTGTTCAAATCTCTGAAGTCAATGCATAGTCTAGATTTTTTATTATCTTCTTTTTTAAATGCTAATGTTACTGGCGCAGCAAATGGACTATACGATTCTTCTATTAGTTTATAGTCTAATAATTTTGCTATCTGTTCTTCAATCTCTTTTTTGTCTTCTATGGTACATCTGTAGGGTCTTTTACTACAGTATTTATCTACTAATAAGTCTATTCTTGCTTCATATTCTTTGACTGTGCCAATATCATATTTATGATTTGCAAAAACTGCCTTATATTTGTTAACTAATTTCTTTATTTCAGTTTTTTCATCGCCACTTAAATGATCAATATTCATTTTGAAATCTTCTTCTTTTACATGTTCATTAAAATTAATTTTATACGTTGCCATATTTTGAAATCCATTATTTATAGTAACTTCAGTACAGTTTACTTCATTGTTATTATTAACAACGTCATGTTCGTTTTCATTACATTCATATAGTTTTTGGGATATTTCTAAATTTTCATCTTGTCGTAGTCTAAATATTTGTATCAAATCCAATCCAATCAAAAAGTTATGTTCAAATTTTTTATCATCTAGAATATCTATATCAACATTCCTTTCCAGCTCAAATATTCTTATTTTCAAGTTTGTCAAACCTTTTGTCCTATTAACACCACCAATTGTTGTAAAATTTGATTCATTTAAAATGTTTCCTTTTCCTTTTAGTTTTAAATACTTCGCATTAATAACGGAAACGTTTGAACCAGAATCATAAAGGGCTTTTAATTCCAATTTATCATTTATTTTTAGTTTGACATATATCAGTGGTGTTATTATTCGTTTTTTTGATAATTTTCGTTTAATTGGGCTTCAATCACTGCGTTATTAACATGTTTCACTACATTCTTAGCTTTATCTTCTTCTTTAGGTTTGAACCAGCACACGGCTTCCGAGTGGTAACGGGTTCCTTTGTTTAATTTTTCGCAAATCTTACATATATTAAGATCACTAGTTTTAACGCTAGAATTTTTTAAAGTTAAGGATTTTCTTTTAACCACATAACTTCTTCTATTAACCATATGTTCCAGTTTGCTCACTTCATTGAATAAATCAACAGAATCATTTAATGCTTCTCTGTCTATTTTATTTATTATGTAATCTGGTAAACCAGATGCGATTAAATCCACCAAAGTTCCGGCATCAATGGATTTTCTCATATCAAGCAGTAATTTCTCTTTTTAATAGCAAAATCCAATAATGAGTCATCTTTATATTTAAATGACATTGCCATTGTGACAGGATTCCATCCTTTACTTGTAAAAGAGTCACAAAATTTAGATTTCCATTCAGACCAATCAGCATCCATAGTTAACTTCACAATCATTGAACTAAACCAGTCTAAACAACTTTTGTCCATAAAAAGCCTCAATATCTCAACTTTTTTTTCATCAACGATTTGAAAACGTTCACATTCTCTTTCAAAAATATCCATCCACTGGACGGCGTTTGAGTTTTTAGTCGAAAATTTCTCAATCACAAATTTTTCGGCAATGTGTTTCAAACTCTGTTGACGGTTTTCTTGCGTATTTTCAATTAATTTTTCTAATATTTTCTCCAGTTTGTCTGTTTCTCCTCGAGATGTGGTAGAAGTTTGATCTTGGTTCAACTCTTCCAAGTATCTATCAGCAAACTGTATATTGCCGTCTTCATCAATATAAATCTTCTTAAGTTCTTCCGTCATTGCTATCCAAACTCTCCGTATCTGATGCCGTTTAGTTAAACTGTTTTTTATTTTGCTGTAAGCAGTTGTTTTTAGTATTTCTTTGTGATAACCAACCGATTGTAGCTCTTCCGGTATGGCGTAGACTTTGCTGTCCTCGGTTGTAATAGTGGTGATACACAAAATATTTGTTTTTCCATCACTTCCTGGCAATATTGTAAATTCAAATCGAAGTTTTTCCATTTTCGATCGACTTGTTAACAATAATGTCGTTTTATACGATAATTTATTGTCATTTATTTATTGACGAACAAAAATAATGTGTTGCTCTGTAAGTAAAGAAACTTATTTACTCCGTGTAACTAACTACAACATTTGCGAATGAACAACTTAAATAATATTACGTACCTGTAATTAAAGAAACGACATTAAATGTTCATTCGTCCATCCATTCTTAAATCACTTAAATCTTATTAATTTAAATATTTTCAGTAATCATTTTTATGCATTGTTCTTTTCTATGACATGACATTTTTGACAGCCACGCATTCAAAGACTAAGCTAAACGTCAAATAAGGAAAATAATAAAGTATAAATACTTTTTACATATATATATATATATATATATATATATATATATATATATATATGTAAAAGAATTTTTCAATGTAATGTACTATTTCCAATATTCTAAATAAATGACTTATGTACTTACATCAAATTTTTAGTTTTTCAAAATACCTGTATTTCATCTTCATAAAATATACAGGGTGGTTACCACACCGAGACGGAACACTCCCATCATTTATTTTATCGGATTCATATCGGCGTGTTTAAAGTAAGTGCATGTTTAAATTATCTGACCATTATCTTGTAAGTGGTACAGTGTAATAGCTTGTTCAAACAACTTAAACACAGTGTGTGTAACACCCACGCCAAAACGGACACGAACCACCAAAGTGCCCGGATAAATCAAAGTTACGCCCAAAACCTTTCTTTGCTCTCCACCTAATGGAAAAGCTATGACTTAGCGTCTGTCATTTCTAAACAAATCATCATCCAAACGTCCACGAGTTGCCGTATTCGGTATCCATTAACCAAACCGATAAATATAAGGTTACTTATTAAGTAGTATCAAAATGGGTTTTGAAAATCACAATTAATAAATAAATATTTCAGGACAGTCTTACACAAATCGGCGTAGTCCTACGGTAAGCTCAGTAAGGCTTGTGTTGTAGGTACTAAACGACGATATATATAATAGATACATATAACGTCTTCCCTACATCTTAAATTGTCTGCCTGCAGATATCAGACTGGAGGCCGACAAAGCAAAATTTAAAAGAAAATTATATGAGTTTTATATTAATAGTATATAAGTTTAATAATTAAATTTGTAAATGATATTAGATGTAAGTTGAGACTCAGATCCCACAGTCAAACTGTGCAAACAGTTTTGTAGGACTCATGTCACCCTTAAATTGTACCTTTTTGTGTAATAAACTAATAATGATTGATTGAATTGAAAAAATGAAATTGATATAAATTCTTAAATACATAGAAAACACCCATGTCTGAGGAACAAATCTTTGTGCTCATCACACAAAGCCACAATTCAGTATACAAATTTAAATAGGAGTTACTAATTCGTGAACGTATCTTTAAAGTTAAAGTTAATTACAAAAATTAAAAATCTTGTCTGATTTTAGTGAGAGTTTATTTCTTAACGGAGTTAAAAAACGCGATGCTGATACTGATATCAATTTCACCCTGTATAGTATAAAAAGCTTACATTGTTCTTGATTTATTACCCCCTATTGTGTAAAGTTATACTTTCCGTAGTTAAAGTAATTTTGAAGTATGGCCCTGTTCGCCACGATAATAGTTCCTACTGCGTGAACCCTATGGTAACGGCTGAGAGGTGTTTATTGCTTGATATGATTGTTTAGTCAGTTTTGTAGTTGAACACTGCGTCACGTTATTATAATTGATGTAGTGACAAAGGGCCCAGTTGGGCAAAGTTCACAGAACTTATAGTTTGGGATTAATAATAATGACATATTTAACAATATTGCCGTGTGGTGCTGGCTGAGAATAGCGCTACCGCAAAAAAATCGACGGGTCGAGCAGCAGCGTCCACAGCTGCAATGATCGCCAACCCGCCTGCCAAGCGTGGCTATGGCAATTCCCACCCAAGATTATACAAGTCATATTTGGGTGAGGCCTATGTCCAGCAGTGGACGTCTTACGGCTGAAATTATGAAGAGTATTATAAGGAAAGCAAATTAATTACATATTTTTTATATAATTGGCTATTTTCTGTAAGACTTGGGTACCGCTTCACCCTATACAAGCGGTGAAGCGCTACTACACGCCGGAACAGCTTCACAAACTTTATCAAGCTCAGTTTCGATCATGTATGGGGTACTGTGGCCACCTTTGGGACGTGTCTGTCAGGCTGCTTTAGATTCAATAGAACACCGACCTCGCAGACTCATTGGCGATCCTGAGTTGGTGAGTGTAAGGTTACAGAGCCTTGAGTACCGTCGGTTTGCTAGTTTGTCTGAGTTCCTAATGCGGACTGCTATGGAATGAAATTCGCTCCCGCCGTCTGTATTCACGGAAAGATATAATTTGGGTCTTTTCAAGGCAAGAGTGAATAGGCTCGTCGACACTTACCATCTGGCGTGACTGAGGTCAAACGCTGGTCAGTCTTGTATAAAAAGGTGACTCCCCCAGTAGGGCTCTGCTCCAGATTTGTGGACCATATTCGCTGAACACGCTCTACCACGCTACAAGATAACCCTCACTTTGAACTGTGTGTCCTGACTCGGCTTGAAAATGGGTACCAAATCTTACCCGAAACATATTAACTGTAACATGACTCACAATATGTTTTATATATAGAAATGCATATTTAATTCAGATTAATTAAATATAATTTATATAGACACTCGGTGAGCTAGTGTTGTTCATAAAATCTAACGAGTCACTACAGAACAATTTCCAAATTGATCTCTGAAAAAAGTTTCTAACAAAAATCTAACGTAGCTAGAACACCTTAAAAGGTATATCAACACATTTATATGATTGCCGGGCGTGTTTCACTACGATTTTGCTTATTAAGAGCACGATCCGTTGTCTTGCTTTTGCAAAAACCAGTTTAACTGTGACATTAAAATCAGAACGTATACTCCAGAGGTTATCGGTTCTGCGGCATATGTGGCCAGCACATTGCCACTTCAACAAGTTAAATTTTAGAGCTATGTCGGTCACTTTGGTTCTATGACTTGGTTCTCTCTCGTTTCGAATTTTCTCCTCCAGTGAGACACTGCTATAGTCCATAGCACGTTGTGCGACTTGGACTGGCGGGTCCCGACATAAGGACGCCCTACACGTCTGAGAGGAGCCCTTCCTACCATTAGGCGCTGCCCTCGCGGGGGGTCGCGGTAGAATGCTAAGCGACCCCGTGACATCCCACACTGAACGGTCAGGCGTGTGCCCCCGGAGTGTTTTAGTGGGAATTCCCTTCCTCTTCTCTTATTAGGGAAGGGGTCTTAAGGGCAAGTTCCACGTGCCCCACGTAAGACCTTACCCCATGATGCGTAAAAGCATTTTACTCAATCAAAAAAAAAAGGTCCACGTTAGTGTCCACGTCTCGGCTCCGTGGGTCATTTCACGAAACACGCAGCGGGCTGAACACTTTCATCTTCAGGCTTTCTTCTACATCCGACAAAAATATGTGGTTATACTTCGCTAAGCACTGTCCAGACATAAAACGCTGTCCTACAACTGAAGTTTCTGACAAGTAAAATGGTTTAGTCAGGATGAGTATTGAGTACTATCGAACAAAGTGATTCATGACCCACCTAGCTGACGAACGGTTTGAAAGTGTCATTAAATTGATTTGACACTTTCAACCATTTGCGATCTAGGTGGGTCATGATTCACTTTGTTCGATAGTACATCAGCTATAGTACAAAACTCAAAATGCCAACACAAAATGACCACAACTCAATTAGTCGACGGACCTGTTTTTGGGTGGTTTGGCCCTACGGGCCAATACAAAACGAACAGTATGTCACTAATCAGAAGATCAGTACCGTTGTGCACTTAGTATTTGTGTGTAAAATTAGTAATAAGCAGATTTTTTATGACGTAGGCGGCAAACGAGCAGACGGATTGCCTGGTGTTAAGCAATTACCGTCAACCATGGGCACCCGCAACACCAGGAGTCACATGCGCGTTGCTGGCCTTTAAGGGGGGTTGGAGCTCTGGGAACCTTACTCACCATCAGGTACACAACACTACATACCTGAAAGGTAGCAGTGCTATTACGGCTGTGTGTAAGGAGGAGGTTCCCCAGTTGGGCTGCTCCAGACTCAAACGTGATGGTCATCGCTGCGCTGTGCCCTACCTATCATTGTTGGACGTAGTTTAAGGACATACCCGGGTCCGAAGTTTTGTCATTTAAATAATTTGCATGTTGATGATTTGTCGACTGAATACTGTGTATAAACTATTACTATTTTATAAAAACTTGTTGTACGTATTCGAGTAAATAAATATTTCTATTTCTACATAATCTAAACCTACCCATAGGACTGTGGGTTTAATTTTCTGTATCTGGTGTTTTTTCGTATGTGACTAATTGTGTCGTACCTAGTTGTTTTGTGTTTCAATCATTTTGATTTATGGACTATCAGCCGATTTGGTCATTTTGTGTTCTGGTCCATGTGAGACCGAAGCTTCGGCTAACGATGATGATGAATTTTCTCTTTAGCCTTATTTATATAACGGTATTGTAAATTAAATCAAAATCTTAATACTCCATAATTCAATTTAATTAAGCAGATAAAGCTGCTGTCTATTAGTATAATCATTTTAATCCCTCGTCTAGGTCTAGTCTGGGACCTAATTGTGTAATAGAACTCTAGAAGCAAGTGTATTTAACATTAGGGTACTGCTTTAGGTTCCGAGCCACAACAATCTTCAGAGTAATTAACTTAAGTTAAGGTGACTACGCTTAAAAACTGTATTATAAATAAATATTACAGAACATCCTTACAATTGACTTTTACCGCAAACTCAAGAAGGCTTGGGTGGGTACTGGTTTCACGATAATCATAATATACAAATACTTAAATACAAAGAAAACACCCATGACTTAGGAATAAATGTCCTTGCTCATTACGCAAATGCCCTTACTGGGATTCGAACCCATGACCATCTGCATAGACAGGGTCACTGTCCACTAGGCCAGACCGGGCATCACATACTCTTCGTTATACACTAACACAAAACTTTTTAATATAAATTGGCTTAAGTTGGGAAGAGCATATTCTTTTTAAACAAATTGTCTATTATTGTTTTAATTATCGTTCTAATAGTCCTTTGTTTTCAGTAATGTCATAAGGATCTAAAACGTGGTCGTCCACAATTATTATGTAGCTCAGAGTCACTCAATATTCCACGTTGATGACGATGCAAGAGCTATGCTGAAAATGGCTATAAAAATGGCGAATGGCTAAACGTGCGTTCACGTTAAAGATTGGCCCGCGTCCGAGCCGAGGCCAACGTCGCGACATTTTGTATTCAATGAATCACGTGACCACCGAGCCCGTGTCACTCAGTCCGAGCACGGGCCTACGGCTATGTAAAAAGGCACTGCTCGGCTCGGTGATGGGAGGGCGACGTGATGTACACACGATATCGACGGGCGTATGATGATCGTCTACTCGCAACAAATGGCTGGATGGAACGACGCTCGTGTGTCGGGCCGCTCGGGCCCGCCGCCCCGGTGTGTCGACAGTGGGTTCGGGCTCGTGAGGTCGACGTGTAGGAAGGGCGTCGGTATAACGTGAGTCATACTTTACAGCGATAATACGGTAGCAAGTTACTGGCTTCTCAGGGTAGCAAGTCACTGCGTTCGACCCGTAGCAAGTTTCTGCGTTAGAAAGGTAGCAAGTTTTTGCATTCAAAGGGTAGCAAGTCAGTGATATCTTCCCCTTATCAGCCTTAATTGCGCTCCACTCGCCCCGTTGGCAATCACTTACACTTGTTAATGTAACCTCTACACATGTGCTGACCTAGATCTTTACAGAAAAGTATTTATAGTTATTTTTAAAAGGCACATATGACTGGTCTGAATATAAACATTTGAAGATATGAAAGATTTAAAATTGTAATTATTATATAATTAAATAAGGATATGACTGAGCCCCACGGTAAGCTCAAGAAGGCTTGTGTTGTGGGACCGATATATTTAATATACAAATACTTAAATACATAGAAAACATCAATGACTCAGGAACAAATATCTGTGCTCATCACACAATAAATGTTCTTTGGGGTTTGAACCCAAGACTATCGGCTTCTTAGGCAGTTACCCACTAGACCAAACCTGTCGTCATAATTGTTGTAGTTTATTTATATTTATGTTAGAATATTGAACATAATAAAGAATAGAGATATATATCGATAGCTGGAGATGCGGGTTCAAATCTTGTCTCGGACGCCGGAGGTCCTCGTCACTTTTTCTCAATATATGTCATCTATTTACAATTTCTAAGCTAATATATTTAACAGCGTCATATAAGTCCTTAATAAGTCATGTAAGTTATACATTTGCAGAAAACATCGCATTCTGCGAAGTGAGTTATGCTAAATGATGAATTCTGAGTTTCAATTTTATTCTAGATGAGTGTATAGGTGAAAAACTTACTAAATAACCTGCTAGCCTAATATGGTCGGCTTTTTATCACTTGTCACAATATCTGTCACGCTCTAAGAAGTAAGAGTGCGAAAGTAACGGCAAGCGCGATAGACGATAAAATGTCAACCATAGTAGACGTTCTGGCCTATATAGTAGTAATGTGGGCATACGCATGTCGGCGTTCTCATTTCAAAGACGTAAGTTCCATATTAGATATCTGACATAGACATGATCCTTTTTCACCTTTTAGTTTATCACCTTTAACCCTAACATTCTTGATAAATAAAGTAAATCCGAATAAACTGGCAACTATTTAAAGCTAGCAACATCGATTCAGCATCCAACGGCCGACTGCAAACTCCGCAATCGTTTTATTGTAGAAGTTCGCAGCGATTAGAACTTCGTAACGACTATTCCGCTTTTGGGAAGTAAATAAATGTATTGGACTTGAGGGCTATTGATCTGAGCACACTTGTGTGACCAGGTACTGAAAGGAATTGAAGAAGGCTTTTGTGTAACACGTGGGTGCAATGTGTTACGAGAGTTGAGGTGAATGGACCGATACGACCCTTATACCTTCAAGAAGAATCTTAAAGGCTGGCAACGCGTTTGTGACTCCCCTGGTGTTGCGGGTGCCCATGGGCGACGGAAATTGCTTACTATCAGGAAATCCGTCTGCTCGTGTGCCACATTTGTCATTAAAAAAATGGAATACACAAGAATGAATGAGTGAATGTAAATGAAAATTCTTGACAATGCCAGATGCCAGTTGCTTTAGTCATGTTTGAAGAGGTTCAATAAAGGAATGACCAATTAGTGGTCACTTGGACCATCATTTCCTTTACCGAACAGCGACTGGTAAATATCAAAGGATATTTCGTACACATTCGGACACATAATAAATATTTCGGGACAATCTGACACAAATCGATCTAGTCCTACGGTAAGCTCAGTAAGGCTTGTGTTGTAGGTACAAGACGACGATATATATAATAGATAGATACATATAAATACTTAAATATTTTTACTAAAAGTAACATGTTGGTGGCAAACAAGCACACATCCCATCTGATAGTAAGTGGTCAATGTAACCAATGGACATCTGCAACGTCAGAAATTTACATAATGTGAATCGTGACAATTGTCGATTTGGTGTAATATCGTCATCCTATCGTCATCGTATCGTCACCCCTCCCGTTGCCCCGGTATTTAACCAGGGCTCATGGAAGCCTAAATAGGGGCCTGAATAGTAAAACTAAAATTAATGGATCTTTTCAAAATGTTTATTTATATTTTTACCCCAAGTTTCGCACCAGAGGGCTTAAAAAACAGAATAAACTTAAAAGTCGAAAAGCGTAGGCGACTTTCTAACAAAATTTCATGGAAAAATCGCGTAGAAATTATTTAGCCCTTGGGAGGCTATTTCTTTTTAAAGTATTATCATAACAGTTCGAGCAAAGTGCTGTTACACTTTGAAATCAGAGAATTTCTTTACGAAATCACTTTTTATTACATCAGAATATTGTACGGTCCAGTCGGATCTATCGGAGCTGTGGAGGTGATCACAAATATTGGACAAGCGCTTTATCGCCTTGACAATACAGGCGTTGTTCCGATATTTGTGACCACCTCCACAGCTCCGATATATCTGATGGAACCATCTGTATATGTTATAACTATGCTAATTAAGTGTTTTTAATATTAACCACTTTCAAAAAATATGTTCATCGCTATTATAGCCGTAAGTCCACCACTAATGGACATAGGCCTCCCCCAAATATGACTTGCATGATCTTGGGAGTTAGTTGCCATAGTCGCCACACTTGGCAGGCGGGTTGGCGACCGCAGCAGCTGTAGATTGCGTTTCGTAGGTTTCCTTTTGTGCCCTCTTACGACACCCCACTGTGGTTTAGCTTGTATGGAGAAAGTGTCAAAATTCGATAACTCCCAAAGTATCACATATAGCGCCAATGTAAAAATATGTTCATCATTTAGTTACTTAAAATCTAATAGGAAAACAATATTAAATGGTTTTATTAAGTATATTTGATCGTTAAAAAACAATATGATATTTAAATAATATGAGAAATTTGTACAATCTTCAAGCCTTCCGCAAATACAAATAAAATATATATTACATATTTTTCCCTCATAATACAAAAGAACAATAGTATTTTAAGTATAAAACGCAATAAAAACATTTTAACTTAGTTACATATATATTTAGAGACATGCTAACAACGAACAAAAATTGTATCGTACAAAATTGCACGTTATTTGTCAATCACGTTAAACATACTGACATATATATATTATAACTTAAAGTTATTTTTAAATATATATTTAGACATCTAATTAACTAAGTACCGACTGTGACAAACTGTATTTTTCTTCTTTGGTAGTGCCCTAAGACCTGTAATCATAGGGTCTGAATTTACTCAAAGACGATCCTCATTCGTCATGGTTCGTAACATATTTCTAGGACATATTATTAAGTCTAAATTGTTACAAATTTTGATTTGTTGATTCAGCAGCTTCTTCTGACAGCTCTCCTATCGGTGACATCATATGGTCAATCACTTCAGCCCCGTGAATGAGGACTTTATGAACAGAAGCCTGCATATAGTACCATCTATATTCTTGAATAAGCTGCTTGGCCGTTTTAAGTGCATACGTGTTAAATCTTTCTGAATTTACTTTTTATCCCGAATGTATGCACGCTAGAATTGTGTCACACCTATCAATCAGCTTTTATACCTGTGATCTCTGCTGAAATAGCAGAATTCTCAAATAACCTGCGCGCCGTATTACCATCATTCGATGTTCCACTGCACTCCCTCCGCTTCTTGGCTTGTCAACAATTTATCCCAACTTTTCTTAAATGTGACTGGATTTCTTTCTTTGTTTTGGCTAATATTTGTTTATCTTCACTGGTCTCAACACGCTATTTTTTATGTCTCGTCGATATAATATTATTTTCAGCGTCGTCCGATAGCAGTTGTAGATTATTCGCAGAATATGGCGTGTTCTTTCACTATATGAACCTTTTGTAGAATGCCGCAATTCAAAATATACATCCTTGAAAACGTGCAGTGAAAAGTACATAAAAATGAATAAAATATGTATTAAGAAAGATAGTTCGAAATGATAAAAGTCATGTTAGTCTTGTAGCAGGCGCTACGAAATTCGTAGAAGGCTCTTAACTTAAAGTCCGGTACCATCCGGTAATAAAGCCATTATTATTTTAAAACTACGTCTTATGGACTATATAAATAGTGTAAAAGTATTGGGTACCTATTGACCTAAAGTTAGTATAACTCTACAAATATTCGTAATAGCAAAATAAACTTCTTATAACATAGGTTACGTAGACCTCTGGTGTTTCTATATAATAAATAAATTACGATTTCAATAATACAAATTAATAATAATACATACCTTAATCTACAACTTCCATACTAATGCAATTGATAACAGGCAAACAATACCGAAAATACGTCGTACACAAACTTTCACTTTAACGAGCTACTGATATCGGTAATGACACGTGGTCGGTGTGCTCACTTTGAAGGTACGAAAAATAATGATTAAATAAATATATTTTAAAACTATTTATTGTTTTGGAAAGTCTGGCTATTGGTGGGTGATTTGGCATAGGTTATTTAAAACAAAGCCACCGTCGATTTCCTAGACTTATGGCATTGTACGTGACCACTGTGCACCCGCGGGAGGTGAAGGGGTGAACATTTTGTTATTTTCTGTGAATTTTATATTACAAGTATATATACTCGTACGTAAGATGCTCGAAATATACGAACTTAGACGTTCGCAGTACCAGGCCTGGATACATATTTCTGACAAAAGTGGGTCGCTATTATTCTCCCCATAGCCTTGATACTGTAACTCGCTAACGTATAGACTCTGATTTATCTTAACTTCTTACTGGCAAGATAGCAATAGATAATATTATTCTTACGGAAACTTTGGCGCAGACTGCGAGGCCGGAAGGCCAATGGTTACAATGCTGAGACTAAGAACTTCTAACAAAATACATCATCATCATAAAACTGTCCACTGCTGGACATATAAGCCCCCTCACCCCAAATGATCCTTGGCAGCAGGATTGACAACACTGTTGATTAAGTTTCGACGGACACGATTTGTTTTTGAGTTATGGGAATTACTGGTCACAAAACTTGCAAGATTTCGAAGAAGGTCTGGCCTAGTGGGTAGTGACCCTGCCTATGAAGCCGACGGACCTGGGTTTAAATTCCAGTCAGGGCATTTATTGTGTGATGACCACGGATATTTGTTACTTAGTCATGAGTATTTTATATACGAGTATTATATATTTATATCGTTGGCTGAGTACCCACAACACAAGCCTTCTTGAGCTTACCGTGTGACTCATTCAATTTGTGTAAGAATGTCCTGTAATATTAATTTAAAATATGGTTGCAGGATAAAAATTATCTTATGTCCTTTCTCGTAGCTCAAACTCTCTCCACACCAAATTTCAACCCAATTGTTTCAGCGGTTTAAACGTGCAGAGTAACAGACAGAGAGTCAGAGATAGTTACTTTCGCATTTATTTAAATATTAATATGGATATAGTATAGATTCAAATACTTAAATTAGATCTTAGATCATGTAAATGACACAGTTCAGATAAGAAAGCATATTAAAGTATGTCTATTTTGTGAAGTCGAATTTGTTTATACATTATTATTTTTACTTTTATATTTTAGTATTTTCATATCTTGTAATAAACTGTTTTATGTTTTCTTATCGGACTACGCATAATTATGTAAGTACTTTAAGATTTGATGTATCACTGTATTGAATAAATAAGTCCCGCCGTAGTTTCTTGCCGGTATCTTCTCGGGTCAGAGGTGTAGGGTTTGAACTGGTAGTAGTTTTTTTTTTGACGTTCATAAGTGTATTGTAATATGCCTAAATTAAAAATGAAAAATCTTTTATCTTTTTTTTTTTTAATACGTCTCTTCATTGGCAGGGTATACCCACTAGGCCCGACCCATCGTCAAATACCTACGTCAGTCGAATTGCTTTTATTTGGTCCCATTGAGTGAACTATAAATCAATTTCAAATAGTTTTCCAAATACATACAAGCACCCAGAACACGCCAGAAGCCATAAAAATGCTATAAAACATAATTTATAGAAGTCAAGGTAACATTTTTTATGGTGCCAAGTCCCGTGTCCACTTAGGGAGACGAATTTGAGTGCTCTTTAGTTATTGAGCCGAGGAAATGTATCTACAGAAAAGATATATCGCACAACTTGTCAGTATTGCGATACAACGAGGAAAAGCCGCCAGCATCCTTCGTACCTAGTAGTTATTTTTTTATGGCAAAGGTGGCAAACGAGCCGACGGATTGCCTGATGGTAAGCATTTATCGCCCATAGGCACCCGCAACACCAGGGGGTCACAAACGCGTTGCCAGCTTTTAAGGGAAATGGGACCTCTGGGAACCTTACTCACCATCAGGAACACAACACTACAGACCTGAAAGGTAGCAGTGCTATTATGGCTGTGTCTTCTGTAAGGAGGAGGTACTTCCCCAGTTGGGCTGCTCCGGACTCAAGCGTGATGGTAATCCGCTGTGCCCTGCCTCTCATTGTTGGACGTAGTTTAAGGACATACCCAGATGCCTCAAGCAATGCCTCAAGGGCATTTTTTATATTTTATACAGTAACTAGTTGAGTACTTGTAGTAATCATAATATTCTAATTTCTGTAAATCAATATTATCCCTCTTCGCTACCTCGCCTAAGATATTGAAAGTCATTGTGTTTAACATTAATGCCATATGGCCTTATGATTTGGGGCAAATAAACCATACTGTTTTTAAAAGTGAAATACAACCTTGGCCAAAATCATTGAGCATACACTGTTATTTTCTAACTCTAAAAACCATATCTTACTAAATGCAGTTAAACAATTATCTGATATTAAAAATCTTAATATATGTACACATCAATAAAACATCAGTTACAATTCTTAAAAGTAAGTATAAAATAAGAAAAGAAAAAACACCAAAATTTCGGATCTACAGCGAAGTTGCTTATTGCAAATTTTCTATGCAATCACCAGTCACCGCAACGACCAATACCTAATCAGTTTAAATTAATTCATAATATGTCATCAGAAAAGATGTAACTATACTAATATACAGTGTGTATTTTTCATACGGGCGTATAAGTTGCCCACATACAGTATCCAGTAATACGACTCGTATTATGTTAATAATTTTGTTAAATAGTGTTATAACATAGTTGTAACGTTTATTTTAAATCTGACCGGGCAGCAATGTACACAGTCCCACTTATTTTGACATGACAAGTAATACTGACGTGACATGACGCATCGGTACGTTAATTACTATGGATGCAATACATTGCGTGTTTAATTTTTATGTATGAAATAACCAACTTTTTAACAAAATGAATGTAAATAGGTTCTTGAGGTCCAATACTAACCGCCACTACAATATACGCCCGTATGAAAAAATACACACTGTATACACAACTCAATACTTCTGGCCAAAGCTACATCATCTCAACAATATTCTTAATTATAATTGACTGGAAACTCACAATACGACATAAATTATTGAAAGATTTACGTAGTCTGACGCCATGTTTTGGCAACCGAGCCACGGAGACAGACTGTCTGGCGACGTCATGTTACTTCGGATATGTCCAATCTCTGTTGTAGCTATGGCCTCATGCTCTGGGGCGAAATGGTTAACTCAGAAACACTTCAAACGCAATTAATATTTGTATTTAAACTTACGTGAGACATTATCATACACATTTCAGCCGTATGCAGTCCACTGCTGGACATAGGCCTCCCACAAAATGACTACTACCCCTGTAGTTGCCATAGTCGCAGGCGGGTTGGCGACCGCAGTAACTGTAGATTGGGTTTCGACAGACGCTGCTGCCCGTCCGTATGATTTTTCACTTTGTCGCCTCTTACGACACCCGTGGGAGGAGATGGGGTGGTGCTATTCTAGTCAGCCGGCATCACACGGCGAAGACATTATAATATTTTAAATATAAAAACGGCTCTACTCATATTTATTTAGTCACTCACGCGACACGTACCGGAGAACATAGGCCTCCATTTTCAAGCACTAAGAGTGCTGAGTGTTCATTCAGTTCACGGTCCACGTCGCCGGCCCGTCATGTACTGTAAATACTTTTACGAACCAATGAAAATATTATGTATTCAAGCATTTATTCGGTATTTGAGCGGCGGAATACGAGTTTAATAATTGCTAAAATGATTAGTTTTATATTATTCACATTACATTAAACAGCTTGACGAGTTTTGACGACTTTTCCTTTAGTCATTCAATTAAATCTCGTCATTCACTCAATGCGCTAGTCATTCAACCAAATAGTAAATTCAACCAGATGACAGCGACATGTACATGTGCTTTAATATTGAGATAATAGGATGCATGTATACATATTTTGACGCTTTGTACGCATCGATATTTTTGACATTGACTGTATCACTCATAAGCCAAAGTTTGGCCTACTTTCCGTGTTTTGGTAGACGAGCCGTGGAGACAGACTGTCTGGCGACAGGACACGACCCTCACCCAGGAGTTTGCTCTGAATGGCCGTAATTTATTACATTAAGTACATACATTTCAGCCGTATGCAGTCCACTTTTTTACGACATAGGCGGCAAACGAGCAGACGGATTGCCTGGTGTTAAGCAATTACCGTCGCCCATGGGCACCCGCAACACCAGGGGAGTCACAAGCGCGTTGCCGGCCTTTAAGGGGGGTTTGAGCTCTGGGAACCTTACTCACCATCAGGAACACAACACTACATACCTGAAAGGTAGCAGTGCTATTATGGCTGTGGTCTTCTGTAAGGAGGAGGTACTTCCCAGTTGGGCTGCCCCATATTCAAGCGTGATGGTCAACGCTGTGTCCTACCTCTCATTGTTGGGGTAGTTTAAGGATATACCCGGGTCCACTGCTGGACATAGGCCTCCCATAAATATGACTTGTATCATCTTGGGGGTTAGTTGCCATAGTTGCCACGCTTGGCAGGTTGGCGACCGCAGTAGCTGTTGGGTTTCGACGGACGCTACTACTCGTCCGTAGGATTTTTCCCTTTGTCGCCTCTTACGACACCCGTGGGAGGAGATGGGGTGGTGCTATTCTAGTCAGTCTGCATCACACGGCAAATAACTAAAAAACAACGTAATTTATTGGTAAAACAACAGACTTCAAGGAATCTGTAAATTCAGGGGGGAGTTGCTAGGTAGTGACTTATTTCAGTTAAAGTTGAAACGCTACGAAACAAAAGCTATGGTAAATAATTTGAACGCATAACTATCGTAAAATCAAAGCAAATTTAAATATATCATAAAAATATATTTTTCTTAGTTTCCAAGATGGCAGCACCATCTCTCTAGCTATATCAGAATCCCGAAAGTGATTCATATAGGAGGCGCAAACACGTAGTATTTCGCCTTAGAGCTGGTAAAACGGTGCCAAAAACCGTCAAAAGTAAGCAAGATTACATATGCTTTTTTGACGGGTTCCGCTGTGTAGCTAGAGCTAGCCAGCAGCTATTTAGTATGAGAAGGTTTTTTTAAACTGATTTTTCGGTTGTGACCCCATAATAAAAGTTGATCGAATAGATCCAGAAGATATATTTTTTCTCAAACATGCAATAAAATATTCTCTTTACATTCCTTATAATAGACTCGGAAGTATGGTTTTTGGGCGCCTCTACTGAAGGGGACGGAAATGGAATTTCATATAACTTTGCAGGGCTAGGCTGGGCTAGTGACTTTTTTTTCGACAATTATCCATACAGAGGTATTTTATATAGAGGTACTTTACGGTAATTTATTGAAGCTAACGCAAACGGTGGCAAACAAGCATACGTCCCACCCGATGGTAAGCAGTCAATGTAACCAATGGATACCTGCTACGTCAGACATTTACATATGTCGGGAATCGTGACAATTGTCGCTGTGGTGAAATAGGGGCCTGGTATATTAATGTTAAATTCTGCAGGTAATGTACCTTTAATTTACCCGTGCGAAGCAGGGGCGGGCCTCTAGTTAATTAGTAGCTGCCTTTCGTGACTTGTTGACGTTCTGGTACAAAAATAAAACCACGCCTAAGCAAAATCACAAAGAAGCCTCATAGCATGAACACTCCTGCCTCGCACATCAAAACTGTGGAATAATTTGCCGTCAGCCATACTATCATTTAACTAGACGGAGCGTGCTAATAATAATACCACGATCGAAAGTGATGGTCTTATGTAACTTACCTTAGGTATGGCAAAGACGGCGCTATTTTCGTCCATCTTTGTCATAGTATCACATATTTTTGTTCCCCTCCAAACAGAACTGTCAAAGTTGGAGGGATACAAACAAATACAATTGGAGTTCTTTTGTTTTTGTAATTAAAGTTGCGGTAATTAATACAGAACAAGCTAATATTTTAGCTATAAAGAGTAACGTGTAAAGCAAAACTGTAGTGAATTGTTACATTTAGGGGTGCAAATGCCACAATATCTTTGTCTCTTACTGGCACTCGCGGAGCACTGGCACTGGAGCTCCGATATATCTGTTGGCGACTGTACGAGTGTCCTCGTTGACTGCGCTAGGTCGGATGCACACCGCTGATTGGTTTAAATGTAAGTAATGGCGGAATGCGGTTTGAATTGCATTTGACAGCCCACCATTTTGTTTCACCCGTACTGCGTCGGATCAAGTGACACTTTATTGTGTCGCTTGCAATTGGTTGCACATAAGCGTACAATCCATTAGGACGACATGCTGTGAAATCGTGCTAGTGAAATTGGCCTAGAGGGTAGTGACCCTGCCTATGAAGTTTTGGGTTCAAATCCCAGTAAGGGCATTTATTTGTGTGAAGAGTACAGATATCTGTTTCTGAGTGATAGGTGGTTTTAGGCCCGAAACACCACGGATTTATCTTGTGTATTTTAGGAGTTGCTTTGCTAACTTCTGGCTCCAGCATCAGATCAGATCAGTGGTACCATAATATTGTATTGTCTCCAGTCATTATTCCTTTTAGCCGTCAGCGGTATTTCCGGACCTATAAGTACTACCCTCATACCTTCAAGAAAAGAGCGTACTCCTATATTAAAGGCCGGTACCGCGCTTGTGACTCTGGTATTGCGGGTGCTCATGGGCGACAATAACCGCTTACCATCAGGCAATCCGTCTGCTCGTTTGCCACGTTTGTCATAAAAAAACTCCGAATTTCAAGTTAAATGCTTCGACATTACCAAAAATCCTAAACAATTGTCGGGTGTCCACAAATTAAACGGACATGCCAGGACGCCACGGAAGCGAATTATGTCCACTAATTAACACCAGTGTGGTCACCACATGATTAATGAGGCACCTGCGTCGGGTAGCCATAAATTTTGAGGTTTTTGTGAGACTGGCTGTGGGCGAATTTTATTAGGCTATTAACTGAGTATGAGTGTACTTGTTTGGTTTGGACGGTATTTATGAATGTTACGAGAACCTAGGTTAAATTTATGTATACATTTTTGCCGTATCATCATGTATAAAATTGCTTGAAAATTTATTTAATTGTTTATCGCAATACTGCAGAAACAAAAACCTATATTTATTTAAATGACATTTTTATTTCCATTTTTATTTATAGTAATTGTTACTTTTTGTTACATGTTTGTAATTTATCACCAATAAAATAATTTTAATTTGAAAAAATAGCATTATAAAGTGCCCGATGGCCGGTGGGGCAGAAAAATTCTGGAGTGGCGGCCACGAACTGGAAGTCGCAGCGTAGGTAGGCCTCCCACAAGGTGGACCGACGACCTAGTTAGAGTCGCTGGATGGGAAGGCGCAGGATCGGTCTTCTTGGGTCGTTCTAGGTGAGGCCTATGTCCAGCAGTGTATTTTTCGGCTGACATGATGATGAAAGTGGTGACCACGTACCGGAAGACGCAGCGGGGGCATACCCCCCACAAGTCTAACCGATAACACTGCACTGGACACAGGTGGCGCAAAATAGGTCACTGAGAGTCGCTTTAGGGAAGGTCCATGTCAAGTGTCATGTCATATCTAAATTTTGACCCGGATATGTCCTTAAACTACGTCCAACAATGAGAGGTAGGGCACAGCGATGACCATCACGCTTGAATCTGGGGCAGCCCAACTGGGAAGTACCTCCTCCTTACTGAAGACCGCAGCCATAATAGCACTGTTACCTTTCAGGTATGCAGTGCACTGTGGTTTAGCTTGTATGGAGAAAGTGTCAAAATTCGATAACTCCCAAAGTATCACATATAGCGCCAATATAAAAATATGTTATCATTTAGTTACTTAAAATCTAATAGGAAAACAAAATTAAATGGTTTTATAAAGTAAATTTGATCGTTAAAAAAACAATATGATATTTAAATAATATGAGAAATATGTACAATCTTCAAGCCTTCCGCAAATACAAATAAAATATATATTGCACATTTTTCCCTCATGATACAATAGAACAATAGTATTTTTAAATATAAAACGCAATAAAAAACATTTTAAGTTAGTTACATATATATTTAGAGACATGCTAACAACGAACAAAAATTGTATCGTACAATATTGCACGTTATTTGTCAATCAAGTTAAACATACTGACTTATAAATATTATTAACTTAAAGTTAAATATACATTTAGACATCTAATTAACTAAGTACTGACTGTGACAAACTGTATTTTTTCTTCTTTTGGTAGTGTCCTAAGACTTGTAATCATTGTGTCTGAATTTACTAAAAGACGATTTAAGAGATCCTCATTCGTCATGGTTCCTGACATTATCCTAGTACATATTATTAAGTCTAAATTGTTTCACATTTTGATTTGTTGATTCATAGCTTCTTCTGACAGCTCTCCTATCGGTGACATCATATGGTCAATCACTTCAGCCCCGAGAATAAGGACTTTATGAACAGAAGCCGGCATATAGTACCATCTATATTCTTGAATAAGCTGCTTGGCCGTTTTAACTGCATACGTGTTAAATCTTTCAGAATTTACTTTTTATCCCGAATGTATGCACGCTAGAATTGTGTCACACCTATCAATCAGCTTTTTTACACCTGTGATCTCTGCTGAAATAGCAGAATTCTCAAAAAACCTGCGCGCCGTATTACCATCATTCGATGTTCCACTGCACTCCCTCTTCTTCATGGCTTGTCAACAATTTATCCCAACTTTTTCTAAAATGTGACTGGATTTTTTTCTTTGTTTTGGCTAATATTTGTTTATCTTCACTGGTCTCAACACGCCAGTTTTTATATCTCGTCGATATAATATTATTTTCAGCGTCGTCCGGTAGCAGTTGTAGATTATTCGCAGAATATGGCGTGTTCTATCAATATATGAACCTTTCGTAGAATTCCGCAATTCAAAATATACATCCTTGAAAACGTGCAGCGAAAAAAAGTACATAAAAATGAATAAAATATGTATTAAGAAAGATAGTTCGAAATGATAAAAGTCATGTTAGTCTTGTAGCAGGCGCTACGAAATTCGTAGAAGGCTCTTAACTTAAAGTCCGGTACCATCCGATAATAAAGCCCTTATTATTTTAAAACTACGTCTTATGGACTAAATAAATAATGTAAAAGTATTGGGTACCTATTGACCTAAAGTTATTATAACTCTACAAATATTCGTAATAGCAAAATAAACTTCTTATAAAATAGGTTACGTAGACCTCTGGTGTTTCTATATAATATATAAATAACGATTTCAATAATACAAATTAATAATAATACATACCTTTATCTATAACTTCCATAATAATGCAATTGATAACAGGCAAACAATTCCGAAAAATACGTCGTACACAAACTTTCACTTTAACGAGCTACTGATATCGGTAATGACACGTGGTCGGTGTGCTCACTTTGAAGGTACGAAAAATAATGATTAAATAAATATATTTTAAAACTATTTATTGTTTTGGAAAGTCTGGCTATTAGTGGGTGATTTGGCATAGGTTATCTAAAACAAAGCCACCGTCGATTTCCTAGACTTATGGCATTGTACGTGACCACTGTGTGATGGTGAGTAAGGTTCCCAGAGCTCCAACCCCCCTTAAAGGTCGGCAACGCGCTTGTGACACCCCTGGTGTTACGGGTGCCTATGGGCGACGAAAATTGCTTACCATCAGGCAATCCGTCTGCTCGTTTGCCACCTTTGTCATAAAAAAAAATCGAGAGACTATGGAGTACTGAAACTGTCGAGCAGTCGCCAACCCGCCTGCCTAGCTTGGTGATTATGGCAACTAGCCCCGAAGATGATACAAGTCTTATTTGGGGGAGGCTATAAGTGAAAAAAAACAAACTTAACAGCCACGGAAAACGTTGTCGCTCTACCTGACACTGCTTGTATAGTCTGTAATAGACTCGGAGGCCAATGATGATAAGTGAAAGACTTATGGCTAAAATTATGATAATGAAAGTTTGAATTCTAAAAGGTTCTATCCCGGATTAAATTTAGTCTCCGCCGCTGCTTCCAAGTTTTTCATTATCCTGGCCTTGGATCCTCTCCGCTCAATTGTCTGAGTACCAGATACATAATTCATGTGGTTTAAGAAGGCTACAGTCGGCCGCGTTATTGCTAACTTTAGTCGTTCAGCCATTTAGTAATTGGAGTTGAGTGTACGGTGGGTAATGAATGTTATTCTTACTGTTTAGACAAAGTGTTAAAGTTAGAAAATAAAATTGTTTCACCTGACTAGATCTGAAAGTCCGTTTTTATTCTTTAAATACAGATAGCGAAACTACACTTCATCCACAAGAGAGCAAAGTAATTTTGTATAAATGTTTGAAGGTTTTTTGGTATTAGCTCTTAACCGACTCCGAGGTTAAATATTTAATTCAATATTTGTAGTCTAAGACATTTTGTATATTGAAAGGTTAAATTGCTTATTTATTTCATTTATTCCTAATTGCAGGCATTTAACGGTTTTTATCTGTTCATATATAACCCCTCTCCGATACATCCAAAAACAGCAAAGAACGACCCACGTCCAACCACGACAATAGTAAAGGTAAAAACTTAACTGAAGCAACATGTCTATGTAGTTGTGTAGAGAATTAATATGGAACATACGTCAAATTTTGAATATAGAACGCCGACATGCGTGTACACATACGTTACTACTACATAAGCTAAACGATTTAGCTACATTCTTCATCTATACACTATTTTGTTACAGAATATTTACTATCTGTGTAAATGTTATAATTTAAATTTCGAACGTCGCTGAAAAACAAAGCAATTTTAGGTTACTTATTTTAGTAACTTTATGATAATTGAGTTTGACTCTAGTTTGTCTTTGAATTAAAAAACTAAAATCATTTAGTTTGCCGCCATTACAAATGTTTGTTTGACTTTTCGTTTGCGGTTCAAGAAATGATTACTGAAAGCTTACATTGTGTGCAGATAAAGCATATTATACATAATAAGGCATAAAAATACTCGTTTGATGCATTACAATACAATGTATTATTGTAAAACCAGACTTGTATATTTATTTTAAACACAAAACTATCGTGAGATTGAAACATATTAATTGTATAAAAGCGGGTAACTCACGTTTTATAAGTCGAATATTGCTCGACATGTTTCACTCCGTAACGAGCAGCATAAACATGAGCCATTCGCGTCGAGCAATATTCGACTTATAAAACGTGAGTTACCCGCTTTTATACAATTAATATGTTGTATATTTATGCCTTACATTATGTAGTAGTAACATAAACTACTATTATCTAAGGACGGCTTCTTTCGTTGACTGTACCTTTATAGCTCTCACTGTGAACCTTTTCACAGTAAATCTATGAAGTCGGCCACATTATTCTTTCAATCTCATTAGGATTGCAGTGTGTTATGGCACAAAAATTATTGTGTCATACATCGACATTCATTCATTTATTCATTCATTCATATTTGTAAAGCTGGGCCAAAATCGACCAAATGCGAATAATCAAACTTTTCGCACAATAAAAAGTATTTGAATTCAATTTTATGGCTACTTTTTTTTATACAAGACTGACCAATTACAAGTTTTGCTTTAATCTAAAGGTTAACTAGAAGAGAATGCTTTAAGAAATTTAACCTTATTATAAGCAGGATAGGTTGCTGTGCGGCAGCAATGTATTGATGATCGCTTATACTTAAGGATCACTCACGTTACACCGTCGCGTCTCCTACACGTCGCCCTCCCGAGCCCGAGCCTTCCGTTGACCCACCGGACACTCACCGGGCCGGCCCGGGTCCGAGCGGCCCGACACCCGGATATCGACATCAACACGAGCGTCGTTCTATCCAGCCATTTGTTGCGAGTACACGATCATCACACGCCCGTCGACATCGCGTCGACATTACGTCGCCTTCCTATCACCGGGCCGAGCTGAGCCTTTTTACATAGCTGTAACAGCTGTCACATAACCAGCCCGAGTTCGGGCTGAGTGTCTCGGAGAGCTCGGTAAGCACGTGATTCATTCCAGACAAAATGTAGCGACGATGGCCTCGGCTTGGCGACGGATCGCTCTAACGTGAGTCAAGGCTTACAGCGTCTGCGTCACAATGTTCATTATAGAAATGTACTGCTGCGGTCTCTTTCACACGTCGACGTTGGCGTCTTTTTTGTTCAGAATCGTTGACGCTGACGTTAGACGTCGCGTATACCATAAAATAGGAGACCCAAGCCTTAGGAGTCATTCACAAACCAGCGTCAGTACTTAACTAATGGAGAATTTTCATGGCGTCATTAATAACCTCTTGCCTAACATGACATACTGTTGTACTGTTAGGCAAGTTTGTACCTTTTGTTCTTGTCTGCCAATTTGGAATGTCTTTTAGTCAAAAAGGGACGTTATAAATTTAACTATAAGTTTAGAAGAAAACATGTCGAAACTTGTTGCATAGGTTAAACCTGCCTCTTCCCAGATTGCGGAGCGTGTCCTGCTAGTTACCAGGATTGAGTTAGGGGAACAAACAGACGGAAGTTTGTTATTGTTGGGCCACGAAACGGACGGAAAATAATAATATTTACTGCCATTTAAGGAGGCATTTTGATTTTAATACTTAGTTACAAACGGATAAACTCCTCTTTACGTTAGGCATCGCGCATGTGAATCCTCTGGAATTGCAGGCGTCCATAGGCTACGGTAACTGCTTACCATCAACCGGGCCGTATACTTGTTTGCCACCGGCGTTGTATAAACAAACCTCACGTGTACTTATATCGCACTAGGCAACATATTTCAGGTGCTTACCTGAAATATGTTGTTGTATGACACCCATTTTCAACTCCCTCGTATAACAAATAACTATTTTAAATGCGCTAAGAGCGTTCTCCGTGTGATACCGGCTGACTAGAATAGCACCACCCCATCTCTTCCCGCGGGTGTCGTAAGAGGCGACAAAGGGAAAAATCCTACGGACGGACAGCAGCGTCCGTCGAACCCCAATCTACAGCTACTGCGGTCGCCAACCTGCGAAACGTGGCGACTATGGCAACTACCCCCTAAGATGATACAAGTCATATTTGTGGGAGGCCTGTGGACTGCATACGGCTGAAATGTATGTAATGTAAGAGCGCTCTCACTGTCCTAATCCTCATTTAGCCATGTACCCTACTAATTTTATTTTAAGCACCCGTTCTAGCAACTTACCGTCTACACATTTGTGATTCCTTGTGACCATAAATCCATTTTCGTCTTGAGGAATCCATACGTCAATCCATATTCTTGTCGGTTATAACCACATAGCTGTAGACCCCACTCCAAAAACTTAAATCTACTAACACTTACCTCCCTATACATACTAGAAATAGCCAAATTAGTCCGAAAAAACCTACACCTTTTTAAATTTTGCCAAACCCCCGACGTCAACAATACTTAGAACTACCAAATCCTAAACTAGAAATATACAAAAAGGACCATATTACAGAGCAATAAAAATTTATAATAAAATACCCACATATTTAAAATCTGTACAAACAGACTCTCTCTTTATAAACAGCCTAAAACATAAACTGATCGAAAAGTGTGATTACACAATAACAGAATTTATAAAAACTAGTAAACCTAAAAAGAGTTAAATGTGAAAATTACAAAAGTTAGGTATTACCTAGATTTGTATAATGTTGATTTGTATAATGTTTGTAATAATGTTAATGCTCAAATGTTTTTTTTTACACTAACACTTATGTTGCTACACCCTATCAGGGTCCATGTACATATTTATGTATTTTGGGTTGCAAATAAAGATCTCTTATCTCTTATCTTATCTTATCTTAACATTTTCGCGGGCCCGAGGAGTAGGGCTAACCATTTGTTTTTTTGATATCAGTACACTGTAAGTTTGCTGTTGTTGTCAGCTCTTAATCGTCCACTGCTGGACATAGTCCTCCCACAAATATAGTTCCCATAGTCAGCACGTTCGGCGGACGAGTACAGAATATGATTATTTTTATTTTTTTATCCAAGGAGACCTTAAAATATTCAAGCCTAAAGACTTCAGGTTGTAAAGAGTAAATGCACTTTTATAGATGCTAGTGAAGGAATTCTATCTATGCATTAAATCGTAAATCGAACTGTGCAATCAAGATGCATCGATCAATGTCACTGCACTAATGCTATTGCATCAGTGAAGTGATACCTACTGGTATCTTACAGGTTCTAAGAAAGTAAGTTTAAGATTACATTATGAATGCTCTTGTGCCCTAAGGATTTGTACTTGTAAGAATTAATGATGAATGATGAGAGTTAATGAATGCAAGAAATTAAAAACAAAATGGATCCAGATTATATATAGTAAGTAGCTTCCTAATATACAGTCAGCTGTAGAGAAAGAAAGAAAAGGTACCACCCCGCCATACCGACGAGTTTGTAGGGCATGGGCGTATTGGGGGTACCTTTTCTCAGCAGCAGACCGTACATGAGATTAGACCCGGACCCGGGTATGTCCTTAAACTACGTCCAACAATGACAGGTAGGGCGCGACGACCATCACGCTTGAATCTACCTGCTCCTTACAGAAGACCACCGCCATAATAGCACTGCTACCTTTCAGGTATGTAGTGTTGTGTTCCTGATGTTGAGTAAGGTTCCCAGAGCTCCAACCCCCCTTAAAGGCCGGCAACGCGCTTGTGACACCCCTGGTGTAGCGGGTGCCCATGGACGACGGCAATTGCTTACCGCCAGGCAATCCGTCTGCTCGTTTGCCGCCTATGTCATAAAAAAAGACATATAAATATGTGACGACAGGTCTAGCCTGGCGGGGAGTGATCCTGCTTATGACCCTGCCCTAGTCCTGGTAATCCCAGTAAGGGAATTTATTTGTGTCATGACCATAGATAATATATTTGTTCATGAATGTTTTCTATTTATTTAAGTATTTGTATATTATATACATATATCGTTGGCTGAGGTTCTTATTGGCTATTATATGCTACCTAAATAATAATATATACTTATTAAATGTTCATAATCCTAAAGTTTCGATCCAACAATTCCCTAAAATCACTTTTGTATAAAATTCCTACCATTGTCCTACTATTTACTACTATTCAGTAGTAAACGGGATATCCTACTTCTCAGTGTTCATCTTAAAGTTATGAAATGGAAATACCTAAAATCTTTAAAAAAACAAATACAAAAGACAGGAACACTTAGATTAAATTAAATATGCATAAAATGTAAAAATAAAAAGTCGAAATCTGAATGTCAGTGTTGTGCGTACTCGCGTATTTAAAACGCGACATTTATTTAAAACCCGTGGGGAAGTAATGAATAGAAATACGCGACAAGATATTATGAATTTATTATACAAACCACGTGCATATAAAATGATCTATGACAAAAATGTATTTAACATGTGTATAATTATATATAATGGATTGCCTAGTGACATTAAATTATTAGAAGGAAATAGTTTTAAGAAAAAAATTACAGCCTGGCTTTTTGACGAATGCTTCTATAGTGTAAAAGATTATTTAGTTCATGTACAAAATTGTCACCTGCATTTTTATTATTGACTAAATTGATATTATTATAGAAAGTCTTGACAAAGATTAATATTGTATTTCTTTTTTTTTCTTTTTATTCTTTGTGTATGTAGTATTGCCTGTTTTTAAATATTTGCACGCTTGCATGCAGGCTGAATGCAATGCACTATATTGTAATTATAATGACATCTATATATTACTATGTTCTATGCAAATAAATTCTTTGAATCTTTGAATATTAGTAGTACATTAAAAACGCCTGCACTCAAACCTCGGGTCTTTAATACAATTTTCTTGAATCGCTTGTTTTGTGGCTCTGTTCGTGTTAACACGGGAATTAAGATGACCACTGCCGTCCTCTCGTACTGGAATATATACACTGTGGACATTCCTAGAGCTAGACCGGTACACTTACCATGTGGTCCGCATTTTTTGCAAACGGAACCCCACTGAGAGTCCGTACCCTTATGAGTTGTGACTTTGAGGTTTTCGATAACGAGTATCGAGTTTACTATCTGTGCATCTCGCTTGAACAAATTGCGAAGATAGTATGGTTAATTGAATCATTCCAAACTCAAAAACCGCAATATCTCGAAATATTGTCAAAGTGACTAGACATGTTGTTTCCGTGGACCCTTCATATTGTACAGATCCCAGACATCCTATAAACCAGTCTTGACAAACGACTGAATGACACAGGACCACGACTGTGCGCGGCAACATGGCTTTTTACAATGTCGAGAGCATCACGATTTTATGAGAAGTAGGGCACAGCGATGACCATCATGCTTGAATATAGCGCAGCCCAACTGGGGAAGTACCACCTCCTTACAGAAGACCACAGCCATAATAGCATTGCTACTTTTCAGGTACGTAGTGTTGTGTTCCTGATGGTGAGAAAGGTTCCCAGAGGTCCAAGCCCCATTAAAGGCCGGCATCGCGTTTGTGACTCCCCTGGTGTTGCGGGTGCCCATAGGCGAAGGTAATTGCTTACCACCAGGCAATCTGTCTGCTCGTTTGTCGCCTATGTCTAAAAAAAATCAGATAGAAGGATCACAAAACATTTCGCGGTCCGCTATTTTTGCAAACGGACATCTCTTTGTAACTTTGTTGTCTAAGCAACAGGCAGACGAAGGTTAGCTGAAAGAAATTCCTCTAAACAATTGCTTTTGGGGTCTTGTTACAGGATTTCGGGGTCGTAGAGCAAGAAAACAAGACATGACAGAATAGAAGTTATAGGTAGATTATGGGGCTAATTAACTTGATAAAAAATAGTGGTTAACAATAATTGTTATATATATATGTTTATTTATATATATACGTATAAAAAATTGCTTGCAATTTAGTCACCTTACTCAATGTGGCGTCTTTTACAATAAAAGGCATGGGTGAAATAAGAAAAGATAATTAACGTCATTTCGATTAAATACAATACATTGTGCGAGGAAGCCGCCAGCGTTTGGGCATACCCCAGTAGCCCCATGATGGTAGTGAGGGGGTATGTGGGACTCTCTCCTCGCTGCTCCTCTTGCTAGCGAAGAGGAGGGGGTGACCCCATGGACCTAGCGTTTCTACGCCAAACCAATAGATACTTATGCAATTTTAGTTAAATATAATGTATTTATTTGAAACTTCTGTCCTTATTCGTCAATATCACTTTTGAGTTTATCAGAACGAGACAAAACTTATTACTAATGGTATCGAATAAGCTTAAATCACGAAAAAAACTAGTAAAACCTTTCGTTTATCTCTGAAGCAAGTCACACGGAAGAGCTGAGTCAATTCGATTTAAGTTTCATAATCTGTATAACTTGAACCATAGACCACTTCTATAGACAACGCATACATCCTTCTTTGAGCAGTAGGGTACTTCCTAATTGTGTTTAATCTTGTAGGTAACTCGTGTTTGTAAAGGGAATATTAATCGACATGCCGACATTTTATACTATGTCGGTGGAAAAAAAACATACAACCCACCTGATGGTAAGCAGTTACCGCAGCCTTTGTGGATAATGCTTCGCGTTACGGGGCGAAATATTGAGCAAAACCATATTCGACTTACTTATAACATGAGGTATAGTCTCCATCTCCTCCTACAATCCTCACTGCTCTGAGTGGTTGACTTAGAAAATGCCTTTAAGCCTTAAGCTCGCCTTTTGTGCGTTAAGTTGTCTTTTGTAAAATAAAGTTTAAATAAGTAAATGTAATTGTAAAGTTACATCAAAATACGCTCAGTAGATTTTGTGTAAATGACCAATAACTATCCATACATACTTTTGCGTTTATTTTATTTTATTTATTGGACAAACAACAGAATGTAGCGACAATACAGTATGTTACATAATACAAGATATCAGCTTGGAGTGTACACTTGCATCCTAAAACGCTCTCACAGAAACAATTTTGCGATACGGATTACAGTAATACTATATCGTTTATTATATTATATAGTTTCATAAATATCCGCTCAGTAGTTTTCGCTCCTATTAGTAAGAATAAAACAAGATTTGGATAAAATAAGTTTTTTGCGGTAGCTCCGCTGGACATTGTGAAGGTTAAGTGTTTTAAAGCAAAATATTTGATTATATGAAATATCAACAAAATCCGCTCCACTTCTTACGTAACACTATACCACAAAATACAAATTGTGAGGCGTTAACTATTTCAAAACACAAAAACATCAAGTTTTATCAAAATTTAAATAGATAACATATACTTAAGAAAATATATATTCTTAAGTATATGTATGTTATCTATTTCAACTTTTTATTTATATAGTAGTAATACTACTTAAAAATCAAAGCAAATCAAAATATTTCATAAAAATAATTTGATTTGTTCTTAATTTCACGTTTTATTAGTCGAATATTCCTCGACCTCAGTAACGAGGAGCAAAATCATGAGCCGATTGCGTTGGCTGACCGACGCAGACTGCGGGCCGCAGCTCTCCGCGACCACTCAACACAGACGACAGCTGAGGGCGGGGAGGTGGGAAACTACCGTCATTTGCAGCAATATTGTCAGTAGGGTTGCGCACTACACTTAGTACAGACAGCGCCGTTAACTATTGACCACAGAAAAGTCGATTTTTGTTTTAATCTGTAAGACTCGGATAAGTGATCTGTGTCGGAGCCCCTTCGCTTAAAAGTTAGTAATTTGTGGGGTCGTTCAGCCACGTAAGGTCAGGTGTACACTCAGTGGTATAAAGCCGGGCCTGAGCGGTGTAAGGCCGGGATTACACTGTGTTAACGCACGGAGCTACTAACTTAAGTTATAATTAGTTTAAGTTTCGATATCGTGCTTAATTGTTTTAAGACATGTATTATGTTGCTTGAAGGTACAGTCAGCGGCAGAAGTTGCTAAGCTGTTTACTTTAAACCAGGTGTTTTGGATCCTGTCAAGCTTATTATGAACACCGCGGCCATTAAGCTAATTCTGCTGCTTACTGTTGAAAAACTTTTTTCTAAAAAAATAAACTTTTAAGAGTTCTTTTTGAGTAAGGCACTATATATACCTTGTACCACTATATATATATATATACCTTGGTGTGAAAAGGGGTTGTCGACCTCGTAACGATCTGATTCAGCCGTCTACATGTACTCGGCCGGCAACCCTTTACTTCTAGGCCTCTACTCGTATAGTAATATACTATTACATGTGTGGCTGGTTGTTTTTGGGTTTAAATATTTTTTATTTACATCCTATGTGTATCAATACGGCGAGAAATTTCAAAAATTGCGAATATAGTCATGGAGTGTTCTTGCTACTGCATTTTGCACATATTTAATTTTGAATCCTTATTGCCCTTTAAGATGATACAAATCATATTTGGGGGAGGATCCAGTAGTGGACGACTGACGTTTGAAATGATGGGCGACAAAATAATAGATTAATACAGAGGCCGGGAAGTAAAGGGTTGCGGGCCGAGTATATGTAGATGGATTTTTACGAGGCCGACAACTCCTTTTCCCGCCCAGAGTGCATTTCTAGAACTTCCAATACAATAAATAAAATAAAAATTATTAAATATAAAAAAAATATTATCAGAAAAACTAAAAGTAAACTTGCTAAATAAAACTGCAAACTTTGCAAAAATGTTTTTTCATCAACGAATAATATTTGAATGTTAGTCGATTAAGGCATTAAGATAATGATAAAATTTTAGTTTACATAAGACTGCTTAAGTTACGTTTACCCATTCACACGCTTGAGAAGATTAAACGTGAGTGAAGCCGTCTTATTAATAAAACAAGCATGATTTTTGTTCCCAGTCGTTCCCATTCCTACTTGGAACTGGAACACTTCATCTGTTCCGGAGAATTTCCAGATGATGGCGATTGTCTCTGCTTTGAGCACCCTTTCTTACGCTCGAGATGAAAAGTGTTAAGATATATATATTTTTTTTTATGACATAGCCGGCAAACGAGCAGACGGATTGCCTGGTGGTAAGCAATTACCGTCGCCCATAGGCACCCGCAACACCAGATGAGTCACAAGCGCGTTGCCGGCCTTTAAGGGGGGTTGGAGCTCTGGGAACCTTACTCACCATCAGGAACACAGCACTACATACCTGAAAGGTAGCAGTGCTATTATGGCTGTGGTCTTCTGTAAGGAGGAGGTACTTCCCCAGTTGGGCTGCCCCAGATTCAAGCGTGATGGTCATCGCTGTGCCCTACCTCTCATAAATTTTTTTTACTCCACCAAAACATATTGCGAAACCTGCAAGATTTATGTATATGGTGTGCAAAAAACTTGTAATCCGGTGGTTGCAGGTTGAAACCCCAGCTCGTACCAATGAGTTTTTCGGAACTTATGTACGAAATATCATTTGATTTACCAGTTGCTTTTCGGTGGAGGAAAACATCGTGAGTAAACCAGACTAATCCCAATAAGGTTGGAAGGTCAGATGTAAACGACCACTTTTGTAAAACTAGTGCCTACGCGAATTTCTGGGATTAGTTGCCAGTCGGAGCCCATGCTCCCGGGAGCCGTGGCATAAGTACCCGAAAAACAACAATCTAAGGTATTTCTTTTGCATTTTCACTTTGTTTCATCATAAATAAAATATTTATTCATTATATTTTAGGGTACTATAGGTACATGTTAAGGTTCTCGGGTCTGTTATCATAGAACTTGGCTACGCCTCGTTATGTGATTTCCACCCCCAAAATAATACCCTTTATTATGTAACTTTTCCATAAAATACTGTATTTAAAAAGGCAGTTGGATAGTTGAATACTTTGGTTAAATTTGGTCTGTATATATATATTTTTTTTCAAACAAACTCGGTTTAAACTTCTTCTTTTTATACCTGAATCTTGAAATAAATTTTGTGAAGGACGTAATTAATTAATTGAATCAGGCGTTACTTTGCGGAAGTCCATATTATTAACAACAATAATATTACTTTGCAATTCCGCTGTTTAATAACGTGCTAGTCAATCAGTGCCAACCCGTTATATTTACTTGCGTATTTTTTCCATGCATTAATGTTCCCTCCCACCGCAAAATTAAATACGCAAATAAACATAACAAACCACCACCAATAATACAAAAACTCGACACGTGTTTCGCCTCTCTACGAGGCATCCTCAGGAGACGCTGGAGATGTTGTCGGTCTGACGTCCGACAACGGAATTTCCGTATTTAATTTTGCGGGTAAAGTTTATTTGCGTATTTAATTTTGCGGTGGGAGGGAACATTAATGCATGGAAAAAATACGCAAGTAAATATAACGGGTTGGCACTGATTGACTAGCACGTTATTAAACAGCGGAATTGCAAAGTAATATTATTGTTGTTGTTAAGGACGTAATTCTCTAAGCATGCCAATAGTTTTTATTTTATCGGGACTTTTTTATTTTTAGGATTTAAAACTAAATTCAAACTAACCGGGCTCTTAACCGGTATGCTAAAAAAATCGTAATAGGCTAGTAATTATAAATACTTGCTGCTTTTTATGTAGGTCTCCGGTATATTTACGTCAGTATTTCGAGGAGTCACATTTCTGAATTAAACAGGAAATGGGAAACTAAAGGTAAAAAAAAAAACGATATAGTACCGGTATCTTTTGCATGGAGAATATACCGGTTCACTGATTCAAACGTACCCGGTACGTAAACACTGCCCATTTATACCGACTGCGGGTCTAATACCCGTTTAAAATAATGCCTCTATTAACACTTCTGTCGCCGTATGTCCTACACGTGTGAGCTATTTCAGTACAATCCTACGCCCGAGATCTTAAGCTTTACACGCTAGCCTCCAGCGGTTTTTACACCAATAATATATACACAGCATTCGCCTTATCACAACGACGTAAGGTGCAAAACAGTTGGTATGTTTTTGAAGTGTTTTGGCCACATTTGCTACATTTGTTTTGCAAATAGTAGGTTGAATTCAAAGGATTGAAGTTTCTGAGATAACTGACATAATATAAGTAGTAGTTTATGTTACTGCAACATAATGTAAGGTAAAACTACAAGCTTGGTTTTATGAAACGAAACTGGGTTTCATAATAAGATCAAACGATTTTTTTTTGCCTAATTATGGACATTGACATACACTGATTCTACACACAGTATAAGCACTCAATAATAATTTCTGAAACCGCAAACGAAAAGTCAAACGAATACGGCGAATGATTTTTTTTTCAAGCAACCGTAGTTTTTTTAATCAGAGACAAACTAAAGTCAAGACCAATTCTCATATTGGGACCGAGCGCGACGACAGCGCCACGTGAGAGGCGGCAATTATGGACAATATTGTCACCGCTGTCAAACAAGAAGTAAGAAAATATTGTGAAAAATATTAATGAAATCTTGTGTTATTTTACTATATTACACAATTTTGGACAATGGTAGTCAGTAACATTATTGCCAATAACATTAAAATTGAATAATAATATTAATTTTAGAGGTTAGGTAACTTACTCTTTTTTCTTACGGCAAATATCCACTTATTTCTTTGGTCTCGTTTCCACCATGGTCTTGGAAATTGGTAAAATTTACAGTCGCTATTCTTCTTGGTGTTAGTACAATTCACAACAACACATCTTACCAGGACCATATTTTTATCTCAAAAAGATTAGAAAATGTTTACTGGGATATGGATTTGACAGCTCAAGTCAGCGACAAAAATGACAATTTTAGCCGTAGCGAGCGCTGTGATCGTTTAGGCTACCCCCTCCACCCGCTTTGGACTCTGCCAATAGTAACCGAATGTAACTTTGTCATCATCATAATTTCAGCCGTAAATAGTCCACTGCTGGACATAGGCCTCCCAAAAATATGACTTGTACATCTTGGAGGGTAGTTGCCAGAGTCGCCACGCTTGGCAGGCGGGTTGGCAACCGCTGTTGATTCGGTTTCGACGGGGTGTTTCCCTTACGATACCCGCGGGAGGAAATGGGTGGTGCTATTTTAACTGGCACCACACGGCTAAATAAATATACTAAATTACTTAAATTTATTAATTCCTGATGATAGAAAGAAGTTCTTCTGTGTGTGTATCCGTGACTTCTGTATGTAAGGGCTAAGTGTTCGTATAAGTAATTTTTTTTACGAGTAGTCTAGGAGTAGCGGCTCTGAGTACTAGTACTAGAGTTGGCGACCGCAGTAGCTATAGATTGGGTTTCGACGGATGCTGCTGTCCATTTGTTGATTTTGTCCTGTAGGGGCATGATGAGTAAAGACAGCGTTGACTGGCTGACTTAGACTACTTTATTCCTTACTCACTAGTGCATATATACATGTGTGCTTCCTTAATATTACGTTCTTAATCTACATCTGTACAATCCTAATCTTAATGACTCGGCGCGTGATCAACCTATCGTCACGCGCCGAGATAAATAAAAAAATAAAAAAAATATTTCGGGACAATCTGACACAAATCGACTTAGTCCTACGGTAAGCTCAGTAAGGCTTGTTGTTGTAGGTACTAGACGACGATATATATAATAGATAGATACATATAAATACTTAAATACTGATATATTTTATTATATTTGACGACCGGTCTGGCCTAGTGGGTAGTGACCCTGCCTATGAAGCTGAAGGTCCTGGGTTCGATTCCCAGTCAGGGCATTTATTTGTGTGATGAGCACAGATATTCGTTCCTGAGTCATGGGTGTTTTTTATGTATTTAAGTATTTATATGTATCTATTTATTATAATATATATATCTTCGTCTAGTACCTGCAACACAAGCCTTATTGAGCTTACCGTGGGATTAGGTCGAATTGTGTAAGAATGTCCGAAATATTTATTTATTTATTATTATTATTTAAATACATAGAAAACACCACTCAGGAACAAATATCAGTGCTCATAACACAAATAAATGCCCTGGCTGGGAATCGAACCCAGGACCATCGCCTTCATAGGCATGGTCACTAGCCACTAAGTCAAACCGGTCGTCCAATACTCCATACACTACTGCTTGCTTACCGGCATATGTCCCCTTGTCACCTTTTTGTGTTTCCCATAAATCGTGACATACAAAGACCTATGTCGTAAGAACAGATCTTTGTATGTCTTACAGCAACTATTAACCTATCAGCCTGTATGATACAGTCGGCAACTCTGCTTGCCTCCCTCCATCATCGTACATCACTGATTTCGCAAAAGTAGCAAAAATACCCTTACCGCGAGTAACTTTGACGTGTTCCATAACGGTATCGAGTTTACTATCTGTGCATCTCGATCGCACTAAAAAAGTACAAGCGAGATGCACAGATAGTAAACTCGATACTCGTTATCGAAAACTTCTATGTCACAACTCATGGTAAGGGTACAGGGCGCGACGCAAGTCACTCCGCTTGACATCAACGCGACAGTCGAGACATTGCTCTAATGAAATCGGACCATCGTTGCTGTTGTACTGTATCGCGACTTTGATGAGGCTTTGCTGTTAATTCTATTTAAGACAATTCATCATCATCATCAGCTGATGTTCACATATCAGATGTATGAACCCGGACCCGGGACCCGGGTATGTCCTTAAACTACGTCCAACAATGAGAGGTAGGGCATAGCGATAACCATCACGCTTGAATCTGGGGCAGCCCAACTGGGGAAGTACCTCCTCCTTACAGAAGGCCACAGCCATAATAGCACTGCTGCCTTTCAGGTATGTAGTGTTGTGTTCCTGATGGTGAGTAAGGTTCCCAGAGCTCCAACCCCCTTTAAGGGCCGGCAACGCGCTTGTGACTCCCCTGGTGTTGCGGGTGCCCATGGGCGACGGTAATTGCTTACCACCAGGCAATCCGTCTGCTCATTTGCCGCCTGTCATAAAAAAAAACAAAAAAAAAATGAGGCGTTGCTGTTAATTCTATTTAAGACAAATGGGGATTTTATTATTCATCATCATCATCAGCTGATGTTCACATGTATGACGTCACAAGCCATACATATTGCCGACTACTTTGTGGCTGACTGCTTCGCCACATATATCATGGCGGGAACAGCGGTGAATAATAAGTGCCGTATAATATTCATATTACATAACTTATACGTACAGTAACTTACAAACCCAAGTTATAAACCCAATCTATATTTACTTGACAAGTTTGGCCTAGTGGGTAGTGACCCTGCCTATGAAGCCGATGGTCCTGGGTTCGAATCCCAGTTATGGCATTTATTTGTGTGATGAACTGATGAGTACAAATATTTGTTCCTGAGACATGGGTGTTTTCTATATATTTAAACATTTATATGTATCTATTTTGCCGTGTGATGCCGGCTGACTAGAATAGCACCACCCCATCTCCTCCCGCGGGTGTCGTAAGAGGCGACAAAGGAAAAATCCTACGGACGGGCAGCAGCGTCCGTCGAAACCCAATCTACAGCTACTGCGGTCGCCAACCCGCCTGCCAAGCGTGGCGACTATGGCAACTACCCCCCAAGATGATACAACTCATATTTGTCGGAGGCCTATGTCCAGCAGTGGACTGCATACGGCTGAAATGTATGTATTTATGTATGTCTATGTATCTATCAATTATATATATCGTTGTCTAGTACCTACAACACAAGCCTTACTGAGCTTACCGTAGGACTAGGTCGATTTGTGTAAGATTGTCCCGAAATATTTATTTATTTTTATTTATTTATCATCATGTCAGCCGAAAGACGTCCACTGCTGGACATAGGCCTCCCCCAGAACGACCCAAGAAGACCGATCCTGCGCCTTTCACATACAGCGGTATCCCGCGACTCTAACTAGGTCGTCGGTCCACCTTGTGGGAGGCCTACCCACGCTGCGTCTTCCTGTTCGTGGTCGCCACTCCAGAACCTTTCCGTGATTTTATAATTATCATCATCATTTAAGTATAACGTCTACTGCTGGACAGAGGCCTCCCCTAAGTATGATTTGTATCATCGCCACGCTTGGCAGGCGGATTGGCGACGCGCAGTAGCTGCTGTGTTAGCAGAACTATATGTCAATTTTCTGACTTGTAGAAGGGCTTTTCTTTTTATAACTGGGTTTTTCTTCTAGATTATTTTAGTTTTATTTAGTTTTAACGTAGTTTAATTTCAATTTAATTTGTTTTCTATAATTTTAGTCGGAAGTTTGTGTTGTACCTATTTTTGTGTTAAATATAGCATTTATTAAAACAGCTTGCCTCAATTACTTATTATATTAAAAATCTATGGTTCACAAATCGACTGAGCCCCACGGTAAGCTCAAGAAGGCTTGTGTTGTGGGGACACAGCTAACGATATATATACAAAATACTTCAATACATAGAAAACATCCATGACTCAGGAACAAATACCTACGCTCATCACACAAATAAATGCCCTTACTGGGATTGAAAACCAACCGTCGGCTTCACAGGCAGGGTCACTACCCACTAAGCCAAACCAGTAGCGAAAATCATTTAAAAAAAAGGTAACCAATTACATTACAACCCAAGTCACGAACAAAAACGCATTTATGTTACCTTCATTCGCCAGAACAGTTATTAGATTTTTCGTGAGCCTGGTCAGAGTCGGCAACCTTGTTCAATACTTCAATATGGCGTCAGCCCTTCTTCGGTAATCGCTAATGGCGCTGATATGGGGATTAGGTGTAAGGTACAAGTTGATAGCGATTTAGGGTCCGTTGCACCGAATTGTCTGTTAAAATAGTTGATTGTCAGGGTTCAGTAGTCAAGGAACCTCTGTCTGTCTGTCTGTCTGTCTGTCTGACTGTCTGTCTCTGACTTAGTTTAGTGACCGTTGGTTCTGTAAAGCTGCATTACTATGCATTGTATGGGATCATGCGGATAAAGTGGTACACAAAAAAAAGTCAGAGACCTCCGATATTCTTTATCCCGTAGGGTAGTAATCTTTTTGGTTCAACCCTATAGTGTGAGGTGTCGTAAGATAAGTCTGAAAAAGAAAATTACGTTTTGCTATAAATATTTTTAATATTCAAAATAATCGATCTTATTAAGTAGTATAGTTGAATTCTTGTGACGGGATAAGGCGAGACCAAAGAAGAAGATACCACATTACAGCTTTTTAGAACTGAGAATGGTGAGGACAGACAGACTGATAGACATAGCGATAAAATAAAAGTTGACAACGGAGTACTAAGGCGACATAAGGCTCAAAGTCACCCAACGGGCAATGGAGAGGGATATGCTGGGAGTGTCTCTGCTCGATCGCATTAGAAATGATATCATTTGCAGCAGATCCAAAGGAACCGATATAGCCTCACCTAGATGGCAATGAGCGGGCACATTGCACGTAGAACTGATGGCTGTTGGGGCGTAATGATTCTTGAGTGGCGACCACGCATAATGACATGGTAAAGATCGCAGAAATCCACTAGCTAGTGGCGCAAGATTGGTCACTGTGGGAGGCCTACGTGTCGCATTGGACGTACTTCGGCTGATATCAAGGCAAGAGTGAATAGGCTGTTACTGAACCAGCGTGCTACCTCAACCTAGTCGTTACTTGCCGTCAGGTGCGACTGAGGTCAAACGCTGGTCAGTCGTGTAAAAAAGAGTAGTACAAATAGCTCACCTCAAAAATTTGATGATGAAGATAGTTTTTTGTTGAGAAGACCGTACTCCAACTTGTTGACTCGTACATTTACCTAGGACAAGTAGTCCAATTAGGTAGGTCCAAATTCGAGAATGAGGTCAACCGCCGAATCCAACTCGGTTGGGCAGCGTTCGGGAAACTACGGAATGTCTTTTCGTCCGACATAGCTCAGTGCCTCAAGACGAAAATCCTCAATCAATGTATGTTACCAGTGATGACTTACGGCTCCGAAACGTGGTCTTTCACTATGGGCCTCATCTGTCAGAGCGTATAGAGATTTAAAGGTTGGTAACATTGTGATTCCTCTGGTATTGCAAGTGTCCATGGGAAGCGGTAGTTGCTTACCATCAGGCAATCTGTCTGCGCTTTTGCCTTCTACATATATCATAAAAAAAAAATCTTAAAAAGTTGCTCAACGAGCTATGGAGAGGGCTACGCTCGGAGTTTATCTACGCGATCGAATCAGAAATGAAGCCTTGGAGAGAAATAATTGGACCCGACTATGTCCTTAAACTACGTCCAACAATGAGAGGTAGGGCACAGCGATGACCATCACGCTTGAATCTGGGGCAGCCCAACTGGGGAAGTACCTCCTCCTTACAGAAGACCACAGCCATAATAGCACTGCTACCTTTCAGGTATGTAGTGCTGTGTTCCTGATGGTGAGTAAGGTTCCCAGAGCTCCAACCCCTCTTAAAGGCCGGCAACGCGCTTGTAACTCTTCTGGTGTTGCGGGTGCCTATGGGCGACGGTAATTGCTTACCACCAGGCAATCCGCCTGCTCGTTTGCCGCCTATGTCATAAAAAAAAAAAATTAAAAAATAAGGTGTAGCTTGTACCACCCCCGCCCCTGATTCGAGTCTATCCTATATAATTCGATCGTCTCGCCGAGACCTTCCAAGTTGGTGTTTTTCAGGAAACTGGAGTGAACGCACGGCGCCCGCGCGTGACTTACTTACTAACGCCACTTAAAGGAATTACAATACGCTTTCTTATATATATAACTTTTTATACTACTACAGTGGCAAACAAGCATACGGCCCGTCTGATGGTAAGCAGTCATTGTGACTATGGACGCCTGTAACTCTAGAGGATTCACACGCGTGTTGCCACCTCTAGGCTCTGAACTCTATGGCGACTTTGCTCACCAGCAGGAACACAACATTTTTATTTAACAAACCCAATATTAATTTAGTTTTATAATTTTTCTATGTACTCGTAAGTTTATTTAATTTATTATTATCTATTTCGATTTTTTTTTGGTTAACATAGAGTATTTTTGATTAAATACAACAGACAATTTTTATTTTAACAGATTTTTTTTTCCAACAAATTTGTAACTATCGTTTTTTACTATCGTTTGTTAACTATGTGGAGTCACGAATATAAAAAAAAGATTTCAACAACTTACTTTTTAATCGATTATTTATAAATGTAAAAATACATCTTACAAAAATTCTATGACCTAAAATTTCATTAAAAAAATACAAAACACGCTTTAACTTCGAAAAACATTTCTATTTATATTAAAGCTCAGACATTCATCATGAATACAAAAAAGACACTTAAAATAACCTTATTTCCTGAAAAAAAAACTTTTAATCTGACAAATAGGTGTTTAAGCGGAAAATCCGTGGAAATCCCGGTGGGAACCTTAAGTATTATCGCCACCAATAAAAAGCGGCCAGGGGGACAAAAATGTATTTTTTCAAGTCTGTGGTTCATAAAAATATACGAGGCAGTTAGTTCCAGCGGCGCTAGTGTCGTTTTTATAAAGGATAGGCCATTAACGAAACATTTTAAAAAGGGTTAAAAAAAATACAGTTCTGAAAGTGCAGTTTTGGGAGCAGAGCCCCGAGCCCTGAGTGTAAGTTTTTAACGTAACTTTACGTCACGAACGCATTTACATGGCAGGCCGGGAAAATGAGGATTTCGGGCCAAGTGGGTATATACGCGGCCTAGCGAATGTGCGAGCGAAGCCGGGAATCCATTTTCACGACGAAGCATGTATAGTGCTTTTCTCAAATATATAATAAAATCGAAATGTATTAAAGATTAACATCAGCTGTTTGCTATGACACCCGCCATCTTTGGCTCTGTTTGGATAATGTCGAAAAAAAAGTTACTTTGCAGGTCTAGGCTTAGGCCTGCAAAGTTATATAAAATTCGGTTTCCGTCCCCTTCAGTTGGCGCGCCCAAAAAATCATAGTTCCGAGTCTATTATAAGGAATGTAAAGACAATATTTCATTGCATGTTTGAGAAAACAACATTATCACTTACGCGTTCGTAAACTTTTTTTACGTCATAACGTTACTTAGGTATCTATAGAGCCTCCGAGTGTAAGTTTTTAAAGTAATATTACTTTATCATCGCGTTAGAGTTACCCATATAAATATCATTATGACTTACGCGTTCGAGACCTTTTTTACGTCAAAAGAAAGTTACACTAGGGCCTCTGAGTGTATGTTTTTAAAGTAATATGACTTTACCATCGCGTTACAGCGGCGCTACCGCGAAACACGATATTCGTAAATTTCGGACGATTGTCTCTGTCACTCTTATGATGCCTCAATTGGAGTAAAAGAGATAGATGCCCGAAATATACGAACTTCGATGTTCGCGGTACCGGGCCAGTTACCCATATCAATAACATTATCACTTACGCGTTCGAGACGTTTTTTACGTCAAAAGAAAGTTACACTAGGGCCTCTGAGTGTATGTTTTTAAAGTAATATGACTTTACCATCGCGTTACAGTTAACCATATCAATAACATTATCACTTACGCGTTCGAGACGTTTTTTACGTCAAAAGAAAGTTACACTAGAGCCTCTGTTACGTGCTCAAAGCATTTGTGCGTACACTAATATTTTTATTTATGCTTGTTTCAATTCATGAATACGACAGTAGAATTTTGTTGTTAGTTTACTTAACCAAGAAATAAACTAAAATTTTACTTATTAAATCTTAAATATTGGATGAAAATGAAAAATAGTTTATTTAACAAAGGAACATTCAAACATAAACATTAATATCTATCAGAGACCAAACTAGGCTGCGACTGTATCATGGTCTTCTGCGAGTGCGGTTACAGAAGTAGGTACTTAATAAATATCTCCTGTGATATTCTTAAAACTATAACTTATTATTTCTAGAACAATTATATTAAAACATGCGTGTGTGAGTGTAAAATAATTCATTAAATAAATATAAATAAATAAATAAATATTTTCGGGACAATCTTACACAAATCGACCTAGTCCTACGGTAAGCTCAGTAAGGATTGTGTTGTAGGTACTAGACGACGATATATATAATAGATAGATACATATAAATACTTAAATACATAGAAAACACCCATGACTCAGGAACAAATATCTGTGCTCATCACACAAATAAATACCCTGACTGGGAATCGAACCCAGGACCATCGGCTTCACAGGCAGGGTCACTACCCACTAGGCCAGACCGGTCGTCATTGATTACTTATTATAGATAAATTAGCGAGAGCGTGGAATTGCATTCGCAGTTGTAATACGGGAAAAAGGAAATTTCAAACTTACAATGCCTAGAAACACACTATACCACTACAGACATTCAGTCCCTTATCAACACGGTACCGCCGCGTACCGGTTAGAGTCACTCCGACAGCGGTCGGGCCTGCTGGGTTTCTTGCTGGAGTCTTTACCAGCAATAAAACTCCCATTAGCTCGATACCATTACACACCAGATTCGGTCTCAACCAATCTCACTGGAAGCGAAAACTCAGTAGGAGTATTCCAGTAGTACAAGTCAAGTCTGGCGCGGAAGGGTCCTGGATTTTCCCCAGGCTACCTTCCCCTCACACAGTCCGCTTACTCTATCGCACAACACATGTGCATAAAGCCCAAGTCAGGTTAAAAAAAAACTCTGGGTAATTTATCTATAAGTAATCAATGAACTATTTCAAAATGAGGTGTGTGTTTGTGAGTAAGGTGTTCAAAATGAGGTCAACAACATCTCTATTGCCAAGAGAATAAGAGCGCGTGTAGGTCAGCCACTTTTGCTGCTGACTGTACTAAGTATTAAAAAAGACATTCATCTCAAACGCGTATATATGTCATTCTTGACTCGTCCTGAGTCGAAGCCTCGACACTCGCCTGCCTATACCTACCACTATTCCTATACCTGCTAACGTTATTAACTAAATATCAACTTATTTAGGTATATATACAATTTATCTAAATATACGATTAAAGGAAAACGTTTTCAATACTAATATACAACTGGTATTTCTATCATTTTTTTATGACATAGGCAGTAAACAGACGATTGCCGAACAGACGGATTGCCTGATGGTAAGCAATTACCGTCGCCCATCGGCACCCACAACACCAGGGGAGTCACAAGCGTCTTTAAGGGGGGTTAGAACTCTGGGAACCTTACTCACCATCAGGAACACAACACTGCATACCTGAAAGGTAGGAGTGCTATTATGGCTGTGGTCTTCTGTAAGGAGTAGGTACTTCCCCAGTTGGGTTGCTCCAGATACAAGCGTGATGGTACTTCGCTGTGCCCTACCTCTCATTGTTGGACGTAGTTTATATTTGGACATACCCGCGCGGGTCCGAAATTGCTTTATTGGATTTTCTAAACTTTTCTACCTTATGCCATTGATGTGAGGTGAAAAACTGTATAGATATTTATGAACTCGTCTCGAGGATTATCCTGTACAATAGTTATTTTGCACAAAACAGGTATTAGGGATACTCTTTTGTGCAAAGGGACGCAATGGCAAGCCGGAGTAGTGTTCCAATTGCAGACGAGTCGCAGGGACAACAATTTAATCGTTACAGGGGATGCTGGTTATGGTACCATTCGGGCTAGCACTAGCGACAATATTTGAAGCTGTTTTTGTTCTTAATTTATTTTAGTTTCTGTGTTACCTTTTTTTGTCGCTGGGAAAATGCGTTTACGCATCCCCCCGGGCCTGGTAGGCCCATGATGGTAGTGAGGGGGTATGTGTGACTCGCTCCTCGCTGCTCCCCTTGCTGGCCAAGAGGAGGGGAGGAGAATACCCACTAAAAAACCCAGCGGCGTCATCTGCATTGCCGTTAGGGGGTGTGCCACTCACGATCGCACTCAACGGTGACACTCCCTTAGTTTCTGTGTTACCTGCCGTGATACTTTTTCACTTGGATGGTCTAATCGGAAGATCAGCGCTGGATGTCGCCAGCATTACGCTGAGATGAGGCCATTTCGTGGCACTTTCTTCCTTATATGTTTTATGTTATTTGTATTTCTGTCACCTTTGTGTTTTGTGTCTACGAATAAACAAATATTCTTTCATTCATTCAAGCTAATATAGACTTGCTCGTCCTTCTTTTTCTTTAATTAATATGTATACAGTATTGGCTAGAAGTATTGAGCACACATCTTTTTCTAAGTCTAAAAACCATCTCTTTCTAAACGCAATTAAACAGTTTTCTGATATTGCAAACCTTAATATAATGTACACAACAACAGAACATCAATTAATTGTGTGCTCGACGGGCCGGCGACGCGATCGGCGAACCAAACGGACACTCAGCACTCTTAGTGCTTGAAAATGGAGGCCTATGTTCTCCGAAACATGTCACGCGAGTGGCTAGAACCTTGACTAGAACCGTTTTAATCGTTAATTACAACATCAATTAATAACAGGCTATTAAACAAGACAATAATGAGAGGTAGGGCACAGCGATGACCATCACGCTCGAATCTGGGGCAGCCCAACTGGGGAAGTACCTCATCCTTACAGAAGACCACAGCCATAATAGCACTGCTACCTTTCAGGTATGTAGTGTGTTCCTGATGGTGAGTAAGGTTCCCAGAGCTCCAACCCCCCTTAAAGGTCGACAAAGCGCTTGTGACTCCCCTGGTGTTACGGGTGCCCATGGGCGACGGTAATTGCTTACCACCAGGCAATCCGTCTGCTCGTTTGCCGCCTATGTCATAAAAAAAAGACAACAAAAAGCACAAAAAATTCGGATCTACCACAAAGTAAGTTATTGCATCTAGTCACCGCAGCGACCAATACCTAAGAAGCATGGGTGGTCGATACTTCTGGCAAAGTACATTTTTTTTTATGTCATAGGCGGCAAACGAGCAGACGGATTGCCTGATGGTAAGCAATTACCGTCGCCCATGGGCAACACCGAGGACACAAAATAGACAGATACAGAAATCAATCTCCATACAAAGCGCGCTCGATCAACGCACACATAGACACTGCTCACAGACACGATATCTCGGACCAGTTCGGACCACTGCAAGCGTGCGTGCCATCCGAAAGAAAACGAGGATATTTTTCTCCCATACAATCTTTATCAACTCGAAAAAACAATAAGCGCCGCAGGATTTCTTACATCTTACGCGTTTTGGTAAAATGGTCTCTGCTATCATCGTTCGAGAAAGGCGGAAGTGCCGCAGGATTTCATACATCTTTCGCTTCTTTGCGAGTATTTTATATTATTCCAGCACTAAAGTTGTTAAGGCGATAGTTTCTTACAAATTGTTAATAAATTAGCCCTTATTCCCTAAGATATGGCTGTCAAAATCTCTATTGAATGACAAGAGACACTTCATCTCTTCAGGAGCGGTACCGCGGTACCGCGAACATCGAAGTTCATATATGTGACATTATCTATGAAAAGGGACGTTATTGTCGATGGCGCTTATGACGTTGTTAGAGATGACGCGATACAAACATAACGCGGTTCGACGTAAGTGCCATCGACCATAAGGTCCCTCTTCATAGAAATGCCACATATTATGTCGGGCATCTTTCTCTTTTCTCCAATTATAACTGCGGCGCTACCGCGAACAACGATATTCGTAAATTTCGGACGATTGTCTCTGTCACTCTCATGACGTCTTAATTGGGGTAAAAGAGAAAGATGCCTGCAAATTACGAATATCGTTTTGGGCGGTAGCGCCTCAGACATCCGTTTCTTGGTTACGTTATTTAATGCGAACTTATTACACTTTAAAATATAATAATCGTGCTTTTTGCCAATGTCGAAATCGTCGCAAGATATTTGCTGTGACAAATTTGTAATATAATAATAACATAAAAATAAAAATATTGTAGTTATTATTAATTCTTCGTCTGCATAAAATCAAGGTGATGATGATGATGATGATGATTGAAAAAACTATCCTATGTCCTTTCTCGCGACTCAGACACTCTCCATACCAAATTTTATTTAAATCGGTTCAATATTATTAAAAATAGCGTGAAAGCGACACAGACACACAGACAGAGTTACTTTCGTATTTATAATATTAGTTAGGATAGTTATATAGTCAGGATTCTTTCCATTTCATTCTCGACAATTAATCGCAAACAACTAGATAGGAGCGCCAGGCCCGGTACCGCAAACGTCGAAGTTCGTATATTACGGGCATCTTTCTCTTTCACTCCAATGAAGGGTATCATGAGAGTGACAGAGACAATCGTCCGAAATTCACGAATATCGTTGTTCGCGGTAGCGCCGCAGTACCACGATAGTCTTTCGTGCATAAGCATAAGTTTCGTGCATAACCCTAGAGCGACCGCCGGGAGTAGGTATAAAAAAGAAGTACATACATTTGATTGACTTCTGTATCTGTCTATTTTGTGCCGAGGGAGTCACAACCGCGTTGCCGGCCTTTAAGGGGGGGTTGGAGCTCTGGGAACCTTATTCACCATCAGGAACACAACACTACATACCTGAAAGGGAGCATCCGTAGACTCTGGCTCGGCACCTACCACAAATATCGAATTTCGTCCATTTCGAGCATATTTCTCTTGTACTCCAATGAAGTCATCATGAGAGTGGCAGAGATAATCGAAATTTACGAATATCGTTATTCGCGGTAGCACCGTCGACTCGCCTCTCTCCATCCAATCACAATACGCCGAGAGGATTATTCTTCGCACTTAATTACCTCCAGATAAGATATTTTTGCTAAAGAAGTTTTTTGCTTCGAGAAAAGAAAAATCTTTTCTGACTAAGGTACGTACGGTGTAATTAATATTGATTTCCGTGTACTATAATTTCGCAATACTCCTCCTTACAGAAGACCACAGCCATAATAGCACTGCTACCTTTCAGGTATGTAGTGTTGTGTTCCTGATGGTGAGTAAGGTTCCCAGAGCTCCAACCCCCCTTAAAGGCCGGCAACGCGCTTGTGACTCCCCTGGTGTTGCGGGTGCCCATGGGCGACGGTAATTGCTTACCATCAGGCAATCCGTCTGTTCGTTTGCCGCCTATGACATAAAATATATATATATATATATATATATATATATATTATAATAAGTATTACTAAAATCTATGTTAGGTTAGGCCCCTGTGGCGTGGTTCCAAGGATGCTGCAGCATTACCTAACTATATCGCAACTAGGGCTTGCAATACTGCTATTATTTGTATCCAGAAACCGTATGACCAGCATTACCAACCATCAGAAATTAATGGAGATATAAAGTTAACATTACCTCCTGAAAACAGTAGGTTATGAGTTTAAATTTGGAACAGCTGTCAAATTCAAGTGGTGTGTCTATTCTAGTAAAAGATGTTAAAACAGTCATTGATACGAAACATCAATTCCTTATATTTTTATAAATCGAACGACATTGGAACTCGAGTGATATTAGAATGTAATTGATTTTTGTTCTAGTAACATAAAAAAATTCATACAATCATACCATCACGCTTGAATCTGGGGCAGCCCAACTGGGGAAGTACCTCCTCCTTACAGAAGACCACAGCCATAATAGCACTGCTACCTTTCAGGTATGTAGTGTTATGTTCCTGTTGGTGAGTAAGGTTCCCAGAGCTCCAACCCACTTATAGGTCGGCAACGCGCTTGTGACTCCCTTGGTGTTGCGAGTGCCCATGGGCAACGGTAATTGCTTACCATCAGGTAGTCGACTGCTCGTTTGCCACCTTTGTCATAAAAAAATGGTTCCACGTTCCCCAATGCGGGCTGGGAACTTGGGAAACCCTCAATGGGTAGCATATATGACCACCATGTGTCCCAGGCCTGATAACAGTCGTAAAAAACGATACGACGACGTTTCCGATCGGCGATCACGACAAGCACCTGTGTCGTAAGTAAAATATTTAACAGTTAAATGACTATGAAATTAGTCAAAAGATTTTAAAAATGATAAACACGGGTACACTCATGTTTATCTAGTCCTGTACCCTTACCATGAGTTGTGACTTTGAGGTTTTCGATAACGAGTATCGAGTTCACTATTTGTGCATCTCGTTCGTACTAAAATATCACAAGCGAGATGCACAGATAGTAAACTCGATACTCGTTATCGAAAACTTCAATGTCACAACTCATGGTAAGGGTACTGGCCCGGTATCGCGAATCGCGTTCATATATTTCGAGCATCTTTCACGTTTAATCCAATTAAGGCGTCATGAGAGTGACAGAGACAATCGTCCGAAAACGAATATCGTTTTTCGCGGTAGCGCACTGCGGCGCGGCTGTGCGTGACCGGCCGCGAGTGGCGAACCGAACGAACACTCAGCACTCTTATAGTGCTTGAAAATAGAGGCATATGTTCTTCGACACATGTCACGCGAGTGACTAAATAAACGTGAGTAGAACCGTGTTAATCTTTAATTTATATAATATGTCTCACGTAAGTTTAAATACAAGTTTGTCCCCTTTGCGGTGGAGACGGCGGGCTGCTGGGGGACTGATGCAAAGCGGTTCGTCTGCGACATTGGCCGTCGTCTCAGATAAAAGGGAGAGGATCCCCGCTCAGAGTCCTTTCTGGTGCAAAAGTTGTCCATAATTATACAACGCGGCAATGCGTCTAGCATTATGGGCACTTTTGCATCAGAAATGAATTAATTTAGGTATGTATGTTATTTTTCTTTTATTTTGCCTCTTTTGTTTTTATAATATTTTTATTTATGTGCTAATTATTTGTATAATGTAAATAAATATTAAAATGACATCGCGACACTTAGAACAACTTGTGGCATTCGTGGTCATCAGGTAGTCATAAAACCTTTTTTTAATAACGTTCATAATTGAATAAAAAAATTATATTTAAACTTTTTTACGAAATTTAATAGGGCAATGATGAGAGGTATGGCACAGCGAAGTACCATCACGCTTGAGTCTGGAGAAGCCCAACTGGGGAAGTACCTCCTCCTTACAGCAGACCACAGCCATAATAGCACTGCTACCTTTCAGGTTTGTATTGTTGTTCCTGATGGTGAGTAAGGTTCCCAGAGCTCCAACCCCCCTTAAAGGCCGGCAACGTGCTTGTGATTTGGTGTAACAGTTGCCCATGGGCAACGGTAATTGCTTACCACCAGGCAATTCGTCTGCTCCTTTGCCGCAGGTCATAAAAAATGATTGCTAGTTAAAATACTTACCATATTTTGTGACTGTGTTGTCGAGGGGAGCCCGGGGCGATCCAACACATCGGCCGGAGCGGCGTAACGAGTCCCCGGGCGACTCTGAATTGTTTATTGGGAAGTGGATAAGGTTTCTATGTGTAAAAATTGACTGTGAGCGATATGAATATACTAGCCTCTGTATGTGGCATCGCTCACGATAATAACACGACTATCGTTAGTTTTAGTATTTACACAATAAACAGGTATTACACAAGGAGAGTCATTAAAATACGAGTACGTATCCTTCAGGGGATGAATTACAATAAACACTGAAATTAAAATAAATAAATAAATTAATATCAGACGAGTCCCCAAATACGGAAATAAACACCTGAGTAATATTGATCCCTTTCATAGTTCACTCAATAGTCTTAAAATGCTTATAAGGAAAATAATATTGTAATTAATTATATGGTAAATATCCCTAGTTGTTTTATATAGCTAAAAATTTCTTTTTTGGTTTGAGGTTTCTACCCTTCAATCAATTCTGTTTTCTATTGATAATACATTTTACTATATTGTGGTATTTTTGTACTTATTCCTACAAAATACTTACTTACTTATTTATTACCTTAGGCTTATGCTTGTGTAGCTTAATTTCTTAATCGAAAATGTATGAACCTCCAGGTCTTTTTCTTGTCATGTTAAGTGCATGGTATGCGCTTTTCTGTTGTATAAGTATGTAATTTTTGTATATGACTGTATGTGTTCTAAAAAAAAAAAAAAAATATTTCGGGACAATCTTACACAAATCGCCCTAGTCCTACGGTAAGCTCAGTAAGGCTTGTGTTGTAGATACTAGACGACGATATATATAATAGATAGATACATATTTAAAGATACAAATTTAAAGTCCTAGGACTAAGGAACAAATATCTGTGCTCATGACACAAATAAATGCCCTGACTGGGAATAGAACCCAGGACCATCGGCTTCATAGGCAGGGTCACTATCCACTAGGCCAGATCGGTAGTCGGTTACTTTTATTGTATTCACATAGTGAGAAAATAAAAACCCTAAGAACTTAACCTACTTAAACAAAATTAGAGATAAAAACTTGGCCCAAATCGCTATCAACGGAAAGGTGCCCAGAATTGTTTTAGATAAATAAACCCCTCAATAGTGAGTGTTTACACAAAATTTCAAGTCTCACGCTTTAAATTTTAAACAATCCGCATACTAACTTTAACCCCCTTTTTACCCCCTTAATGGTATAGTTTCCAAATATCCCTTCTCAGTCCTTACGATATATAAACTGCCTATTGTGAATCGGCTATCTAGGTTAAGCGGTTTTGGGCTGTGCGTTGATCAGCCAGTCAGGACTTTAACGTTTATACTACTAGCTGTGCCCCGCGGTGTTACTCGTGGTTATTTTCCGATAGCCGGAGACGCGATGTCATCTATTTAAAATGTATATACCTAGTGGGTACAGTCAACCAATTTGATTTATAGGCCACTAGGTTCCTTGTCACAGTGAAAATCTATATGAAAGACGCAAAATAACTCTTATTAACGTCACTGTGACAAGGTTGACTATACTGGCTTAAAGATCATAGCCAGACATCGGATTCCGTGGGGCGAAACTTCTTGACAGCTAGGGACTTCCTATATCGATAAACTCATTTATCGATACTAATTCTAGGTATATACTAGTGACCGCCCCCAATTGTGAGTGTTTTTCGTAACTATTGCACTAAATAAATCTTCTCTTCAGGGTGAACTTCAATTTATTGCTGACAATCTAAATATCATTCAAGAGTCGATAAAGAAAGTACAAACAACAAATTTGTCTCTAGACTTTGGTGTGCGAATAGTGAAGAAGGTTTTGGACAAAAGGGAAAATCAATATCAAAAATACAACACAATGTAAAAATCAATTTGTTATTAAAAGGTGAAGAAGTTACATTACAACCGAAAAATAAACGAAATACCATTGATCACTTAATGAAATTTTGCTATGCTCCTATAACCTCCACAGAAATTGAAAAGTCTTTTAGCCACCTGAAATAGATTTTTAAGCCAAGACGGAGACGCTTAACGCCCGAAAATATGGAAAAATTCTGGTGGTTTACTTTAACAATAATAGATGGGACAGTCACGAAGAAATAAATTGTGACGAATAAAATTTTAAAAACGTTTTCAAAAAAGAAGAAGAAAATTGAGTTCTTATTTTATTATATAATACTCTTTTAATAAAAAATATTTTATAAGCAAACCTTTGTGTGATCACTAGTATTTAGGAGTAGAATCGATAAATGAGTTTATCGATATAGGAAGTCCCTAGCTGTCAAGAAGTTTCGCCCCACGGAATCCGATGTCTGGTCATAGCAAATCAAAATATAAAAAATCCTAAAGCATACTTGGTCTGTGGACGCCATAATACCAACACGAATCCAACCTCAGTCTCAAACTATTCGACCAGGAGGTCTAATAGTACAAACAGGTGCTATCTTTACCTACTCAATATAAGAACAACCTATACTCCATAGGCATCGCTTGAACTTACTACCTTTTTGATGCGAAGCAATACTCGTAAACGTTTCAGCTTCAAAACGACATGTAAGCCATCAAAATCCTATAAACTTACTCCCATTATCTAACAGAAGTTATAATCCTTCGTTCCATCGTCTTGAAAATTGATTGACGATATGTAAGCCTTGTGCCTACGACATAAGGTCTATTATAGGTTAGTAAACGCTGTTAGTTTCAAAAGGGTGTAAGTGTATAGTTTTGCTGAGGAAGTTAGTACGTTTGTTAAGTAAGGATGGCAAGAACGCATTGGTGCGGCTTTGTGCAACAATTAGAGTGCTGGGAAGTCCCAGATGATATGGGTGACCACAAATTTTGTAGAGTTACAATACAGGACTGTATTCAATTAAATATTTCCTGAACAAAATTATTTTATATTATTATACCGCGATTTGAGGATCGCTTCTGCACCACGAATGTAGCAACATTTGTTTTACAACTTAAAAAAAATATTTAATTTAATACTTGTAATTTTTTTCGAACAAACTAAATAGTATTTTAAATGAACAGCATTCTATAGTCTAGTTGACATTTACTGTCAGCCTACAAACTTCATAGCTTTCGCAGTACATTGCGTGCTTGAAAAATCTTCTTTTTTTAATATTAAGTACACTATAAGTTATTTTCAAAAGTCGTAGAACAAATGTTGCTATGTTCGTGGTGCAGAAGCGGTCCCCAAAGTTAAAGCTCCTATGACGGCGACACACGGTATTACAGTGGCTAATAAACTGAAGGGTGTATATCAACTCGTTTTTTTCTAATTTATATATCATAAAATATCATAAATATATCGCTGATAAAATAGGTATAAAACATTATAAGTTAAAACGGTACCGCGGACATCGAACTTCGTATATTTCTAGGATCTTGCTCTTTTACTCCAGTTAAGGCGTCATGAGAGTGTCAGAGACAATCGTCGGTTTACGAATATCGTTTTAGAGCCGCTTTCGTTGGTTCCGAAATCCTTTCAAAGCGAAACCCGACATATAATTATCGTAACATTTTGACCTAGTTTCATCCATATTGATTACTCAGTCATTTATACTTTTATTTCACACAAATACGAGTACTTTTATATTTCCAATAACAAAACCACCATAAAACTCATTAGTACGAACTAATGCATGTATTCATGACAAAAACTGTCCTACTTTTCTTTCAAAACTTGGTTACACTAGTCGCCCATCCGTTTGAAACACAACCGAAATGACTATCGCATAAGGTGTATTTTAGCTTGAGATTATAATCACCCATTAAGCATAGGCCTATAATTGAAATAAACAATCCTTTTGTGAGACGCTGGTCGAGCGTAGGCGAAAGTTATAATCAAATAAGGGAGTAATGCTTGAAGTTTGTTGTTAGACGGCCATCTTGGACATTTTGGTGAGAAACTAGATTAGAGTGTGGTGACTTTCACCTCTAACAAGAAAAGATACCCAACTGTCCGGCACTGATTTGATTTATTTTGATATATGTTAGAGAGTAGCTTAAAAGTATCTAATTGAATTGCAATAAAGACATTTTTAAATTATTTTACATTAGAATAGCTCACGGCAAAATCGCTCGATATTCTCAAGTGTATGCAATCTTTAAACACAAAACTACCGAGAAATTCAACCTTATACCCTACAGAGTAACTTACGCTTTATACAATAAATATAATTGATATATTACTTCATAGTTTTTAAGCTACTATCCCGTTTTGAGTAATAGTTACTGTAACACATTATTGTTGTTAAATAATAAAAAGTTCTTCATAATTTATATGAAAATGAAAACAGCTGAGCAAACGTCTAAAAGACGCTACGGGTGACCAGAGGGCTGGTTCATCCCTTGCCCAGCGCATTGGCGTCGCCATTCAGCGTGGCAACTCCGCCAGCCTTCTGGGCACCCTTCCGTCAGGCTCCGAGCTGGAGCCAGTTTTTTATTTGTAAATATTTGATAATATTAAATTTTTTAAGTTACATTTAGTTTTAATTGAATTGTATATGTTTATCTTTTTGTGTGTTTAATAAAATTTCTATTTGAAAATACTATACGGTCCTAACGCTAATATTATGTAAGAAGATTATTATTTATTACCGACAAGACGGACTTATTTTTTCAGAACAGTAATACATCAAAACCCTAAGTAACACTAAACTAAGTAATAACTATTTCCAGATAACAGACACACGTGTAGCGTCTAAAATAAAGTTGCCTACGTAGGTATAAGCACAGTATAATAAAGAGTACTATAAGTCACATTCTAAGACAGTACTTACCACGAGTTGCCAAAAGGTAATAACAGTAACACAAGCAAGAGTGTTGATGTGTGCACTTGCACGCGTTTGTATAAAATATTTGTATCTCTCCCATCTCACGGAGGAGTAGTCGTTTGCGATAGATAAAAAAATAGGTACGGGCGTAGTGTACCTCTTACATTCCATTAAATTGTCAAAATAGCCTCTGCGTGTAGGCTCGATCCTGTGCCGCATACGCCCCCCAAATGTCCGGAACATTGTTCCGTGTACGGGAAAGACATTAATGATTCAAACTTTCACGGTTTTTACAAATAAACGGGACTTAACCGCGTATATTATCTTTAAACATTACCTCCGACGTTTCGAGGATGTTCAAGTTGATAAACAAGATGAAGTGCGGGTAGCTCGAAATACTCACGCTGCTAGAAGATATTGATGTGAACTTTAGCCAGTCTTAATCCGAGACCACAAGGACAACGTCCTCTTCGACACGTTGGAGGTAATTTTTAAAGTTTTGTAATAAAGATATTAATGATTTACTCATGTCATTTTTGAAAACAGCATACCTACAGTTTTCTTATACATTACATACATACATTTCAGCCGTATGCAGTCCACTGCTGGACATAGGCCTCCCACAAATATGACTAGTATTATCTTGGGGGTAGTTGCCATAGACGTCACGCTTGGCAGGCGGGTTGGCGACCCCAGTAGCTGTAGGTTGGGTTTCGACGGACGCTGCTGCCCGTCCGTAGGATTTTCCCTTTGTCGCCTCATACGACGCCCGCGGGAGGAAATGGGGTGGTGCTATTCTAGTCAGCCGGCATCACACGGCATACTGTTTTCTTATACTGCGTCATAAGGTTCCCTCGCCATACGGTATCCATATTCAGGCTAATGTGAACCTAAACGACACGAGGACCGTTCGCGGGTCATTCGCGGCTCGTTAGCAGTTTTACGATCCGTTGCGAGCTAATAAGGTGCATAATTGTGTGCACATGTTCATTACTGAAACCAACGCGCTTATTACCGACAAGAAACTCAGCGGTAATAGTTGTTAAAGTATTTACAAGTAAAAATATATTTTTGGCCTCCCACAAAATGGATCGACGACCTAGTGATGTCGCGGGATGCCGCTGGATGTGGAAGGCGACCAGTCTTATTGGGTCGTTTTAGGGGAGCCCTATGTCTAGCAGTGGACGTCTTTCGGCTGACATGATGATGATATATTTTTGGGACAATCTTATAAAAATAGATAGAGCACCTACTAAGGTAAACTTCTTCATCGACGTCCCTCATTTTGAAACTTCTATTTTGCAGTTTTATTTGGCAATTTTACTATTTATTTTTTAAAAAATTAAGTTTTTTTATTACTCTTTTTTTTATTTATTATTGTATTGCATGTTTGAGAAAAGCATTATAGGTAATATATAAACGTGAAAAGGGGTTGTCGGCCGTGTCGGCAACAAGCCCGGTACCGCGAACCCCGAAGTTCGTATATTTCGACCATTTTTTTCTTTTACTCCAATAAAGGCGTCATGAGAGTGTCAGTTGTCATGGTTATTCAACCGTAAAAAAATAAAGACTCTTCTCTTGCAAATGCAAGAACTTCTAGAGAAACTTACCAGAATGCTGCTATTTCCATCATTCGAGAGGACTTTATCGTTGACCAACTCCAACTCTGACGACCCGTCAATTGGAGACATATCTATCAAATATCAAACTCATGTACTCGTCCACAATGGTTGATTTCCAGCTCTCATGTTTTTAAAATACCAGAGACAATGGTCCGTAATTTACGAATATCGTTCTTCGCGGTAGCGCCGCAGACCGATATACTAGGTCAGTAAAAATTCCGCCTAAATTCCTGGACTCTATAGTAATGTACACACAGCAACACTCATAGCTGTACATCGGTGGACCTTATAGTCATAGTCATAGATAGTCATAGTCATAGTTCTTAATTTGCTAGAATCATGGTTACAATACAGATGGTATAGTTTAACATTTCAGGTCAGCATAATTCGCCAATCTCTTGGCATGCAAAAATATGAGATTTCATATATTATTACTATTTACACAAACTAAAAGTAATTATATCATTAATATCATTATACAATGTCAATTTGAATTAAAGAGAGCTCAATAAAAATAATAGAAACAACATTTTCATTATCAATCAAAATTAGTAACAAGTATATGTCAAAGCGAATAAAATTTAAGTCATTATCATTAGGTACAAATAATTATTTCGCGTTAACAATCGTATTAAAATAATAACAGTAATTATTAAAAATAAATTATTCCTCATTGAAGTTCAGATATTCTTTGACGGTATAAAAACATTTTTCCTTAAGCCAACAGCCAAGCTTTCTTAAAAATAACTTATTATTAGGTATAGCTCTGAATTTTAGAGGTACATGATTATATATGCCATATATAATAAGGTCTACCAATGTACAGCTAAAAGTGTTGCTGTGTACTATTCAACTTACTTGAACTCGAAGCTGTTATCAAAGCGAGAACAATTGAGTATCAAATTTTCGGTTAAACGTTAACTTTGAAATAATTCCGGTCTCCCAGTTTTGGGTAGCAACCGCTAAATAAACCTCAATCATTCAAATACGGAAATTTCTAACTCGAAAACAAAGTACGGAATGTAACAATGCCATCGACATTTGCTCTGTACAAAAACTTTAAGCTATTTCAACCTTTATCTTACTTGCAATAAAGCCTCAAATCGCGCTAAGGAGTATGCTTCAAGAGGCTCATTGCAATAGTTTCAAATGAAGGCCAACGAAAATCGTAATTAGCTTTCGAGCGATTGTCTTTGTCTCTCTAATTTTGCATCAATTGGAGTAAAAGAGAAAGATATCCGAAGTACTCCAACGTTGATTTTATCAAAAGGCCCTCTTTCTTACACGCGAGTTCGAAATTCAAATTAAAAGTCAGTTTTAAAAGGTCGTTAATCACCAATTAGGTATTGAAAATGGAACATCAAATCTTTGTAGTTAAGGTTTTATTTAGTTTGAGAAGCAGATATGACTTTTGGTTTACAAGTAGCGTTCTAAATTATAAATCGGTTTAGAAATTCGTGGATATTATTCATAGACTGAGAATTTGAAACTGTTTTTGAAATATAATCGCTCAAAAAGTTTAGTTTCTGTAGCTGAAAATAGTGCGTAATAGTAGTTTATGTATCTGTGCATAATGAAGGGCATTACAACAAGAGTGGGTTTATGAAACGAGCCCAAGGCGAGACTAATTATGTATAGTTGCATACACTACTTTATCTACACACATATCATAAGTGTTTTAAGATGGGTTCAGGAACCGTAGGGAAATGACCTGCATTATTACTAGTGCTACTTGAAAACATTAAAAAGTCAACAAACAAAACAAATGACAATTTTTTTAAATTAATTCTCTTTTCTATTGTCGCTCGAGTTCAAATGTCGTTCGATTTATATTAAAATAACATAACGATTTGGCGTTTCATATCAATGACTGTTTTAATATCTATAGATACTAGAATTGACACCCCACTTGAATTTGTCAGATGTTCCAAATTTAAACTCATAACCTACTATTTTCAGGAGGTAATGTTAACTTTACATCTCCACTCATTTCTGATGGTTGGTAATGCTGGTCATTTGCCTACGGTTTCTGGACGCATTTTAAAGCACAAATGATATATGTACGTAGATAAAGTTTTTTTGCACTTATGCTAAAAGTACCTAATCCAATTAATTCAATACTTTTTAAATAAATGAGTACCCTTCTGAAAACCCGTGATTGAGTAAAAAGGAGTATTATGCCAGATCCGAATAGTATTACTTGAACAACGCACGATTGAATGAAGCTGTCATTCGTACACTGCACTTAAGCATATAAATAAATTAGATATTTAATATAGCAATAAAGAAATTAAATACTCAAATATGCACTACAATGTTGATATTATGTTCCTTATAACAGGCTTCAAAGTATGCGAAAAAATTAATTCGAGCCCTACACCCCAGCATTGAGTAAAAGGAAAAGAAGAAGATATCTATTCCAAACTACTCAAAGATTTTTTTACAATTTACAATCCGTAATTCCGTATTTAATAACTAAAAAAACTTACTTGTAGGTTATATTTTCAATACAAATCTAAATCGGAAAATTAACACTACAATCACCAGTCGTATTGAAACGGAAAATTAACCCTTCCCCGGCTGTATAGATGTCCCGGCTGATAAGTGGACACGATAGGTTGTAGGGTTAATAGAGATATCGAGTGAAGGCAGGGTTATTCTCAACACGTACCTTACGTATGAAATTGTGCGGGTAAGGGAGTCTTCGGTATAATATTCTGATTTGAAAAAAAAAACGGAAAAAAATCGGTGAAAACAAGGAAAAAAAAAATTGAGGCATTTTCCACTTTATTCAACCTTCCACATAAAAGAAAAAAAATATACATAAAATAATATCTGCTTTTTCCTAACGTTCAGGTAGCTAGTTTCCGCGAAGGAATAACTATTAAAAAAAACACGAGGAGAGTCGGATAGATTATTACAAATTTTTTAGAAGTCAACATCCCAATTCGCGACTGTACCTAGTAATGTCGGGTATATTTTACGAGTACAGTACCCTTACCATGAGTTGTGACATTGAGGTTTTCAATAACGAGTGTCGAGTTTACTCTCTGTGCATCTCGCCTGTACTATTTTAGTACGAACGAGATGCACAGATAGTAAACTCGATACTCGTTATCGAAAACCTCAAAGTCACAACTCATGGTAAGGGTACAGTTTCCCGGGAAACTCTAAGCACTTAAAGCTAAACCAGGCAATTAGAAAAGCTCCGGCAATTTCCGTTTTACAGCTTAGAATTAGCCCCGAACATTCCACTTGGGATTTTGGCAACTGGAAATATAATGTTTTAAAAGAGAAGAGTATTTTTTGTAAAAAATAAAATGAAGTGGGAATAAAAGCGGACAATAGATTATTTAAATAGCTCAATAAACTATTCCTTGTCCCTCGTTGCCATGGTTACGTTCCCCTGGGTCACTCTTCAAACCACAGTTTAATTGCATCTAAATACACAAAACATAGATATTTGTAGAAGCTATATGTCCCTTCCATAATGGGTCACCTACCAAGCGCGTCAGTAGTACGCAGGGCCACATTTCTTGTAACAAACTATGCTTCAGTTGTCCCCTGGCTGATGGGACAGAATAACAACAACAAATAGTTGATTCACTCAAATAACACAGTTCAAGAAAGAAAGCTATCTGTACACAATAAATCAATGGTGAATTTGACTTTGTTTCCTCTAAGGTTTTACAGATTACTTGGTTTTCTGCTGCAAATTCATTTCTATTGGCCCATTGAAGCTTAATTTTACAAACATATTTAAATCGAAAGAAAAATAGAAAAATTTGACTCGGAGCGGGACTCGAACCCACAACTACTGGATCACTAGCCCAGTGCACTTCCAATTGTGCTATCCGAGTACCGCTTAAACTTGTCAATTTTTTCTATCTTACTCGTATCCTTCGTAGTATAGGTCATCATGGGTGACGTGCAGTCACATCTACCGTCAGCGTATTGAACACTTAACGGCATCGAAGTCTCAATTTACATTACATTTTATTTTTTCTATTTTTATTTCGATTTAATTATCGAAGATATTTGCTAGCAGACGTTTCTGCATAATAAAAAATAATAATGTACAAACATAAATAATAAATAATTTCATAATTGGTAATTAAATTTGACTTAATCGCGTATAAACTAAAAATGTTGTTACCTACAATTTTGCTGACGTTTTGAAACTGGCTTTGACATTAACTATCTGAAAAAATTAAGTGCATTCTATAATTTATATTATAATATAAAAAAAATATTGAATGATTTTTACAATAATTCAAGCAAAATAATTGTTATACCAGAAAATAAAAATAACTCAGATAGCAACTGAATTGTAAAATTAGTTTTTTTTTTTAATTATTAAAAGATGGATGAATTGGATGCGGGTGGCACAAAAGCGTCCAGCATGGACGCTTTGGGGAGGCCTATGTACAGCATTGGACATTCTTTATCTGACCTGATGATGATTATGATAATGATTAAAGGGAAGTCAAAATGTTGTATCACTTTTGCAATATTTATTTTTACAAAAAAAAAAAAAAATATTTCGGGACCACCTTACACAAATCGACTTAGTCCTACGGTAAGCTCAGTAACCCTGCATTACTTATTTTTATTGTATAAATATATAGTAGCAATGTCATAAGCTCGTAAATAAATAATATAGTACAGTCTTAGCAACACATTATCTAATCAATCACGTACTTAAAGACGCTGATCGATTGCCAGAGTTTAAAAAAAGCAGACCAATCAAAGTTGGAGGGAGTTTAAAATTGTCTCGTTGCGTGGCATGACTGTGTTGAATTCTTCTTTTTCTTTCACGACGCTTTGAAGGAAGTTATAAGTTAGAAGTGTTTGTTTATATTATTGTATACTTATAATATATATGCTTTTGCTAAAGGTTTTCTCTCATATACCTTTGCCATTTCTTCGTCCAAGAAGAACTGTTGAAGGGTGATTATTCGGGCGATGAACCGCTCTTATTACTCTGTTCAGATTTTTGTAGAAATGATCACACAGTTTGGTGTCATTTTTGGTTTACTGGCAGACAGCTGGGCTGGCTAAAGGACAACTAAAACCTACTTAATACAATAAAAATAAAATAAATAAATAATAATAAATTGTCTTTATTTCAGGCGTACACCCATATCATAAAATACACGATTAAATCACGAAAACAATCACCAGAATAAAATACAATATAACTTAAAACTACAAGTATAAAGCTTAAACTACAAGTATGTAGGCATGTATAGTACCTACAACTACTTGCGGTTCCCAATGCAGGCACTTCTACAGGAATCTGGACAGAGTAATAAGAGCGGTTCAAACGCCCGAAGAAATTACCCTGAATTGGTAAGCTGGCGGAAATCGAATTATCAAACTCAAACGTTTCTTCAGTAAGTAGGCCACAAGGGCACTTTAACACGTACCTAAGTAAATAAAAAATAAAAACTACACCAGTTTTAACCCTACACCTCTGACCCGAGAAGCATTTTGACTTTTATAACCGGCAAGAAACTCGGCGGGAGAAGGGTAGAGGTTATAATGGACGAAGCGTCGGTAGAAAATGGAATATACTGGATCGTTGGATATTAGAGGGGCCACAGATAGGGGATGATCAATCGAAACGGTGTTATCACAACGCTCTTGTGAGGCAATTAATGGCCGGAGAGCAGAAATATATATTACGTACAAAATTATCTTTTGTATCCAGAGATCAGGTCCGAAATGTCGACAAAAAAATACTGGGTAAAATTAATCTCCTGCGTGAAAAAGGTCTGAATATAAATATATCCATATGTAGTATTTTATATATAACTAGCTTTTTCCCGTAGCTTCGCTCGCGTTAAGAAGTATTTAAGTTATTTTTAGCACAGTTAGTACAAAATGTTTTATATACTTATTTTTCGAAAAATGCCGTTTTATCCACAAATGCCTACGTCATAGTAGCTTAATGCATGCAAAGTCTCAGCCCGATCGGTTTAAAATTGACAAAGTTTCATACAAACTTTCATCCCCTATTTTATCCCCTTGGGGGTAGAATTGATCAAAATCCTTTCTTACCGGATGCTTACGTCATAACATCTATCTGCATGCCAAATTCCCCGATCCGTCCAGTGGTTTGGGCTGTGCGTTGATAGATCACTATGTCAGTCAGTCAGTCACCTTTAAGTTATATATATTTAGATACTAATGGATCTACTCACGTTAATTGAGTGATTCGTGCGATATATTTCGAAGAACATAGGCCTTCATTTTCAAGCACTAAGAGTGCTTGAGTATGCGTGACGGGCCGGCGATGCGAGCGGGGAGGTTACGACTTTAAAATCAAAGTGAATCAAAATATTTTAGTAAATGATTTGATTTGTTGTTAGTTGTTTTTTTTTAATGTAAATATTTTATTAAGTATCAGACAGAATCGTTCCTTAACAAATCTATTATATAAGGAAAAAAATAAAGAAAGGAAAAAAATCCAGTCATGGCAAAGAGCGACAAAGAATCCCGGAGACTCGCCTAAAGCAGTATTTTTTTTTCCGTTATTAAAGAAAAACAACTTAAATGGATTATATCGCGTATACTAAACGATCGGAAGCACTGGTGGCCTAGCGGTAAGAGCGTGTGACTTGCAATCCGGAGGTCGCAGGTTCAAACTCCGGCTTGTACCAATGAGTTCGAAACCTATGTACGACATAACATATCATTTCATATGCTTTTCGGTGAAGGAAAACACCGTGAGGAAACCGGACTATACCAATGAGGCCTAGTTTACCCTCTGGGTTGGAAGGTCAGATGGCAGTCGCTTTCGTAAAACTAATGCCTACGCCAAATCCTGGGATTAGTTGCCAAGCGGACTCCAGGCTCCCATGAGCCTTGGCAAAATGCCGGGACGACGTGAGGAAGATGATGACTAAAGGGTGGACCATCCGATGACCACGAGCGCTGCTAAAGAGTTCGTAACGAGATGAAGTTTAATTAGTATACGCGATTAATCCGTAGGGCACAGCGAAGTACAGAAGTAGCTAAACATTTGAGGTGATCAAAATTAGGTCAACACGTCTCTATTGTCAAGAGAATAAGAGCGCGGGTAGGTCATTTTGAACACTTAGCAACTTTTGCTGCTGACTGTACCATCACGCTTGAGTCTGGAGAAGCCCAACTGGGGAAGTACCTCCTCCTTAAAGAAGACCACAGCCATAATAGCACTGTTACCTTTCAGGTATGTAGTGTTGTGTTCCTGATGGTGAGTAAGGTACCCAGAGCTCCAACCCCCCTTAAAGGCCGACAACGCGCTTGTGCCTCCCCTGGTGTTGCGGGTGCCCATAGGCGACGGTAATTGCTTATCATCAGGCAATCCGTCCGCTCGTTTGCCACCTTTGTGAATAAAAAAAAAGTTGTTTTATTTACGTAATGAGTAATTATCGCGGCGACCGAAGACAATATTATATGCGGGTATGTTACTACTTTCGTTGTTAAAACGATGTCGAAATATACCCGTATTCTTTTGTTGGCAGGTAACAATTGGTAAATTATCACAAAAAAAAACATAATTTTAGCCTCGAATTGTCAAAGTAAGAACAAAAATTATATATGAGCAACCAATTAAAATGTCGCCTTTTTTGTTATTGTCGCTGTGTTTTTGTTCTGTCAATTTTACTGTTATTGTCTCTTTGTGTTTTTATTCTGTCATGTACAAAAAGGAATTTTTAAATTCAAATAGAAACATTTTAACTTATTTTTCACGTCACTTGCTCGGAATACCGTCTTTTTTCTTCGAAACAATTAGCAAAACTGCATTTTATTTACAAGAGCGCAAAGTAATTTAGCTGGAGTGTTCGGTTTTTAAAATGATTTTGAATGATAAACGATTCCTCCTTTCAGCCATAAGTCGTCAGTGCAGGACATATGCCTCCCCAAAATATGACTTGCATCATCTTGGAGGGTAGTTGCTATAGTCGCCACGCTTGGCAGGCGGGTTGGCAACCGCAGCTTCGCAGTTTCGATGGACGCTGCTGCCCATCCGTCGGTTTTGACTACCGGTTTGACGGGTAGATACAATACAACAATATAGTGTTCATAATAATTGTATAGAAGCGGGTAACTCACATTTTATAAATCGAATATTGCTTGACATTTTTCACTCCTTAACGAGGAGCATAACCATGAGCCGTTCGCGTTGGCTGACCGACGCGACTCGACTTCGACTTATAGTTTTGTTTTTATACAAAACTGACCAGCGTTTGACCTCAGTCCCACCTCATGGTAAGTGTTTTTATCTTTACTATACCTTTCCAGTACCCTTACCATGAGTTGTGACATTGAAGATTTCGATAACGAGTATCGAGTTTACTATCTGTGCATGTCGATTGTACTATATTGCGAACGAGATACACAGATAGTAAACTCGATACTCGTTATAGAACATCGCAAAGTCACAACTCATGGTAAGGGTACGGGAAATCTGAACGAAGGGAGCAGATCCATTCGAAAGTAGAAGCGAGTCGCTTTGTGCGAATGAATGGAATGGTTTTTTTTATACAAGACTGACCAACTTTTGCCCTCAGTCGCACCTGATAGTAAAGGGCAGCGTATTCACTCTTACCTTGAAAATACCCAAATTATATCTTTCCGGGAATACAGATGAAAACATGTTCACAACGTTAAGTGTTAGGTGTAGAAAAATCTGTGCAATCATTTATAACAATGTAATTTGTTATTCTCGTAGATTAAATGAGATAAATGATACTACATCGTTGTACTACGCTGTAGATATAAGCGGAAGTTGATCTGACGATTAAACTTGAATAGCTTAAGCATTGTTTGTCATAAGATAAGATAAGAAACAATTGCTATGTAAACAAGACGGAATCAGAATAATACACGATTAACTCTGTAGTGTAATTGATAGATGTCGGATTTTTTTCTTGAAAAAATGTAATACTATAGAATATAACTCTTTATCTACACGCATAGCATAACCCTTCTATGGTGCGTTCAAATCAGCAAATGACGAACCACATCATAGTACAGTCGCCATCAGATATATCGGAGCTGTGGAGGTGGTGACAAATATCTGAACAACGCCTCTATTGTCAAAGCGATAAAGCGCATGTTCAGATATTTGTGACCACCTCCACAGCTCCGATATATCTGATGGCGACTGTACACTATTTTGCTACAACATATTTCTTATGTGTAAATGTTATTGCTTGCTTCATTTATTTTTCTATTTAACCTTTTTTGCACAAAACACGAAAGTACTAAAGCCGGACCTAAATAGCATCATTAATATATCAAAATCGATATCATAGAGTTTTAAATTTTGAACATCTCTGAAAAAGTTAGTCAAGTACTTACTATAGAAACTATATGAGAATTGGACTTATCTCTGAATTAAATAAAACTACGGTTGCTTGGAAATTATCATCTAGATTTTCGTTAGACTTTTCATTTTCGGTTTTAAAAATAATTACTGAGAACTTGTATTGTGCGTAGATAAAACAGTGTATGTCACTGTCACATAAAGATACTCCGTTGATGTTATTATTAAACTCAGTTTCGCTTCGTTTCATAAAACTAAACTTGCATTTTTATATTTTCATTATGCATCAGTAACATAAACTAATTATTAGACAACTCAAACAATATACATGGATGTCCACTATTGGATATTGGCCTCGTCCAAAGTCCGTCATAGGCACCGATCTCCGAGCGGGCTTAATGCCATAATCGCCACGATTCTCAAGCACGTTGTCGAGGGACACTGCTGTCTGTTCTGAGGTTACTTGTCCCCTGTGTCACTTCTTTTTACTTGTCCCCAGTTTCCATAAAAAAAAACCTGTATCCAGATAAAATAAAAAATGTACTCTTATCAAAGATTAGTAAGAAAGTTGTTTTTATAATAAGCAGAAACGTCTGCTAGCATATCAAAGATATTTAAATAGAATGAAAAATAGAAATATTTGACTCGCAGCGGGACTCGAACCCACAAGTCCAACCCATCCAGTGGTTATGGGTTTGATTAAAATTTTTCTATGTTTCTTTCGATTTAAATATTAGTAAGAAAGATTTTAAATTGAAAAAAATAACCTGTAAAGTATGTAAATAACTTAGATATTTAAGGTAAAGAAGAATGCACAAGAAAAGTCGCTCAGCGAGTCTGACTGCCGTGCATATTTTATAACAGCTGAAAGCATATATGTGTTACTCGAATGACGAAAAGCCTACCTAAAGAAGCCTATATTCAAAACTTACATGTATCTTACATATATGTTAAATTAATATTGAATACTTTTAAAATAAATAAAACAGTTACACTCTTAGGATGAAAATGTGATATCAATTTGAACGTCTCCAACAATCGTTACTTAATATTAATACAAAAATATATTTTTTATCTCTGGCATTTCATTTTTATTTATATCATATTCTCTCAATATCTAGTCAAAGTCAAACAAAAGTGTTGTAAAATAAATCATGGAACGAGAAAGTTTGTTCAACAGTCGATTTCAACTTGAAAAACTTGTAGCTTCAATATTAGCCTGCAACCTGTTACCTTCGTCCCCCGGCGAAGATTTATAAAAAAAGTGTATGCATTTTTCAGCGAAACGAGGCAGAGAGTAAAAGAGATTTTCATTCCGTAATGGCCGACCTACATGTAGACTAAATTGATTAAAAACGCAGTTTGTTACCCATTACGGGCTCTTTGAATTCTTAAGATGCCATTTAGTCTAACAAACGCGGCAATGGTTATTGACGTTTGGATGTTTCTCGCTTGTAAAATGATATGCTGACGGGAGTTTTCATTTGTATTGAGTATTCACGTGGCGAAGGTATTTTTCTGTTTCGCTTTCATTTTGTAGCGATTCATGTTGTTTAAGCTCGTAGTCAATGGTGTAATTTAAAAAAGTTGTGGGTAGTTGTGTAGGTTTATAACATTCTTTGAATTATTTTAGTTTGTACCTATTTTACTGAATTCTATGAGTAATGATGTCATCAATATTAGATTTCATTTCTCAATCTGATATTTGAAATAGTCGGTAGTAATACATTATTTCATTCCATAAGGAGTAACGAATTTTATAAATTATTTAACTTGATACTTAGTACGAAGGTTGTAAGCTCAATGTTTTTCTAAAGTAAATAAAATAATAAATAGATATATTTGTTGAGTTTTGCTTCAAATGACTAATATTTATTTTATGTTCATTATCAAACGTATTTATACAACGCAAATATAGTAGTGACTAAGTGTTTATATTTTTTGTTGAACTGCCTAATTTCTAAAAACATTATAAATAAAAAAAATGCCTTTTAATAAACCTAAGGTTATAAACCTAGAAATCATCATCATCATAATTTTAGCCTACTGCTGGACAACTGCCTCTCCCAAATATGACTCGTATCATCTTGGCATAGTCACTACTCTTTGCAGGCGCGTTGACGACCGCAGTAGCAGTAGATTTGGTTTCGACAGACGCTGCTGCCTCTCCGTCGGTTATTTTCATTTGTCGCCTCTTACAACATCCGCGGAAGGAGATGGGGTGGTGCTATTCTAGTCAGCCGGCATAACACGGCTAATTAACTCGATAAAAAATAATGATCAATAGTAGATTGTTTGACAAGGGGCTAAAGTAGGCCATAGTACCACGAGACGGTTATTGTTCATGGTATAAAATTGTTCGAGGGGTAATATGGCGTTTAGACCCGAGTTATGCATACTGGTTTTCACTTCGATTGCGATAAAATAAGATAAAATAACATTTCAACAATTAACAAATACAATTTTATCGCCCGCAATGAATTCTGAGTCAAAAATGTTTAATTTGGCAATCTTTGTATTTTTTTCAGTACTTTGATACAGATAGGATATATCTACGCCGTGAATAAATGCCATAGACAATGTATAATTTGGGCTTCAAAGAGTTTGCCAACGATTTAAACTTTTTTAATGCTTGTGAAGTAGGAACTAAAAATCACCTAATGCTTTGAGAATTTGATGGCGTTTCCTTAATGGTCGATTTTAATATTGTGGTATATCTGATTGGTTGATACTTTATACAAAGTTTTGTTTAATAATTTCACATTTTTAAACAGTATTCGCACCAAAAAAGAATCTAGAGTTGCAATTAACTTCGATATGTGTCGTGATTGGTGGATTTAATAAGGTGAAGCGTTCTGGTTGGTCAATTTAAAACGTTTTGTATATCATAAATATGTATACATATTTTCCCAAGAGGCTAAATGTACTACTTTAGTCCGCCTTGGCAAGCATAATATGACACACTTTTAGAGCATGAGAAGTGAAAAATATTTTTTATCACCAAAGTTATAATTATTTCTTAGATAGTGTGTTAAAAATATTTGCTCACAATTTGGTCACCTTACTCAAGGTCGCTTCTCATACTATGTATATCAAAAGGCATGGGTGATCATGATCATGATTTGGATAGCTTGAAAATATTTTATTGAAAAAAATAAGAAATAATAATTAACATAGTTTCGATTAAATACTATACGTTTTACTATTCAGCCAGCTACATAAAATAGTAATAAGCTTACTAAAACCTAGCTTACTTTTTAAATCCAGAATACTTTAGCGAGAAGTTATAGCAAGTTAGTAAATAGCCATTTCCATTATCGATACACTTGATCGCGCGCAGACAAAACAGTGTAAATGAGATCGGAATGCCAGTTAGGGTTGTCACATAAAAGAAAGACAGTCAAATTGAATCATTCTTTTTACATCAGGAGTGGCCCGGGCACGCGGCGCGTGGTAGTGCTACGTTTTTAACCCAAAACTGCTGTAACATGACTCATACATATTAATTGTATTAAAGCGGGTAATTCACGTTTGTTATTTCGAATATTGCTTGACATGTTTCACCTCGCAACGAGGAGCTTAATCGTGAACCGAAACATGTCAAGAAATATGTACCTATTCGACTTCAGAAACGTGACCCGTTATAACCGAAAAGTGATTTAACGGAAAGGAAAAAAAATCACATAAATGTTATATCTTTCACGTTTCAAACGACTTTTCGAACAAGAAGAAACGACTTTTCGGTATTATATAATTTTGGAAAAAGTTTACATAGTGTAATATAGTATATACAGGGTGAAACATAAGTCGTACACAGAGTTTTTGTTTCAATCACAGTATTTTAAGGCGAATTCATTGCATTAACTCGGGAAGCAAATAATTAAACTTTATTAATGATAATTAATAAAAGCAAAAACACCAACCTTATGGTCACCCTTTTCGACAAGACTTGCTAGTTGCTGTGATTAAAGTGGTGACTGGGTAACGTTCTCGGAACAATTCTCGTGTTTGCTCAGTACTGTTCGTTCGATTGTTATATCTTACCATATCGAAACGCTCAATAACAGTGTAAGGATACGGAGCCGGCATTTTAAAAGCGATTTAATATTTTTTACAATTTCAATTTGTAGCGTAATGTTATGACTTTTGAATTTGTCATTGTCAATTTAATCTTTTCAAGTTCTTACCAGCCAATTACAAAGAGGTTGAATGAATTATTTTAGTAATATGCTATGGGTCTATGAAAGTTAGCGTAGCAGATTAGGGTGACCACGAGACTCAGACTCAAAACAACGCTTAGGTACATATTTCTGCCTGTTGTTACGTCCACATGTTTAAACTAAAGTTAAACAATAAGAAATACACAATTCTGTTTACGACTTATGTTTCACCCTGTATAAGTGTTTATGCCTATACACTTTTTTTCTTCCGATAGACAATTTTCTGATATTTCAAACGTCAACAAGACAATTTAAGTTAAAAGTAATTATTAAATAAGAAAACAAGTTACTAAAAATTCGGATCTACAACGAAGTGACTTATTGCAAATTTTATATGTAATCACCAGTCACCGCAACGACCAATACCTAATCAGTTTAAATTAATTGATAATATCTCATCAGAAAACGTAAATATTATACTAAAATATCGAATTTTCACAGAAAATGCGGCTCCTAAATACTTCTGGCCAAGACTGTTATTTATTTAAGCCGTTTGTCAACCCTGACTGTCTCCATAATTGATTTTGTCACGGCGTGACAAAATAGACGACGAGATAAGATCGTCGTGACAATTTTAGCAATTTCGCTAAAATTACTCGCAGCTTAGAATATAAAATACTAGAAGAGATTTTTGAACATAGGTAAATTAATATTTTCCTTAGTCCACCCGATGGTCATCGCGGACGCTGCTAAATGGTGCGAAACATTAGGATAGAGATAGATAGATGCCTTATTAAAATTTTTAACAATGTTGTTATACAGGTCCCTGCAAAACCGTTTGAACAGTTTGTCAATATAGGTACTTAATGACTAATAAATTAATTAATGTCTTAATTACTTAAGTGTTTCTAATAGGTATATCATGAGGTGTTTTTAAATACTGTATTTTTTTAGAGTTCTGTCACCGAAATAGTTCTGAACTCGTGGCACGTCATATTTTAGAGGAGACGCTGATTTTGTGCAATGTGAAATATAAATTAAATATAAATTATTTTTATGATCATCATCATCATCTCACCTATAATACGCCACTACTGCTGAACATAGACCACAACTACATAGACATAGCCCGTCAGTCAAGTTTTTCAACTAAATGTATTATTTATGTGCGGCATTATGAAACAGTGCCGACAGCAGAGACGACGGCAAGAGGCCCGACGGAATGACATTGGTGCCTTGGAGTATGGGACGGCCCCTCGTATGAGACGCTACTTGTGTAGACACCCTGGCGCCGTCCCATATTTCGGACACTTAAGTAGATGCTGATGCGGCTGCATCCTCAGCTGAGAATCACAAGCGTCGCAAGTATGTCGTACTGGGAAATCGTTACATATTTGCGGCGTCTGGGGTTGAAACCATGGGGCCGTGGGGCCCAAGTGCGCGCCGACTACACAAAGAGATATCGGTGCGTCTTATAGAGGTTTCTGGTGACCAGAGGGCTGGCCACTATTTCGCCCAACGGATTAGCATTGCTATCCAGGGCGGAAACGCGGCCAGCCTTCTGGGCACCCTACGTAGTGACCAGGACCTAGGTCTATATTTTAATTTAAAGTTTAGTTTTTAGTTAGTATCTTTTTTATGTTTTTATCTTATATTTTTATGAAACTTAGTTTCTAAGCTGCAAATATTCCTTGGCCTAAGCGCTGTAAGTCACCGTATTGTTTGTACTTCCGCCATTTCCATTCATTTGATAGAAGATTGTTTTAATACAACCCTTTTCTTCCAGTTTTTTTGAATTTTGTTTGTGCAAATCAAGGTTTTTGCTGTTAATGCAATTAATTAGATTGTTTCGGCGTTTTTAGGGTTCCGTAGTCAACTAGGAACCCTTATAGTTCCGCCATGTCTGTCCGTCCGTCCGTCCGCGGATAATCTCAGTGACCGTTAGCACTACAAAGCTGAAATTTGGTAGTAATATGTATATCAATCACGCCGACAATGTGCAAAAATAAAAAGTGGAAAAAAATGGTTTCTTAGGGTACCCCCATATAGGTAAAGTGGGGAGTGATTTTTTTCTTCATTCTAATACTAACGTGTGATATTGTGTTAGATAGGTATTTAAAAATGAATTGGGGTTTACTAACATAATTTTTTGATAATGTCAATATTTTCAGAAATAATCGCTCCAGAAGTAAAAAAAAGTGCGTCCCCCCCCCTCTAACTTTTGAACCACAAGTTTCAAAAATATGAAAAAAATCTCAAAAGTAGTACTTTACATGAACTTTCTATGAAAATTATTTTGAACTTGATAGGTTCAATGGTTTTTGAAAAAATCTATATATATAAAAATGAACCCCTATTTTTCTTGGTCACGCTATAACTTGCGAACGGCTTTACCGATTTGGCTAATTTTGGTCTTGAAATATTTGTAGTAGCTCAGGAAAGGTTTAAATGGTGAGGAAGTATGAAAAAAGATCGAGTAATATACTAAAAAACGAAAATATTGTTCCCCCATACAAACTTATCAACTCGAAAAAACTGTAAGCGCCGCAGGATTTGATACATCTTACGCGTTTTTGGTAAAATGGTCTCTGCTTTCACTCGAGAAAGACGGAAGCGCCGTAGGATTGCATGTATCTTAGGCTTTTTTGCGAGCAAAATAGGTACTTTATAATATTATTCCAGCACTAAAGTCGTTAAGGCGATAGTTTCTTACAAATTGTTAATAAATATGGCTGTCAAAATCTCTATTGAATGACAAGACACACTTCCTCACTTCAGGCCTAGTACCGCGAAGATCGAAGTTCGTATATGTCGAGCATTTCTCTTTTACTCCAATTAAGGCGTTAAGAGTAACAGAGACAATCGTCCGAAATTTACGAATATCGTTGTTCGCGGTAGCGCCGCCGTTTTATGTATATTTCGCGTTTAGTTTTAACCGTTAATAAGAATCTGCACTATTATTCATCGCCCAATGCGACCGTCCCCTCCGTTGTCTTACTACTTCAGATGGGTACTGAGTGTGAGTGAAGTAGTGAGACAAATACGAACATTTCCGAGAAAATACGATAGGAAAGGATTATTCACTACATCTGAGCCCCGAGTGTAAGTTTTTAACGTAAAGAAACGTCACCATTAGCGTTAGTTACCCATATTATATCAGTATCACTTACGCATTCGAGACATTTTTTACGTCAAAAGAAACTTACACTAGAGCCTCTGTACTTTAAGCTCGCGCGCATAGTTTACTTAATTTGCCGATAGATGTCGCTGGCTGGTTATCACTCCATGTTACAACCCCTTCTTACTACTCGTGGTGGAACTGAAATTGACAACATTTTTTCGAATTTTCCATGTACAGTTGAGATCTATAACTCTTTCTTTAGTTGTCAGCGTCCTTTGTGGGCCCGTTTTTGGGGTTCTGTACTTAATATTAATATGTCAACAACAATGTATCAAATAGCCCATTTTTAACTCTTAAGTGGGAACATTTACTGTGACGGACGAAAAACTACGGAACCCTACACTGAGCGTGGCCCGACACGCTCTTGGCCGGTTTTTTGTTCTTGTGATAAATGTTAAATATGATTTATTTATTATACAAACGAACGTTTTCTTTTTTTGTACTTTTCAAGAGAATCATAACATTAACTTCATCATCATCGTGTCATGATCGGCCTGTATTTGTCCACTGCTGGACACAGGCCCCCAAACATGACTTGTATCATCTTGGGAAACTTCCCAAGATGATGTTGCCAGAGTCGGCAGTTTTCAGGTGGATTGACGACCGCAGTAGATATAGTAAATAAATAAATATTACAAGACATTCTTACACAGATTGACTGAGCCCCACGGTAAGCTCAAGAAGGCTTGTGTTTGGAGTACTCAGCCAACGATATATTAATACATATATAAAACACTCATGACTCAGGAACAAATACGTGTGCTCAACATACAAATAAATGCCCTTATATTACTGGGAATCGAACCCAGGACCATCGGCTTCATAGGCAGGGTCACTACCCACTAGGCCAAACTTGTCAAGTAAATATAGATTAGGTTTGTAACTTGGGTTTGTAAGTTACTGTACGTATAAGTTATGTAATATGAATATTATACGGAGCGCATTATTCACCGCTGTTCCCGCTATGATATATGTAGCGAAGCAGTCAGCCACAAAGTAGTCGGCAATATAAATACATCTGATATGTGAACATCAGCTAGCCTGCCTTTTTTATGATATAGGAGGCAAAAAGCCGACGGATTGCCTGATGGTAAGCAACTACAGCCGCCTATGGACACTCGCATCACCAGAGGAGACACAAGTACGTTGCCGACCTTTAAGATCTCTATACACTTTTCTTGAAGGTTTGGATGTCATATCGGTCCGCAAAAACTGCACACGCCAATTTATTCCAAAGTTTTGCTGTGCGAGGCAGGAAGTTTCTGGAAAAAACGCACAGTTGAGGACTGCCAACCAGTTAGTCTTTATCACAGTTTGTCACTAAATCTGTCACGCTCCAACAAGTATGTAAGTGCGAAAGTGACGGATAGCGTGGTTAACGATAAAATGATAAGCTTTTTTGGACCCGGGTATGTCTTTAAACTACGTCCAGCAATGAGAGGCAGAGCACAGCGAAGTACCATCACTATACCTAGATATTTTTCTAGCACGAACGATTTCTTGTAAGTGATTGACAAAATAAAAACATCGACAGTCCTGTTATCGATAAGTACCCCTTCAATTTCCATACAGGTAATACAAAGACAAATATGGGGTAATAGGGTTAAAAATAACTAACAATAATAAAAGTCAATATATATTTAAATACCTACTTCAGAAAACAATTTGGAACTATTCATTGCAAATTATAAACGTAAATTGGATCAAAAGTATACGGATTACGTTTAATTTGTTCAAGATCGGTGACACGCGGCGTCTAGGTAGGTAGCCGATATAAGACTGTGTGTACATCTTGAAGTTGAAGTAGTATGTACTTATCGATAGCAGGATTGTCGATATTTTTATTGTGGCAAGCACAAAACAAATGCCGTTCCTGCTAGAAAAATATCTAGGTATAACCATCACGCTTGAGTCCGGAGAAGCCCAACTGGAGAAGTACCGTCCTCCTTACAGAAGACCACAGCCATAATAGCACTGCTATCTTTCAGGTATGTAGTGTTGTGTTCCTGATGGTTAGTAAGGTTCCCAGAGCTCCAACCCCCCTTAAAGGTCGGCAAAGCGCTTATGACTCCCCTGGTGTTGCGGGTGCCCATGGGCGACGGTAATTGCTTACCATCAGGCAATCCCTCTGCTTGTTTGCCACCTTTTGTCATAAAAAAAGCTTGCTATCATATTATTTCTTATAAGAATGCATATTAAATCTTCGTTCAAATTATTCAAATTGAAATAGTCTAGAATATTCTAGAACTCTCAAGCTGTCAATTCCTTTTCACCACTCGGGTTTCATGAGTAACTCCTTCGTCGTCCAGGCAAGTCGTCTCTGGAATTCGCTTCCACTTAATATAAGACAAGCCTCAAGCAAGTTTGCTTTCAAGCGGATGCTACGCAAGCACCTGCTGTAAGCAAGATCTCGAATAGTATACATCAAATTTAGTATGTATTTAATTAAATATATAGTAGTATATTTATCAATATATATCATATTCTTAGTAATTCATTTGTGTATTCCTATGTATTTTATTATAAAGTTAAATTTTACAATGAATCATATCGTAATAAATGCTTTTTCTAACTTTACTCCTTGCACCTATTTGTAATGTCTCTGTTTAGCCCTATGGTTGACTGGTAGAGAATGCCTAAAGAGGCATTAAGTCCGCCATTTGTACATTTATTTTTATTTTTGTGCAATAAAGTTTAAATAAATAAATAAATATCAAGCAAAAATTAACTGTTGTTGTGCCAATAGGCAAGCCACGTAGTCTGACCTGTACCCTTACCATGAGTGACATTAAGGTATTCGATTAAGGGTATCGAGTTTACTATGTGTGCATCTCGCTTGTACTATTTTAGTGCTAACGAGATGCACAGATAATAAACTCGATACTGGTACTGAGAACGTCGAGTTTCGTATATTTCGAGCATCATTCTCTTTTACTCCAATTAAGGTGTCATGATAGTGACAGAGACAATTGTCCGAAAATTAACATCGTTTTTCGCGGTAGCACCGCTGGAGTCAATGGCCGTGAGCAGTAAAGACCTATAAGTAGGATTAAAAAAAAATTACACAAAAAGCATTCATATCTTGGCGAGAAATGGGGCCCTTACTTTCCGGCCTCTATAGTAATTAATATTTATCTACGTACATGTCATAAGTGCTCTAAAATGCGTCCAGAAGAAACCGTAGGCAATGACCAGCATTACCAACCATCAGAAAGATTTCAGTAGGTAATGTTAACATTACCTACTGAAATCAGTAGGTTATGAATTTAAATTTGGAACAGCTGTCAAATTCAAGTGGGGTGTCTAATCTAGTATCTATAGATATTAAAACAGCCATTGATATGAAACGCCAATTCGTTATGTTTTTTTAATATAAATCGAACGACATTTGAACTCGAGTGACAGTAGAATAGGGAGTTCATTCGCTTGTCTATGGTTTTAGAAAAAATTGACTGAGATACGAAATACGCAACGCCGCCGTTCCAAGCTGTCATTTGTTTTGTTCGTTGACTTTTTAATGTTTACAAGTAACCCTAGTAATAAGTCATTTCCCTAACGCTTTCAGAACCCATCTTAAAACACTTAATGATATGTGTGTAGATAAAGTAGTGTATGTAACTATACATAATTAGGCATTACAACAATCGTGTGATATTATTATAAAAACTCGCCTTCGGCTCGTTTCATAAACCCACACTCTTGTTGTAATGCCCTTCATTATGCACAGATACATAAACTACTATTGCCTCTTATTTTGTAACACTGTAACGTTACCAATGGAATCTTTAATCTTATTTACGAGATTCTTGAGAGGTTACGGTATAATTTACGAGTATGAAACGTAGGCAATATCGACAGCTATTTTAGAATATTTAAAACGATATATAAAATGTCGATACATATTGAAAATCGCATAGGACTTTCACAAACTAGATGGACTGATGGACCAATGACCTCGTACGTGTTCGAAGACGATGGCTGCGGCGGTCTAGGGGGGAGGCCTATGATAGAGGAGGACGAGCAGCGGTGTCGTTTAGAGCGGTATATTCCAATATACCATCAACCCGCCTGCCAAGCGTGTCTATGTCCAAGTGTGTCTGATGAGATGATGATGATACCAAAACCAACGATCTAAGCCAATTTATGGATGAAAGAGACATAACAAGTGATAAAAGTGATAAAATCTACAAAAAAAATAAAGATTAAAAAAAGTAAAAAACCGCTTCAGCTTGGCGTTGGGCTGTGTTATAATTAATGTGCTGTTAAGGTTTTGAATCTTGTCTCATGTAATTTAGGAAAAAATGGAAATGATAGATAAGTATTGACTTCAAATCCCGGGACTCTAAGAACAAAAATACACGGGAAATTGGAAAGGCGTTATGATATCTGATATTTATCACTTCTGACAAGCTCATATTAAGATTATTTTTGAATTCTCAAGAGTTTACTTCGGGGCAATGAAAATGGGTCCCTTTATTATTATTTTCTTATTAAGCACCTAGTATGTACATGCTGTGTGATGCCGGCTGACTAGAGTAGCACCACCCCATCTCCGCAGGTGTCGTAAGAGGCGACAAAGGGAAAAATCCTAAGGACGGGCATCAGCGTCCGTCGAAACCCAATCTACAGCTACCAACTCGCCTGCCAAGCGTGGCGACTATGGCAACTACCTCCCAAGATGATACAAGTCAAGTTTGTGGGAGGCCTATGTCCAGCAGTGGACTGCTTACGGCTGAAATGTATGTAATGTATGTATGTACATTTTGTTTATTCGTAGAACCAAATATCATTAATGTTTTTTTTGCCGTGAGCTGGGTTCATTTTATATAAATATTTATTTATGATAAATACTTGATACTAATTGTGTTTCACTATGCATTGAGATTCCTCCCCTCTTGTGCCTTGAAATACTAACGCTCAAGATTCCAATTCCACTCTTTTGGAATCTTTTGCTAGCACGGGACTCAATATTAGCACGAGAAGGTATAACATAAACTTTGCTCACTTGTCACACATATATTACATATACTTTGTCTCCTAACAAATAACTATATAGTATTTCCTATAGACCAGAGATAATCACTTATGGTAGCGTTACAGTTTATTTTTTCGAGTTTTTTTTTTAAAGAAGCCGTTTACCTATTAAAAATATCCTAATATATATCCATAAAATCCTTGCGTAATGGCTACATTAAAGAAGCGAACCCAAATCAATATGATCCATAGATTTTGACCCGTTTTGAATGCCCCGGATTGTATTTTTGTAATCCACAATTCTCGGTCCGTCTGTCTCGACCTAATTCTTCCGGGACATTAAACTTGGCTCGTTATTTACGAGGGATAGGGAGGGAAGTCACAGTTTATGTAAACAGTACAATAACTGTCATTGCCGCAAGGTAAGAGTTGGAAGGTAATTTTAAATATACATGTCTTGAGCTGTCTTAATGACGTTATGACGTGGCGGCCATAGTGACATTTTGCTGACTCACTCTGGTGGGGCTGTTTCACTCAATTTTATAAACGCTGTTAGTAAAATTGAGTGAAACATTGTATTTTAGTTATATTTTTAGTTTTTAGTTTAGTTTCGTTTATGTTATGTAATCGCGTCAGTACAGCTTCCTCGTCAGCGAACGTTGTACACCTGGGTCACAACGAAAGAACAGCGCTGGTTTTGCCAGATACAATGCTGAGTTGTGACCCTATTGTGGCAAAAATGTATTTTTAAATTCATGTTTATCAACATCAAGTCATATTACTGCACTAAATACTTAAACTGCAGTAAATCAAGAATACTACACAGCTGTAAAGTGCGGACATGAAATCCACACGGGACTCAAGAACGGTTTCTCATAAAACAATAAAGGTACAGGTCAAAACCTTAACCCTTTCACGGCCCAGGTCGCCGACGGACTTCTTCGGCCTGAATCTATCCACTGCTGAGTATAGGCCTTTTCCAATTTCCGTTATTCTGTGCGTTCCTGTGCTTATTGGATCCACTTTAATCGGCCACACAGAAGTCCACTTTTTTTTAAATACCACAAAGGTGGCAAACAAGCATGCGGCCCGCTTGATGGTAGGCGGTCACCGCAGCCTATGGACGTTTACAATACCGAGGCATCATTCACGCGTTGCCGACCCCGTAAAAACCTCTTTACACCCTTTTTGAAGAACCCCATACTGTAGTCCTTTGGGATGACCTCCGCAGGAAGCTCATTCCACAACCTTAGCGTACTTATTCGGCTTCACTCACGAGTGTGTTTTTTTTTACCTGACTTGGAGTCTATGACCATTGCGGCACATTAGACCGATCGGACTGTGTGGGGGGTAGGTAGCCTGGGTAAAATCCAGGACTCTTCCACACTAGACTTGATTTGTAGTACTGGAATACTCCTACTGAGTTTACGCTTCCAGAGAGATTGGTTGAGACGGTCTCAACCGAATCTGAGTGGTTGTGTGATAATAAGCTGAGTGAGGCCTTTTTAATACAAATAATGATTTTATTTTGTTACTGTATTTTTGTCATGATTGTGTATCTATGTCCTAATAATTTACATTACTACATAAGCCGGGAAGTTAGGGGTTGCCGGCCGAGTATATGCTGACGGCCGATCGTAGTGAGGACGAATTGTTACGAGGGCAACAACTCGCCTAGCCAAATCTGTAACCACATACTTTAAAACCTAATTTTATTATCAGGAACATAACGTCAACATTGTAGTGTATATATCAGAAAATGTATTGTCTTTCTTCGCTTTATTAATTTCACCACGTAAAAACTGAAAGCACCAATAATTTATTCAATAAAAATAATTCATGAACGCCAAACGAAGAATTATGGATAATTACATATAATAAATTATAATAACTATCTAAGGATTTATGTCCTTCGCTGTAATTCCATTTTTTTACCCTATTGGTCTACTATTAATGTGTAAAATTGCTTGAATTGCGTAATGTACTTAGGGCATTTACGTTGGAGCGTGGGTAGATTTAACTCACTGCTAAAATATAATTAAACAAAAATCAACCTTATTCAGGTATAATATGATTCAATATGGCTATTCTAGCTTGTGGTAGTAATTAGTGAGTTTTGGTTGTCACCTGCTAGCTTAATATGGTCGGGGTTTTATCATTTGTCACAACATCTATCACACTCCAACAAGTATACCTATGAGTGCGAAAGTTACGGATAGCGCTATAGACGATAAAATGGTTCTGATAGTTTAACTAGACTGAGCGTGCTAATAATAATACCACGATCGAAAGGGATGGTCTTATGTAACTTTCCATAGTTATGGCAGAGATGGCGCTATTTTCGTCCGTCCTTGTCATAGTCTCACATATTTTTGTTCCCCTCCAAACTGGACCCTTCAGAACTGTAAAAGTTGGAGGGGAACAAACAAATAGAATTGGAGTTTTCTTGGGTTTTCAACCAAAGTTGCGGTAATTAATACAGAATAAGCTAATATTTTTTTTATAATGAATGTCCTGTAAAGCAAAACTAAAGTAAATTGTTACTTGGCGCTAGCGGATGCGTTCTCCAGTCATTATTCCTCCTAGTTCTGATAACAACTCGAATAGTATATAATAGTTAAAACCGTGATTTACATGGACGGACACTTGACACAAATAAATGCCCTTACTGGGATTTAAACCCAGGACAGTCGGCTTCATGCATTCTCAATACCCACTAGTTCTTTCGTTCTTTATTGACATGCAAAGCTTAAAAATCCTTATTTTGCGAGTAAAATTTCTCGACCAATATTGTATCGAGTCTCTGATCAGGGCTTACATAATACCCTCGGGTGAGGAAAATATAAAACGAAGAAATTGAAATCTAACCGTTGGCTGCCCGCGGCGAGCGCGTGACCCAACGGGCTTTATATAACGGTGGTCGCTTTACGTAACGGCAGCGGGAGGGTTAGCGGTTTCTGTCATCTCAGAGTTACGTGCAACGCACTAAAGTAGAATCCCTGAACTCTTAGACTGTCGGATAGAGATCCTAGGTTCTTTGGGGCCCAGCAGAGTAAGGCCTGTGCCGCTGGCTGGTCGACCTCACCGCTGACAAAAGATTTGGTAGTTTCCTCGCTCAGACGACCGGTCTGGCCTAGTGGGTAGTGACCCTGCCTATGAAGCCGATGGTCCTGTTATTTGTGTGATGAGCACAGATATTTGTTCCTGAGTCGTGGGTGTTTTCTATGTATTTAAGTATATATATGTATCTGTCTATTATGTATATCGTCGCCTAGTTCCTACAACACAAGCCTTACTGAGCTTACCGTAGGATTGGTCGATTTGTGTAAGATTGTCCCGAAATATTTATTTATTATTAAAAAAATAAAGAAAAAAATGCAGGATTGCTGTCCAACGAGGAAAGGCTGCCAGCATCCTCGGCACCATGCCACAGGGGCCAGCGCCAGGTATTAGTTTTTGTAGTTTATAGTAATAACATTTTCACATATAAAAAAATCTGTAATGAAGGAGTTTGACATTATACTAGTCGTAATTTGCGGTTCTTGAACGAATTAAAGAGGGTTCATGATATGTGTGTAGATAAAATATATATTAGTTTAAATATACATCATCATCATCATCACCATCAGCCTATCGCAGTCCACTGTTGGACATAGGCCACCCCGATTTGACGCCATCGTGTTCGATCTTCGGCTATTCGCATCCAGCTCCTGCCAGCCACCTTGTGCAAGTCGCCACTCCTAGCCTGAGGGCGTCCTACACTACGCTTGCCGACACGCTTAAATATACATATGAGTCAGTAAAGTAGCATTCACAAAAAATGAAATAGAATACCAAACCAATCTATTTATCAATAGACCATCAGCGGAGGAGTCAGGTTTCAGCAGAATTGGTCCGCGGCTGGTAGTGTTCTAATTGTTCTACGGCAACTGGCTGGTACAGACTACGGAGACAGATCTACCACTCTCTCTTTGATTGTATTTTCAACGAGTTTTTTTTTTTAATCAACTGCCTCGAGCACGTTTCGAACTTGGGAGTTGAGGATGCCCGTCGCCCTGAGGTCCCAGAGACACGCCCGAAGGCTGAGAATTTCTCCAACACATATCCTTTATTGCGTCTTAGAGAGGGACCTAGTGACATCTATCTAAATGCGTCATTATCTAGGAAAAGGGACTTTATTATCGATGGCACTTACATCGAATCGCGTTGCGTTTGTATTGTATCGTCTTGAACAACGACATAAGCGCCATCGACAATAAGGTCCCTTTTCATAGATAATGTCACAAGTAATAAATAGATATAAATCGTTTTTTATTAAGCAGAAGTGTCTGCTAGCGAATAGCTAGATTAGATTTTGGCTCAGTGAGGGCAGCTACTAGATCCCGTGGTGCTAGGCGAAAATGGTCTTAGAAGACCTTCCTTCGATTTTAAATTTATGAATATTGGCGTTTACAGAAAAAACAAAATTAAAGAAAACTGTTTTCATCTCATTTGCTATGGAGAAGAAGTAAAACTTTACAACATACCGTATTATGTTTTTTTATAATTTTTTTTTGATCTTTCAATGAAACAGAACTGATTATCGTGACAGAAAGATATAAATAATAACGGTAACTTTTTCTCCAAAACAACAACAGTTTTCTTTTTTTCTGGCTTTTTTGTACATTGCCAAAAGTTGACCACAAGGAAACCATTGATACTGTTTCCGTTTAGCCCAATGGTTGACTGGTAGAGAATGCCTCATGGCATTAACACTATTTGTACTATTAATTTTAAAATTGTGCAATAAAGCATAAAAATTTTTTTTACTAAAATACCAAAATAATTAAATGGCGAGTAAAATATCGTTTTACGTATTCTGTGGCTTCCCCAAGACCTCCATTTAAATCTATTAGTATTCCTGCCGATTTCACCGCGGTTTCCTTTTTGGCTTAAGCCCGATGTTAGAAGGAATAATAAATGGACAATTATAAATTCATAAAGCAGCGTTACTACAAACGTTTTTGGACCCGGGTATGTCCTTAAACTACGTCCTACAATGAGAGGTAGGGCACAGCGATGACCATCACGCTTGAATCTGGGGCAGCCCAACTGTAGAAGTACCTCCTCCTTACAGAAGACCACAGCCATAATAGCACTGCTACCTTTCAGGTATGTATTGATGTGTTCCTGATGGTGAGTAAGGTTCCCAGAGCTCCAACCCCCCTTAAAGGCCGGCAACACGCTTGTGACTCATCTGGTGTTACGGGTGTCCATGGGCGACGGTAATTGCTTACCACCAGGTAATCCGTCTGCTCGTTAGCCGCCTATGTCATAAAAAAAAAAAACGTGAAGAAAAAGATACGATTTCGATTTTTCGGGCCTAAGTAACGTGGGACGCCTACATTTTGGGGTATAAGTATGGGTCAGGCGGATCGTATGCTTGTTTGCCACCGTCGTAATATTTAAAAAATAGTCTCGTTAGATATAGCGTAAAAAAATGTACTACCTTACTCACCTACTTTGTAAAATTTGTAGTTCCCCCTACACATACTTCTGGGTGGGACTTCCTATTTGGAAGGACTCGGCGTAATCAAATCCTTATGTCTAGTACCAAAACAAAGTTATAAACAACATTTCATATATGTTTTGTCACCAAAACATGTTATTTTTCCTGTTGGTATGTACTAACAGAATCATCATCATCATATCAGCCTTAGTCCACTGCTGGACATAGGCCTCCTCTAAATATGACTATCACCTTGGCAGGATTTACCAAAATAACCACGCTTGGCAGGCGGGTTGACGAATGCTTTACACTTGGTTTCGAAGGACGTAATTGCCTATCCGTCGATTTTTTTCTTCATACGATACCCGCATGAAATTCTCAGTCGGCACCAGACGGAATGAGTATGGTAATAATTTGCTTCAAGACGAAAGTCTTTAATCAATGTGTGTTACTAGTGATGACTTACGGCTCCGAAACATGGTCTTTCACTATCGACCTCATCTCAAAACTCAAAGTCGCTCAACGAGCTATGGAGAGGACTATGCACGGAGTTTCTCTACGTGATCGAATCAGAAATGAGGAGATCCATAGACGAACTAAGATCACCGACATAGCGCCGGCTTAGCAAGCTGAAGTGGCAATGGGCAGGCTACATTGCATAAGCGGATGGTCGATGTGGTCGAAGTGCTGAGACCATGGGCTAGCAAGCGCAGCGTAAGACGTCCACCCACAAGATGGTCAGACGATCTTATAAAGGTAGGCCAGATCGCTTCCAACCGATTCCTATGGAAGTTTAGGGGAAGCATTTTTTACATGTACACTGTATTTAGTTACATTTTTTTTATGACATAGGCGGCAAATGAGCAGACAGATTGCCTGGTGGTAAGCAATTACCATCGCCCATGGCCACCCGCAACACCAGGGGAGTCACAAGCGCGTTGTCGGCCTTTAAGGGGGGTTGGAGCTCTGGGAACCTTACTCACCATCAGGACACAATACTACATACCTGAAATGTAGCAGTGCTATAATAGCTGTGGTCTTCTGTAAGGAGGAGGTTTTTCCACAGTCGGGCTGCCCCAGATTCAATCGTGATGGTCATCGCTGTGCCCTACCTCTCATAAATGCTTTTTAAATTACTTAAAACTATAAGAGCCTAGATGATGATGATAAAATGTTTACCTTTAAATGTAGATAATTTCGAGAACTCACCATATTTTAATATTAAAATTGCGTTCGGCTATCGGAGCAGTTTAAGTTTAAGCTCAACTAATTCGCCTGATTGCTTCGAGACGATTAATTGATTGATTTGATGATTGAATGTTGACCCAACTGATTGCGATTGATTTTAGCTGAAGTTGGAAGTTGTAAGGAGATTAGTTTTGGCAATGGTGTTATAAGATTAGGAAATAACTAAGCCGCCTAGAATTAAATTGATTTAATGTATGCCCTGTCAGATTTATAAATAACACAGTTCATGGGAGCCTGGGGTCCGCTTGGCAACTAATCCGAGGATTTGGCGTAGGCATTAGTTTTACGAAAGCGACTGCGACTGCCATCTGACCTTCCAACCCAGAGGGTAAACTAGGCCTTACCGGAATAAGTCAGGTTTCCTCACGATGTTTTCCTTCACCGAAAAGCGACTGGTAAATATCAACTGATATTTCGCACATAAGTTCCGAAAAACTCATTGGTACGAGCCGGGGCTTGAACTTGCGACCTCCGGATTGCAAGTCGCACGCTCTTACCGGTAGGCTACCAGAGCTCGTTCAAGTAAATATAATGCAGAAACTTCTGCTAACGAAATAATCATACTTAGAGGAAAAATCAACTGACTGGCGAGAGTCGAACTTGCGACTATCCAGAGGCTCTAGTGTAGAGGCTCTTTTGACGTAACTTACGTTGTAAGTTTTTAACGTAGGAACGTCAGGAACGCGTTGGCGTTTCCCATATAAATAACATTACCACTTACGCGTTCGTAAACGTTTTCTTACGTCAAAAGAAACATACACTAGAGCTTTTGAGTGTAAGTTTTTAACGTAACTTTACTTCACGAACGCGTTTGCGTTTCCCATATAAATAACATTACCACTTACGCGTTCGTAAACGTTTTCTTACGTCAAAAGAAACATACACTAGAGCCTCTGAGTGTAAGTTTTTAACGTAACTTTACTTCACGAACGCGTTTCGGTTTGCCATATAAGTAACATTATCACTTACGCATTCGTAAACGTTTTCTTATTTCATAAGTAACTTATACTAGCGCCTCAGTACTTTTACCATGAGTTGTGACTTTGGGGTTTTCGATGACGAGTATCGAAAACATCAGTGTCACAACTCATGGTGAGGGTACAGGATACATTATTTATTAGCATCATTATATAAATAAATAAATAATTATTTCGGGACAATCTTACACAAATCAACCTAGTCCTACGGTAAGCTCAGTAAGGCTTGTGTTGTAGGTACTAGATGACGATATGTATAATAAATAGATACATATAAAATAAATACTTAAATACATACAGAACACCCATGACTCAGGAACAAATATCTGTGCTCATCACACAAATAAATGCCCTGACTGGGATTTAACCCGGGACCATCGGCTTCATAGCCAGGGTCATTACCGACCAGGCTAGACCGGTCGTCAAAAAAAGGAAAAGTTTAAAAATCAACTGACTCTGGTGAGAGTCGAACTAGCGACTCCAGGATACATTATTTCGTAGCATTATTATATACTCTTAAGTCGTAGTTAGTCTATAAGTCGTAAGAAGCGACAAAGGGAAAAATCGTACGGACGGGCAGCAGCGTCCGTCAAAACCCAATCTACAGCTACTGTGGTCGCCAACCCGCCTGCCAAGCGTGGCGACTATGGCAACTGCCCCCAAGATGATACAAGTCATATTTGTGGGAGGCCTATGTCCAGCAGTGGACTGCATACGGCTGAAATGTGAAAAAAATATATACTCACTGTATATGTTAATTCTTAACACTACTAGCGTATCGTTATCATATTTTCACCCTTTCTTATCAGCCTCCTCCATAGACCGCCACATCGAGCGATCTCTGAGCATAGGGGGCTCATTACCGTAATTATTATGCAAGGCCAGCGGGTTGGTTATCACGGTATTTCAGCTCTAAACCGACGTTCCTGCTGTCATACCGGTAATAAACAAAAATATAATTAAGAAAAAGGCAACACGTACTGGCTAACCGAATAATTTATTCGTTTAATCAATTTAGATTAATCATTCAACCCTCTTGAGCTGAAACAAATCGCTAACGGTTAAGACATTAACCCGTAATGGATACGAGTAGTAGCATGTCTCCTTTATATATCGTGCCTTCTCAATCACTCGTAGGAGTGGGAAGAGGATAGATATAAACACATTGGGATAATTGTACCGATACGACCTGCAAACAGCGTACAGTCGTATCAGATATATCGGAGCTGCGGAGGTGGTCATAAATATCTGAACATGCGCTTTATCGCCTTGAGAAGAGAGGCGTTGTTCAGATATTTCTGACCACCAGCAGCATCAGATCAGTAGCCACGCTTGGCAGGTGGGTTGGCGACCACAGTAGCTGCAGATTGGGTTTCAACGGACGCCGCTGTCACTCAACTCAAATCAATTCTCATTCAAATAACAAAGGTACATAGTTGTAATGTGAACGACCATGTTAGCTTAAAACTAGATACATCGGAGTTATGAAGGTGGTCACAAATATCTGAACAACGCCTCTATTGTCAAGGCTATAAAGTGGATTTTACAACAGCACTGCTACCTTTCAGGTAGTGTTGTGTTCCTGATGGTGAGTAAGGTTCTGAGAGCTCCAGCCCCCTTTAAATGCCGGCAATGCGCCTGTGACTCCCCTGGGTGCCCATGGGCGACGGTAATTGCTTACCATCAGGCAATCCGTCTGCTCGTTTGCTACCTTTGTCATAAAAAAACTTCCAGAGCATTTGTATTTAAACTTTCGTGAGACATATCAGATAAATTAAACATTAACACGGCTCTACTCACGTTTATTTAGTCACTCGCGCGACATCTTTCGGAGAACATAGGCCTCCATTATTGTTACATAAAAGAGATTTACTCTAGGGGGATGAGGGCCCTAGAGGGTAAATATATGTATGGAAGAAAACAAGAAATATATTATAAAGGGTTTATTTAAGAAAAATAAACAAATTGTGCCGACTAGCTCGAGAGCTTAAATTAATATAAATTAAGGGCTCTAATGAAGCCATAAGGGAGAGACTCGGTGGGCTAACTAACTTATCTCTTAGTGCTTGTTACCACTGCCACGTCAATAACTAAATTTACCGTAGGGGCGCCATCTCAGACAACTCTGAGAAAAATAAAAAAATAAGATAGGTACAATATGTCTGACCTCACTCCGGGACAACTCTGAGAGAAATAAAAAAAAATAAGATAGGTACAATACGTCTGACCTCACTCCGGTGACCTGAGGCCGAAGGGGACCGACTCAGCAGCTTCTGGGGAAGGCCTGTCCTCAGAACCGCTGACGGCTACCACCTGCAGATGATGCACCGACCGTAAGGCGCGACAGCGCGGTGCCAGACAACAGCAAATCCGAATCCATAAGCAGGCTGGCAAATAGGGTTGTAAAGTAGGCCCTGCAAACGAAAGACGTCTTATAAGCTGCGGCTTGGACATGCCGGCGGCGGAGTAGAAGGCTAGCCACAAACAACTGTCGTACTTACCCGACGCAGAAAAGAATCCCTCCGTATTACATCGATGACATATCAATGCGTCGGGGCCTATTAAATCGTCGTAAAATAGGGCTACCGGGTCATTCCAGGACACGAGATGCCGGGACTGAAAATAAATAATCACAACAACCATTACTATTTATATTTCTCGATGGAAATACAACCAACTATAGATAAAAAACTCACTCAAAAGGCCGATGGGACCAGATTATAATATAATGGGAGGGTTCTCTCACCATTTTTGCAAATAACGACCTCTCCTTTGCCATAGCGGTGACGCTGTCAGATTTGACAACTGAAACGCAAGTTGACCACAACGATGACAGAACTAGGGAGGCGACAAACCGTATATAATTCACCACAATCCAACTTCAGACTTATTTAATAAAAAAACCCAAATCTACATAATTCTTTGAAATAAAATTATAATGATTTTTCCTAAAGGACAAAATCGATAATTATGTGAATAGCCATATCAGCTCCCGCAGGCTCTGCTAGATGGCGCTAGTGGTACTTTAAATTGCTTAAAATATTTATTTATTTATTTTTCATTTAGGTTTAAAAAAATAGTTGTTACAGTACATCCCTCCTCGGGTAAAATTTTGACGTAGGCAAAATTTTGAGCTGGTCCCCAGCTCTTAAAACCATCAGCAAAATTAATAAGAAAAGATATTTAAAAAAAAAACTCTGTATCAAAAAAAACAATCCGAACCCACGCACCACTAAACATTAACACTGTAATGTTATTGATTGCATAGCATCCTGCTGTTGACAAAGACTTAACGACCGACAACACGTCTGTAACACCTACAAAACTGCACAACGGTCAGTAACTATAGGCAGTCAGAACGACTATCCAGTCTGCGTCTAATGCGACACAAGACTGTGCACTACAGGAACAAACAACAAATAAAGAACGATGCTTGCGCATAGCCTTTAAAGCGGCTACCACAATACACCCACCACAACAAAACCTAGTGTTCACGCATAGGGCTTTAAGGCCACTACCGCAGAAGCACTAGTAATACGACACTTGACATTAAGAGTACATGTGTTTACATCCACCATGGACTCGAAACAGCAAAGTGAAGAACCTAACTACACACCTACCACTACAAACCTAGTGTTCACGCATAGGGCTTTAAGGCCACTACCGCAGAAGCACTAGTAATACGACACTAACTATTAAGAGTGACTCGAAACAGAAAAGTGAAGAAACGTGAAGTAGCTTTAAATCGCCTACTCACAAAACCACGTGAAGAGAACTTTAACTCGCCCACTTCACCCAACAACAAACCACGAACTCGGAGTTAACTAGTTTGCTCCGAGAACGATCGAACATAAAGTAAACACCGAAACGTACAACACACCACGCTTTCGGAGTTAACGTGTTTTCTCCGAAAACGATCGAAAATAAGGTTTAAACCTCACATAAAACATAACACCCATCATAACACAACGCAGAGAAACATTCATCAACAGCAGTTGCAGCATCCAAAATAAACGGTAAATAATCCAAACTCCATCAAAAGTAAAAGAAATCTCGATGATAAGTCGAGAAAAGAATGTGTAAATAATAGGTAATTATTAGTTACTCCCATCAAAACAACTTAAAAACTCCAACAACAAAACTCAAAAAAAAAAAAAGGTAGTTGTAAAAAGTATTAACGGGCAGTGATCATTGAAAACGTAATAAATTATCATAAATAACTCTCCCTTAAGCCTTTACAATAAGTATCTAAAGAATGTATGTCCTTTAATTAGGGTAAAAAGTATAATAATATTTAAATTGTACAAAAATAAAAGTCGACTTTAATGCGGTCAACTGTACTCCACAACTTCTCAATACATCTTTAATTAATAATAAGTTCAATGACTTCACCTTCCGTAACATTCAATAGTATTTTTATTTTGTAAAAATTGTAACAAGAAAATGTGTACAACTGTACTTAACTCCTTATCAGCACAACTTTAATTTTTAATAGGTATAAGTAGGTAATTAATTAAATAAGTTCACCTTCGAAACTCTTTACAACTTCAAAATCTTCAAGTCATCTTTATGTAGGTAGTAAATTAAATTTAATTGTATGACATGCACCATACAAATGGTAAATAAAAGGTAGGTAGTAATAAGTTTAAATTGCAAAAGTACACAATCACTCTCAATAGGTAAAAGGAAACATTTTAAACATTATATTAATGTGAAGCAGTAAAACCCTTGCTCCAAACTACCAAGCAAAATTATATTTTTTATTTAACTGACAATCCAGTAAACAAATAGAAGTAATATAAATTCTTTTAAGTAACTGTTAAATCTCTCAACTGTAAATTCAAATTAGAATTTAGAATTAGCTAAAGACATTACATAATAGCACTTTAGTACTTGACTTACTAGTCTCAAAAAAAAAAAATATTAAGATAAATTAAATTACCAGATACAAGAATAACTTAAACTTGAATATAGGAATTCTTGAAAAGAAATAGTGTTTGTACATGATAGCTATCCATAAACTAATACTTGTTTTGACCGCTAACTATTTAACAATAAGTTTAGTTTATATTACTAGTAAACCACTAAAATAAGCATCAACAATAGTTATCCACTCAAGTACATAAAGATTCAGTGTAGCTAAATCACTTGTCTTATAGTTTTGGAAAAGAAAAATTAACAAAACTTAAATAATTTTAAATTTTAACAAAGTAGGTAGTATTTAAAAACTACAGTTTAACTTTTATACTTTAACTTTATAACTTTTAAAGTTTAACTTTTAAATTCACACTATTACACAATTCAACTGTGTTCAAAAAAATAATAATCACATGGCAACGCACATGTGGTCACAATGTTTCCAAATTACCACCAATTATGTCAGCAATAATTATATTTAAATTTATAGAAAGTGTAGATAACATTAAAACTGTAGTATTCATAGGGTTTAAGTATGAATAGTTATTTATCATTTAATTAAAACAACAGCGTGATCAATTCAGTCAGTCAGTCTTTATTTTAGTCACCATAGACACACACAACTCTCTTTCTTTAAGGTCACTCCCACATGACATTGACCACTTAAGGATGCTACACATACAACATCCTTCCCTTCATATTTTGAAACATCTTATCTTATTTTAAACAAATTTATTTTCATTATATTTACTAAACATAATCTTTTAGATAAGTAGGTTTTTTTATTTGTCTTCCCGACCTGGAAGTGAATGTATCTGGGGTAGGCCCTACATTCTGTACAACAGGTTGGAATACATTTTCACAGTTATCATTGGATACCTCTTTGTTTTCATTATTATCAATTAAAATATTATCATAATCCAGTTCGTTTTCTTTATATTTACCACCCTTTACTAACATATATCTGTTCCTAGTAATCACATTTCCTTCCTCATTTTTTATCTTATATGACCTGGGACCTGGAGCCTTCCCTACTACAATGCCACTCTTTAGAGGCTTTACTTTTTCCTCATTCTGAATTTTAACCTTATCTCCCACTTCTAAGTTGGGTAGGGCTCTAGATTTCAGATCATAATACCATTTTTGTTTTCTCTGCCTATCCATCAATATTTGTTTATAGTTATAATTATTTTCAGTATCACAATTATTTTCAGTATCACAATTATTTTCAGTCATATAAGGAATAGTAGTCTTAACTTTACGATTAAATAACAACTCACTAGGTGTTTGATTTGAATACACTGGGGTATTTCTATACATAAGGAGACCTAAGTTTATATCCCTATTAGTGTAAATCAACTTTTTTAGCATACTTTTAACAGTTTGTATATGGCGTTCAGCAAGTCCATTACCTTGATGATGTTTTGGACTTATAATTTTGTGCTCAAATGTCCATTCCTTAACAAAGTTCTTAAATTCATATCCAGTAAATTGAGAGCCTGAGTCTGAATATAATATTTCACATACTCCATGTCTAGCTAGTATAGATTTTAAAGAATTAATAAGAGTAATTGCGGACATGTCCTGTAGTTTACTAATTTCTACAAACTTACTATACGAGTCCACTACTAGCAAGTAGGGTTCTCCATAGAGAAAAAATATATCTGTTGCTAATATTTGCCATGCCTTATCAGGAACTTCCTTATTAATCAATGGTTCTTTCTTGTTATTATTCTGAAAACTTTTACACGCATCACAATTTTGTACTAAATCTTCAATTTCTTTGGACATATTAGGCCAAAATACAGTCTTTCTTGCCAATGCCTTACATTTTTCTATGCCTAAATGTGCATAATGAATTTTTTGTAAAATTTCCTGTCTCTTATTTTTAGGTATGACTATCTGACTACCTTTACAAATTAGTCCCTTATATTCTGTTAACTCATCCCGGTAACTATAATATGGTTTTGCCTCATTTTCAATGTCATTCTTACTGTTAGGCCAACCATTCAAAATATATTTTAAAACACATTGTAACTCTATATCTTGTCTAGTGCCTTCTATCATTTCCTGTAATTTCTTATCTGTTATCTGCACACTACCTACTACCATAGCTACATGAGCCTCAAGATCCATTTCATATGTAAGTGTTGTATCATTTAGGTATGAGCGACTTAAATGATCCGCCACTAACAACTCTTTGCCCGGTTTATACACTACCTGAAAACTATAGGGTTGTAAAGCCATTTTTATTTTCTGTAACCGTGCTGGACATTTATTAAGAGTTTTGGCAAAAATTGATACTAACGGCTTGTGATCTGATTCTACTATAAATTCTTGTCCATAAACATACTGGTGAAACTTAGTACAAGCAAATAATATTGCTAAACTCTCTTTTTCTATCTGACTGTACATCTGTTCTGTTGGTGTCAAAGCTCTAGATCCATAGGCTACTGGTCTACTATCTTGCAAAATCACACATCCTAATCCATCTTTTGACGCATCTACACTTAAAGTTATTTGACCATCTATATTAAAATATGCTAATACCGGTGGTTTACATATTAATTCTTTCAGTCTGTCATAGGACTTTTGCTGTAAATCTGTCCAAATAAATGGTACGTCTTTTTTATTTAATTGTCTCAATGGTGCTGTCACCTCAGATACATTGGGTATGAACCTTGACATATAATTAATCATGCCCAGGAAACGCAGCAATTCTTTATGACTATTTGGTTCTTTCATTTCAGTAATAGCTCTAACTCTATCACTATCTACTTTAATTCCATCTGTTGTGAGAACATGACCTAAGTATTTCACCTCTTGTTTCTTAAAGTGACATTTAGACCTGTTAAACTATATTCCATACTCTCTGGCCTTCTCTAACACTTGTTTCAAAATTTTATCATGTTCACTTTCTGTTTTTGCATGAATCAAAATATCATCTATATAAATTTCGACATTTGGAATGCTGCCTAAAATACTATTGAACACTCTTTGAAATACCTCAGGACTGGAAGCCAATCCAAAAGGTAAACGATTGTAAAAATATCTCCCGTATGGGGTATTAAATGTTGTTAGCTCTCGACTGTCTTCTGACAAACTTATTTGAAAAAAACCTTTATTTGCATCTAATGTGCTGAAAAATTTACTACCTGTTAGTTTAGCTGTTATTTCTTCCAATGTTGGAATTTGTATATGTTCTCTTTGTATTTGTGTATTTAAATATTGAGGGTCTAAACATATACGTAATGACTTATCAGGTTTTCTAGTTATTACTAGTGAACTAACAAATTCTGTGGGTGACTCTACTTTTGAGATAATCCCTTTTCTCTCTAAGCTATCTAGTTCCTTTTTTAAATCTTTCATCAATTTAAAAGGTACATGTCTACATGGTTCTATTTTACCTGATGCATTATCTTTCAATTTTATTTTATACTCATAGTCTTTAATTTTTCCTATACCTTTGAACAAGTCCTGATAACCATTTAAACCTTCCATTTTCTCTGTCACAGTACTACTATTTATAGATTCAGCTCTCTTGACCAAACCTAACTCATCTAACAAGGGCAAGCCCAGTACTGGCACATAGTCTTTTTTACATACCTGGAAGTTGATCACACATTCTCTACCTAAAATGTTACACAATAAATTTACTTCTCCCACTGTTGCAATTTTGTTTTCATTATAATTTGTCAAATATAATTTAGACCTTTCAAACTTGAAAATATTCATTTTGTGGCAGGCAGACCTGGAGATAACATTACATCCGGCCCCTGTATCAAGTTTAAATTTAACATACTTATTTTGCTTCACAAAATGAACATCTTCATACCAACTAGTTTGCTTTTTATTTGAACCAACCACTGAAATGTTTATTTCTTGTCCTTCACTATCACTGGAGTCTTGATGCTGTAATTCTCTTCTTTCTTCATGAAGCTGTACCCTTATTGCACCTATCTTGTTCCATCTGCATTTCCTGATAAAATGTCCATACTTTCCACACTTTGAACATTGCTTCCCATAGGCTGGACACTTCTTCCCATGTTTAAAACCACACTTGTAGCACTCAGCATACTGTTGGTTATCATATTGCTTAGTTGATCTATGTTGCTGAGTTGAACCTCCCGCTGTGTTGCTTGTTGTCCCGCCTTGATGACTCCAATCTATCCTTCTTGAAGGTGTTGATCTTCGTGATGTAGATACTCTATTCTTGTTAATGGCCTGTACTTCAGTCTTAACATCTGTATGTTGTCCTTGTATTGTCTTTACTTGTTCATTTGCCAATTCCGCAGCCTTACAAATATTAATTGCTTTCTGTAGTGTCAACTCAGGTTCTCTCAATAATCTGTCTGTCAATTTTTTATTGTTGACACCAGCCACCAGTTTATCCTTCACTAGGCGGTCTTCTAATGTGCCGAAGTCACATTCTTTGGCTAATTTCTTTAGCTCCGTTAAGTAGTCATCAAAACTTTCGCATTCTTTTTGATTTCTAGTGAAAAATATGTGTGAATTCACACTCTCATTCTTTACTGGTATATAATATTTTTCAAAAGCTTTAATTACCTGGCTGTATGTCGGCGATTCATCAAGATTAAATGTATTGTAGATGTCAAGGCATGCTTCGCCCATGCAATGCAGAAGCAATGCAACTTGCACATCTTCATCTTTTTTATCCGCTCCACTCGCCTTTCTATATATTTCAAATTTTTGTTTCCATTTCTTGAAATCTTGATTTAAAAGCTTCTCTGGTGGTCGTAATCCTACAATACCAATCGCTTCCGCCGTTTTTCTTACTCGAATATTCGTAGTTTCTTGTTATTTTATCTTCTTTCTTGTAATCTTCATTCTTTTGTCTCGCAGCGCCATGTAGTATTCATAGGGTTTAAGTATGAATAGTTATTTATCATTTAATTAAAACAACAGCGTGATCAATTCAGTCAGTCAGTCTTTATTTTAGTCACCATAGACACACACAACTCTCTTTCTTTAAGGTCACTCCCACATGACATTGACCACTTAAGGATGCTACACATACAACAAAAACACACTTCAGAAATAAAAGTAACACAACAGGTAGCAAGTAGTTCAAGCACTAAGATTTCCTCGGGCTAACAAAATACTGTGACACAAGAAAGTTAGTTAATATAGCCACACGTGGGCCGCCGCTGTTACATAAAAGAGATTTACTCTAGGGGGATGAGGGCCCTAGAGGGTAAATATATGTATGGAAGAAAACAAGAAATATATTATAAAGGGTTTATTTAAGAAAAATAAACAAATTGTGCCGACTAGCTCGAGAGCTTAAATTAATATAAATTAAGGGCTCTAATGAAGCCATAAGGGAGAGACTCGGTGGGCTAACTAACTTATCTCTTAGTGCTTGTTACCACTGCCACGTCAATAACTAAATTTACCGTAGGGGCGCCATCTCAGACAACTCTGAGAAAAATAAAAAAATAAGATAGGTACAATATGTCTGACCTCACTCCGGGACAACTCTGAGAGAAATAAAAAAATAAGATAGGTACAATACGTCTGACCTCACTCCGGTGACCTGGGGCCGAAGGGGACCGGCTCAGCAGCTTCTGGGCAAGGCCTGTCCTCAGAACCGCTGACGGCTACCACCTGCAGATGATGCACCGACCGTAAGGCGCGACAGCGCGGTGCCAGACAACAGCAAATCCGAATCCATAAGCAGGCTGGCAAATAGGGTTGTAAAGTAGGCCCTGCAAACGAAAGACGTCTTATAAGCTGCGGCTTGGACATGCCGGCGGCGGAGTAGAAGGCTAGCCACAAACAACTGTCGTACTTACCCGACGCAGAAAAGAATCCCTCCGTATTACATCGATGACATATCAATGCGTCGGGGCCTATTAAATCGTCGTAAAATAGGGCTACCGGGTCATTCCAGGACACGAGATGCCGGGACTGAAAATAAATAATCACAACAACCATTACTATTTATATTTCTCGATGGAAATACAACCAACTATAGATAAAAAACTCACTCAAAAGGCCGATGGGACCAGATTATAATATAATGGGAGGGTTCTCTCACCATTTTTGCAAATAACGACCTCTCCTTTGCCATAGCGGTGACGCTGTCAGATTTGACAACTGAAACGCAAGTTGACCACAACGATGACAGAACTAGGGAGGCGACAAACCGTATATAATTCACCACAATCCAACTTCAGACTTATTTAATAAAAAAACCCAAATCTACATAATTCTTTGAAATAAAATTATAATGATTTTTCCTAAAGGACAAAATCGATAATTATGTGAATAGCCATATCAGCTCCCGCAGGCTCTGCTAGATGGCGCTAGTGGTACTTTAAATTGCTTAAAATAATTATTTATTTATTTTTCATTTAGGTTTAAAAAAAATAGTTGTTACATTATCAAGCACTAAGAGTGCTGAGTGTCCGTTCGATTCGGCGATCGCGTCGCCGGCCCGTCTCGCACTAACGCGCGCCGCGCTGCTCGCGCCGCTCTTGATGTCAAAACCGGTTGTGGGCGGTCCGACACCGGAGCCGCTGTAATGGTAGGACGCGGGTTCGATTCGTCCACCATCAACGACTCTAAACACACCGAACTCACTGTGTCCACTAAGCATTGTATTTTCCAGACCATTGTTCTTACTTCCATGTTTGACAGTAACTGCGTGTGTTTCTGTTGTATTTAAGTATTCTACATAGGTATGTGAGCGCAAAAGTTTGTTTCTTTGATGATTTTGAGGTTAACCCACGTTCCCGCTCGCCCGCTGGATTGATTCGTCCTAATTCGGAGGTTCGCGGGACGTGCCGAGTTTTACGATTATTTAGGTCGCGGTTTCTTTAACGCGAGCGCTGGTGGCCTAGCGGTAAGAGCGTGCGGTCCAGAGATCGCACCTTTATTTACAATAATTACAATATTTATTAATTGAATCAGGCGTTACTTTGCGGAAGTCCATATTATTAACAACAATAATATTACTTTGCTATTCCGCTGTTTAATAACGTGCTAGTCAATCAGTGCCAACCCGTTATATTTACTTGCGTATTTTTTTCATGCATTAATGTTTTCCGTTGTCGGACGTCAGACCGACAACATCTCAAGCATCTCCTGAGGATGCCTCGTAGAGAGGCGAAACATGGGTCGAGGTTTGGTATTATTGGTGGTGGTTTTTTATATTTATTTGCGTATTTAATTTTGCGGTGGGAGGGTTTTTTAACATTAATGCATGAAAAAAATACGCAAGTAAATATAACGGGTTGGCACTGATTGACTAGCACGTTATTAAACAGCGGAATAGCAAAGTAATATTATTGTTGTTAAATACAATATTATGAATATTACGAATACTTAACTAGTTATTGTATTAAATCTAAAAAAGGGCCTTGAGGCATTGTACTAAGGATATTAGCGGCATTTCCTAATTGTATCGTAATGTTGATATGTTCTGCGAGGAAGCCGCCTGCTCTACGGTAAAGAGTACTATCAACCAGACGCTTCATCATGACTTGTATTATATTGGGGGAGTTGCCATAGTCGTCACGCTTGGCAGGCGGCTTTGGTCACCATAGTTAGGTACAGTAAAATTCGCCGCATTCCGCCGCTGCACCTGCTTTTACATTAGTTCGTTGGAGATGGGACGGCGCTAGCATGTCTACCCTAAATAACCATGTCTATGTAATTGTGCAGAGAATTAATATGGAATTTAAGTCAAAATTTGAACATAAAACGCCGACATGCGTGTACAAACAAGTTACTACTACAAGGCCAGGCGCTTTAGCTAAGTTATTCACCTACAATCGCATTAACAAAACGAAACCCTAAAAGGTTTTTGGTTTAGATAAAAACCTGCTACGTGACAGCTACCTGCGTCAGATTGGCCGCCATTTTGACAGTAACTGACAAATGATAAATTGCTATTACGTATTTGAACATGAGAAGCGACATGTTGGATTTAGTTTCCATTTCTTAGCGGCCTGGTTCTAAATGTTACCAAATTTTGTCTTGTACGTTTTAAACAAGGCTCCCAAATAAAAATAATGACCCCAATATTGTCTTGACCGTAAGTGTTCCTTAGTTTTAATATTACCCAATAAGCTATCTTCGTCCGTCCTTGTCATAGTCTCACATATTTTTGTTCCCATCTAAACTGGACCTTTCAGAACTGTAAAAGTTGAAGGGGACCAAACAAATACAATTTGGTGTTTTCTTGGGTTTTCAACCAAAGTTGCGGTAATATTTTTTTTATAAAGAATGTCCTGTGAAGCAAAACTATAATGAATTGTTACATTTTGGGCTACAAAAGCCAGAAATCTTTGTCCCTTACTGGTGCTCGCGGATGCGTTCTCCAGTTATTCCTCCTAGGGTACATGACCAGAGATTTAGTTCATGTATATCACAAAAACTCGCAATCTCCTCACAGCTCTTAAATGAAGAGATTGATCATGCTGTCCGAAATGACAGACTCGCCGGCCATTAGATTATCTTGACGGGAAGGCCTGATTGATGACGTGGAGTTGGGGATTGGAAATGATCTGTTTCATTTTGTTTTGATGTGTTTTTGAATTGGAAACTAATGTGTTAAACAAAGTAAAAGCTTTTTGTATTTGTGGAAACATGCGTAACTTGCGGAAGTCTATATTCATGTTGAATACACTTTATTTTAAAATAAAATTAATATTACTTGTGACCCGGGTATGTCCTTAAACTACGTCCAACAATGAGAGGTAGGGCACAGCAAAGTACCATCACGCTCGAGTCTGGAGAAGCCCAACTGGGGAAGTACCTCCTCTTTACAGAAGACCACAGCCATAATAGCACTGCTACCTTTCAGGTATGTAGTGTTGTGTTCCTGCTGGTGTGTAAGGTTCCCAGAGCTCCAACCCCCTTTAAAGGTCGGCAACGCGCTTGTGACTCCCCCGGTGTTCGCCCATGGGCGACGGTAATTGCTTACCATCAGGCAATCCCTCTGCTCGCTTGCCACCTAATGTCATAAAAAAAATATAAGTTAAACTAGGCCGTACAATTATCATGATCATTAATTGATAATTAGCGATAGGCAATTGGTAGCAAAACTTTAATAAAACTTGTCAAATGAACATAAAAGCGTACTTCCACATACAAAAATATTCATAACCATATTGGAAATTTGGGATTCTGATATACAATTGGATTGGACACTAATTTGCTAATACTATTCATATATATTTTTTTTTATATTGGAAGTTTAGGAAATGTCAACTCTACATGTTTTGTCAAAGTTTTGCTCCCATTCGGTCGATCACTATTGATAAAATACTTACATGTCAAAAAATACTACCTACAGCTAAAATATATTTTTCCTAACTAGTGCGTAAAAAGTGCACTTTTCACTTTTTAAGGCACTTGCTATGAAAAATTAGGTTCGATACTCGTGTAAAAACTTCTTTAAGACTCGGGTTATTGTCACCCTCGTTTCACTTGGGCTCCAACTTTCACCCTCGTCGAAAATTTTTTTTTTTTCACTAGTATCGAAATGTACTAATATAACTAGATTTTTTCTAACAGGAACAACATTTGCTTAGTGCTTGCCATAATATATATATTGGCCATCTTGTTATCGATAAGTACATACTAGTTCATCGCCAAAACGTACATATAACCACAGTCTAATATCGGCTACCTACCTAGACGCCGCGCGCCACCGATTTTGAACAAATTGAAGGTTATCCGTAAACTCTTGATCCAATTTACTTTTATGATTTGCAATGAATAGTTCCAAATTGTTTTCTGAAGTATGTAAAATATAATTATTGTCAGTTTTGTTATTGTTATCTATTTTTGAAGCTCCATATAATTATTATCTTACATTTATCTTTGTAAATTATTTTTTATTATGCAGAAACGTCTGCTAGCGAATATCTTCGATATTTAAATCGAAAGAAAAATGCTGCGAGTAAAATTTTTCTATTTTTCTTTCGATTTAAATATCGAATTTATCTTTGTGTTACCGTGAAATGGTACTTATCGATAACAGGGCTGTCGATGTTTTCATTTTGTTAATCACTTACAACTAATCGTTCGTGCTAGAAAAATATCTAAGTATAGTTTATTTCATTTCAAATATAGGTTTAGGTTTATCGCTCAGCAAACGGCTCAGGAAAGCAACAGGCGATCCTCGCGCAGGCAGCTTTCTCGCACAAAAGATTGCCATCGCCAATATCGCCATCCAGCACGGGAACGCTGCCTGCGTGATTTAGCGTAATATTGTGAAGAAAAATTATTGGATGGTAATTTTTTTTATAGAACGACGGTGGCAATGAGTGTACGGCCCGCCTGATAGTAAGCAGTTACCGTAGTCTATGGACGCCTGCAACTCCGGAGGATTCACATTGCGCGTTGCCTACCCTAACTCACCATCAGAAACACAACACTACGTATCTGAAAGTCAGCTATTATGGCTGTGGTCTTCTGTAAGAAGGAGGTACTTCCCCAGTTGGGCTTCTCCAGACTCAAGCGTGATGGTACCTGTGCCCTACCTCTCATAATAATAAAATACCAAAATTTTACATGCCTAATGCCTATTAAAAGCTTAAGAATAAGTGAGTATAAGAATCTGGGATGGTGACATAGAACAGTACAATATATCGTGACGTATGCGCATATCGCGCCCGGTATTGGGGCCCGACTTATCTTTCCACACCGTATATAAGTATTTAAATCTATATTAATTAAATCAATTGTTGATTAAATAGTACACCTCGTTATCTGATGCTCAGTTTAGGGGCAAGTGATTGGACAGTTACGATAATCTAAGTCGATGAAAAGTGAAGTGAGTGAGTAATCACTCAATAACATGTCAAAAGATCTTGGGTTTGATTTTTGAAATAGTCACCAAATGATTTCCATAGAGAATGAATGATAATCTCTATGAAAATGACTTGGTGACTATTTCAAAAATCGGACCCCAAATTGACAATATTCAATAATTGACGATATTCGATATTTATAATAGTCGCCTTCCGATCTGATTAAAAAGAGGAATGAATGAGTTATCTCTCGGGCTTTCACTTAAGATGAATTTTAGATTGACAAATAACTTTTATAGATACATATGAATCGACTTATTATATGAAGCAACATTACTTTTTTAACTTGCAACTCTGCAGTACAGTCGACAGCAAAAGTGGCTGAGCGGGTGAAGTGTTCAAAATGAGCTACACGCGCTCTTATTCTCTTGACAATAGAGATGTGTTGACCTCATTTTGAACATCCAACCGCTTAGTCACTTCTGCAGTTGAATGTACATCGCTTTTAAAAATTGAGCTGCAAATACAAGTATACTTAATTTTCAGATGCGCTATTTTACAATAATGCATTAATTATCGCATTTAATCATGTTTACCAAAAATAACTTATTTAAACTTAAAAAAAATAAAATAAAATTCGGACATTCTTACACAAATCGACCTAGTCCTACGGTAAGCTCAGTAAGGCTTGTGTTTCAGGTACTAGACGACGATATATATAATAGATAGATACATATAAATACTTAAATACATAGAAAACACCCATGACTCAGGAACAGGCATCGGACAAAAAGTGCGGATGACGTAAAAATGACGTAATCTTGCACACAGGATGTTGGTATTTAAATTCCGTGACATGTAGTAACAAAGTAGTATTAATGAAGTAACAAAATAATCGTAAATAAATCCATGGAATTCATAATACGTTAGGATGATGTTAGTGAATAAAATATGTATTCACGAGACTTGTTAACATAAGGTACGATTATTTGAAATTAATTAGGACGGAATAAATCTGTGGGAACCTCAGATAAATAGGTTTAAAACTCAAAGGTGGGAACAGTAGATAAGATTAGTAAATATAAAAAAAATAATTTGATGTTAATATGTTCAAAATGTCAATTTATTCTTCAACTGATTGACAACGTGTCAGTTAAAAAACGTACTTACTCATTTCAAGTGGCGATATCGTTTAATAACGAGGTTGATAATTAGATAAGTGATAATTGTTTATGAAAATCATAAATACTATTTAAAATCATCCTATAAGTGGTTTGACGTCATAGGCACTTTTTGTCCGATGCCTGCTCAAGAATAAATATCAGTGCTCATCACACAAATAAATGCCCTGACTGGGAATCGAACCCAGGACCTTCGGCTTCATAGGCAGGGTCACTACCCACTAGGCCAGACCGGTCGTCAAACTTAGCAGTCGTCACATAAATAATTTGTATGAAAGTCTTTGTGTATGAATCTATGACATTTTTTTATATACAACGACGGTGGCAAGCAAGCATACGGCCCTGGTGGTAAGTGTTACCATAGCCTATCGACGCCTGCAACAACAGAGGATTCACATGCACGTTGCCTACCTTTTAAGAACCTATGCACTCCTTTGTTGAATTGTAGGTACACTCGTCCGACTTTAAATAATGGGGACGTTGTTTATTTATACATAATGACAGGAAATACAATAGGCTGTTTGGGTACTAAGTACACTCATCGCATTTGCATACAAGCAGCTATTAATGTCTTGCTTGTAACTAATATGTGAACATGAACTTTATCGCCCTGACATTAGAGGCGTTGTTCAGATATTAGTGAACACCTCCATAGCTCCTAAAACGTGAGTTACCTCGTACGCTGCTCGCCCACTTTAGCGACTCAGCGGCGCTACCGCAAAAACGATATTCTTAAATTTCGGACGATTATCTCTGTCACTCTCATGACGCCTTAATTGTAAAAGAGAAATATGCTCGAAATACACGAATGAGCAGTTTCTCTTTTACTCCACTTAAGGCGTCAAGACTGACAGAGACAATCGTTCCAAATTTACGAATACCGAATTTCGCGGTAGCGGGCAGGTCTTAGGCTTAGTTTAAGGCCTGATGTAGTGTAGATGTAGTGTAGAGACGCCCAGCCAGACTCAGGCAGGCTGTCGATCGCTTGTTGCACTCATTCTTTTTTTTCTTTTTTTTTTTATGACATAAGGTGGCAAACGAGCAGACGGATTGCCTGATGGTAAGCAAATTACCATCGCCCATGGGCACCCGCAACATCAGGGATGTCACAAGCTCGTTGCCGACCTTTAAGGGGGGTTGGAGCTCTGGAAACCTTACTCACCATCAGGAACACAACACTACATACCTGAAAGGTAGCAGTGCTATTATGGCTGTGGTCTTCTGTAAGGAGGAGGTACTTCTCCAGTTGGGCTTCTCCAGACTCGAGCGTGATGGTACTTCGCTGTGCCCTACCTCTCATTGTCGGACGTAGTTTAAGGACACACCCGGGTCCAAAAATGTCCATTCACCCCTAGTTAGTATGTAGTTTAAGCCCTGACTGGACGCTTGAAGCGGAGCGTCGAGCTTCCAAGAGATTAGCGCAGCGTGCACTGCGGTTGCCCTCATATGCTTGCGTTTGTTTAAACTGGACGCTACTCGCCCCGCTGTAAGCTCAGCTCGAGCATTGACCCAGGCCTGAGAATAGTCGTGGCGGTCAAAAGAGCGAATATATCATTTACAAATACATATTAGTTTAAGATTCACATGAATGATCTAAGGCACTCAATATTACATATTTCTTAGTATAATCAAGAAAACGTATTCGATATTACCAATTCTGTTTACTTATTAAAGAAAAAATAAATTCGTAAGTTTGAATAATGTGAGCTCAAAATCGTTGATATTATCAAAATTTCATGCTCCCGAGAGTGTAAATACGTGTCTGTGTAAAATTAATTAAAAACGTGATCAGTATGTAAAAAAATATTTTGGAAAATCTAGAAATATCGTCATTTTTCCAAAACAAGATCTTAGTCGTATAGAAAAAAAGGTTTGGCGGGAAACTTGATAAATATTCGCTGTAAACTAAAATATTTAAAACAATTTAGGTATTATAAATAAAGGGTAATAAAACTAACTTATAGATAAAATCACATTATATGTAAAAAACCTCGCCAAATTGGAATTTGTGTACGGAATATCATTTCATATTTACCAGTGGTTTTTCGGTGAAGGAAAACATCGTCAGGAAACCGGATTAATTCCAATAACTAGTTTACCCTCTGGGTTAGGTCAGATGGTAAAACTAGTGCCTCCGTTAAATCGTGGGAATAGTTGCCGCAGGGTCCCATGAGCCGTTGAAAAACTAAATCGTAATAGTACGTTTCGATACTAATATTAAAAAAAAATTTTCGACGAGGGCGACAATCACCCGAGTCTTGAAGAAGTTTTTACACGTGTATCGAACCCAATTTTTCATAACAAGTGCCTTAAAAAGTGAAATTTACGCACTTTAGCATTTACTCATTTTAGTTAGTCAAACATTTTTTCGTGTCTGACACAGTTTAAATTGTTAAGTCGAGTCTCAAACCGATGACTCAAACTGCCCGGGTGGGGGCGATTTTTGAGCGGCGACTGGGTAGTCCATGTCACGATTCGGGTGAATCGTGACATTTTAAACTCTGTCAAAATCAAAGATATGATAGTTTACAAACATGAAAAATAGAAATTTATAATTGTGAATATCGAAACTATACATCTATATATATATTAATAAAAGAAAGTTGTGTTAATTCCGGCACTTATAACTCGAGAACGGCTGAACCGATTTGGACGATTTTGGGTTCGTTCTGATAGTCTTGGTCAGAAGTACCCGGGTATGTCCTTAAACTACGTCCAACAATGAGAGGTAGGGCACAGCGATGACCATTACGCTTGAATCTGGGGCAGCCCAACTGGGAAGTACCTCCTCCTTACAGAAGACCACAGCCATAATATCAATGCTACCTTTCAGGTATGTAGTGTTGTGTTCTTGATGGTGAGTAGGGTTCCCAGAGCTCCAACCCCTTAAAGGCCGGCAACGCGCTTGTGACTCCTGGTGTTGCCCATGGGCGACGGTAATTGCTTACCAGCAGGCAATCCGTCTGCTCGTTTGCCGCCTATGTCATAAAAAAAAGTTTAATAGTATTCTTAAAAAAAGAAAAAAAGACAATCAAACAGACCTCATTTATATTCTTTAAGGTGCTACGAAGTTCGCCGGGACAGCTAGTTTTATATAAAAATAATAGTGAAGAACTTTTGTATTCGATTATTTTCGTTCACAAAGTGTTTTGAATTCAACCAATCATATCATGAAAGCAATCATATCGTGTAGTGTTTGAAGTCGTATAAGCAAACATTATGCACACTCATAGGTCAATGCCCTGCCACCCTACCCATTAACACCTACATACTAGAATGTTATATACACCGCTGTCTAACCCAGCAATGAACAAGTTACAATGCAGCTTGGCACTTTATACTTTAATTTTTTATTTGACGACAGATCTAGCTCGGTTTTGGTCGGTCATGGACTGGACAGTCCCGGGTTCAAATCGCAGTAAGGGCATTTATTTGTGTGATCAGAATAGATATTTGTTCCTAAGTCATGGACGTTTTCTATGTATTTAAGTATTTGTATTCCGGGTGTGGCCTGTAATAAGGGCAACAACTTCAAAGATCCGACTGGTATGGCCTAGTGGGTAGTGACCCTGCCTATGAAGCCGACGGCCCTGGGTTCAAATCCCAGTCAGGGCAGTTATTTGAGGGATAAGCACAGGCATTTGTTCCTGGGTCATGAGTGTTTTCTATGTATTTATATGTATCTATATATTAAATATATCATCGTCTAGTACCTACAACACAAGCTTTATTGAGTTTACCATAGGACTAGGTTAATTTTTGTAAGATTGTCCCGAAATATTTATTTATTTATATCGTTGGCTGAGTACTCACAACACAAGCCTTCTTGAGCCTACCGTGGGACTCAGTCAATTTTTGTAACTATGTCCTCTCTCCTCTCAATGAGTTGATGTTTGTGCAAAAAAAGTACAGCCTGCAATAAAAGCTTGTACAGTCAGCAGCTGAAGTGGCGAAGCGTTTGAGGTGTTCAAAATGAGGTCAACACGTCTCTATTGTCAAGAGAATAAGAGCGCGTGTAGGTCTTTTGAACACTTCAAACGCTTAACCACTTTTGCTGCTGACTATACCAAAAATGTCATTTGTGACAGAAACTTATAAACTAAACAAAATAAAGAAACAGACAAATAAATATGAATCGAAATCTGTCGTTGAAAGTTACAGAAATAATGTGATTATTCGATCGGTCCATTTTTTGTAATTGTCGCAGTGTGGCAAAGAACAGTAAGGAAAGATTTCGATTTCTTAATCTTATAGTGACTAAACTACTGAAATTTCCCTTCCATCTTTATTCCATTCCATCGTATCTCATCCCTCACATTCCATGGCGCAAAGACAAAATTGATACACACCATCCCACGACACAAAGCCCACGTATTTTTTACATAGTTGAACAGTTCGACATCAGAGATATGTTTACATTTTTGCACCTTATTACAAAGGATTAGGGTGAAAAAATAAATAAGTATATATTTTAACGCCGACTGTACTTTATTTCTGTCTTATATGTTTTTATTTATTTATTTTATTAATCAAATAAATAAATATTTTTCTTTCAAAAGTCAAAGTTGATGTGTTTTATGTGCGAGTTTAATCACCTCCGTAAGTGGTGGTAACTATTTATAATATATTAAAATATATTATTAGACCTACCCTACCTATATTAAAAAAAATGCTCAAGCTAAGCTAGGCATTACAATAACTACTCTACATTACATCTAAAAAGTCATTGAATTCGTTACGAAATATTGGGTTCGATACACGTGTATAAACTTATTTAAGACTCGGAGTGATTGTCACCCTCGTTTCACTCGGGCTCCAACTTTCACCCTCGTCGAATTTTTTTTTTTCTAGTATCGAAATGTACTATTACTAAATAGATATCTAAAAAAACGATGTTTTTTTTGTAACCAATATCAGAATACATCAAATTGATATTAAAGATGGATTTGTCTATATGTCTATACTGTCCCCTAATGTAATGCGGGCTTGATACTGTCCGGGGCATAAAAGTTTCATGAGGGTATAACAAAATATCCGCCTACCTGTCGCCCTTGTCAATCCTCGCGAATAATTTCGGATAATTTATGAAACCATTCAAGCTTAGTGGGTAGTGACCATGCTTATAAAATCGACAGTCCTGGGTTAGAGACTCATGGTAAGACCTTTACTCTTACCATGAGTTGTGATGTGACTTTGAGGTTTTCGACAACGAGTATCTATGCATCTAGTTCGCACAAAAATATTACAAACGAGATGCACAGATAGTAAACTCGATACTCGTTATCGTAAACGTCAATGTCACAACTCATGGTAAGGGTACTTATCATACTTTTGTTTTTTCTTGTCAAACGTATACTCATAATTATCGGCGATTAATTAGCAAGTTGCTTAAACATCACTTTCTATAGGAGTTAGAAGGTTTAGTCATTTTTAGTACTTTGAAAGATAATCGCTCCCTAGGTTTACATCGGGCAGCTATAAAAAAATACATGTTGGTAATTTTAGGCTATTTTCTAACGTATAGCAAATCAAAACAAATCGAAACCGGAGAAATGGGTACCTTTCCTTGTCAGACAATTTTTGTCAGGCTTTTCTATTTATTTAAGCAATTACTCATAGTCTAAAATATAAAACTGTTTTTTTTTATAGTACCTCTGCTACATGTAAAGGGGGAGGTTATTTCATTTTCTCTATGTGAGGCGTCGTTAAATAATACATAGGTAGGTATTTGAAAAATATTTAAGGCTTGAGGTTAAACAAACTTACATTGTAACTTTTGAACCACAAGTACAAAAAGTATGAAAAAAATACATGAAACATCTTGATAGGCTTTCAAGTTTTTTTTATTTGTTAGGTTGAAACGTTATTTAGTTACCGATCGAAAACTACGGAACCCTACACTAAACATGGCTGACGACCGGTCTGGCCTAGTGGGTAGTGACCCTGCCTATGAAGTCCTGGGTTCGATTCCCAGTCAGGGCATTTATTTGTGTGATGAGCACAGATATTTGTTCCTGAGTCATGGGTGTTTTCTATGTATTAAAGTATGTATATGTATCTATCTATTATATAAATCGTCGTCTAATACCTACAACACAAGCCTTATTGAGCTTACCGTAGGCCTAGGTCGATTTGTGTCCGATTGTCCCGAAATATTTATTTATTTATTTATGGCTCGATATGCTCTAGGCTTTATTTTAATTTTTATTGGCATCGTCAATTTTAAACAAAAAAAAAAACAGTATAGATAGATATCTATTTCTAATTTAACACTATTTCTGTTTCTCTTATTATTTTTATCCATAGCGGGTAACAGAAAAAAATAGTATATTAACTTACCCTAACGTCAAAAACAAATAAATCTCTACGTCAGTTTTAAATACCGAACGTCACCAAAGTTATAAATGCATCCGGCCAGAACGCATGCGCCAAAAAGCCAAGACGGGCAGTACAAGCAAGGGAATGGGACGCGTCTAACCTATACAACGGTTGTAACGGTCGCGCGCCAAATAAACTTTCGTAATTCGAATATAGAACGAAGAATTCAGTTTATTTTTTAATTTATAATTTTGTGCCAGTGTTAGTGAGTTCTGTTTGGTTGTGTGAAGTTTTATGAATTGGAAAGTTTAGTGTTGGTGCGATTCTGAATCGGATTTTAAGGTTGGTAAATAGTAAATAATAATTAATTTTAATTTAGATTAAAATTTATAATAAACATCTTTACAAATTTTATAAAGATTATAAATATTTTTTATGAGTGAAATAAAAAAATATTGAAAAATAATTTTCATGACTATTTCAAAATTCAATCTCATTAGGAAATTAATTAAAATTTTGATAATTTTATCACTTCCCCAGAATAATTTAAAGTCAATGAGTTCAATATTTTAAATTAAATATGCGCAAATATCTTTTTAGTAAATATTACTATTTAATATTAAAAGGTGACCGAATATTCCCAGATTACCTTTTCCATTTGTCCATCGTAACTATGTAAATATTTATATATTTTCAGAGGAAAATGTTCCTTCTTGAAACAATCTTACATAATTCAATGAATATCAGTATATTCGTTAAATATTATGTTTAGTAAATAAATATATATTCCTAATTCTAATTTAAAATATTATAAAATTAAAATATCCTGTTTTGAATAACTGACTAATTAAACTTGATTCGTTTTTTGTTAATTACACTTTGACAATACTTTTTTTCCAAGTATTCATTATTCCAGTAATTCACATATGTTTTTCGCTAATTTATTTGCACTCAGATAAATATAAGTTTAAAAATTTTTAGAAGAAATATATATTTTTTACGAATAATATAGTTTAGTTGACAGAGAATAATTGACGGTCGAGACTTTATATGTGTATATTTGTCTCGAATTTACTTGGATTATAGACGTTTATATATTTATGTATTTATACGTACGTATCATATATATCGCCATCTAGCTATAGGTTTTATTAAGCTGACTTGTATAAGATTATTCGCATATATATATTTATATAAAATATTTATAAATAACTATATTAAACTAAACATGGAACAATAAATAATCTAATAATGGATACGAGTGGCGTAAAACCGGTCACTGTGGGAGGCTTTGGGGGAGGCCTTTGTCTAGCAATAGGTCCTTCGGCTGATATGATAATAACTGAACATTTAAATGCACATCCAGATATGCACCAGGGTAATGGAACCAATGTTGGACACTTTAAGCTGACAGTCATGGACACTTAATTCTTAATTCAAAAATAAATCTATTCGACGACCGGTCTGGCCTAGTGGGTAGTGACCCTGCCTGTGAAGCCGATGGTCCTGGGTTCGAAACCCAGTAAGCGCATTTATTTGTGTGATGAGCACAGATATTTGATCCTGAGTCATGGGTATTTTCTATGTATTTAAGTATTTATATGTATCTGTCTATTATATGTATCGTCTAGTACCTACAACACAAGTCTTACTGAGCTTGTCGGAGGAGGTTGCTGCCCTCCGCGCTGCCAGTAACAGAGCCCGCCGGGCCTACACCCGCTGTCGAAGGAGGAGGCACACCTCACTGGAAGAGGCAGAGCTGCGCGAGGCCCTTAAAAAGGCGAGGGAGGAACTCAAGATCCTCATAGCCCGACGGAAGGATGAGGCATGGCAGGAACTACTGGACACGCTGGACAGGAATCCGTGGGGGCGACCGTACAAGATGGTACGGAACAAGATGACGAGAGCCCCCTCCACGGATACCATGGACCCGGAGTTCCTTGACCAAGTGGTCAAGACCCTGTTTCCACCGGAGGATCAGGAGTTCCTTCCCCCTCGCATGGCAGCTCCGGAGAGGAACGAGTCGGAGGGCCCTCCGTTTGAGATGCCCAGAATAACCGAGGCCGAGTGGGACCTGGCACTAGAGCGGCTGAGAGCCTGCCGGAAGGCCCCTGGACCGGACGGAGTGCCTGGGAAGGTGCTTTTCCTAGCCCTAAAGCACCTCGGAGACCGCCTGAAGGCCCTATTTGAGGCCTGCTTGAAGGGGGGGCGCTTCCCGAGGTGCTGGAAGGAAGGGAGACTGTGTCTACTGCGCAAGGAGGGACGACCAGCGGACTCGCCTGCCGGATACCGTCCCTTAGTGCTTCTGGACGAAACGGCCAAAATGTACGAGAAGATTTTGGCCTCTCGTATCCAGCAGCACATGGTTACAATCGGACCCAACCTTTCTGATCGCCAGTTTGGGTTCCGAGCGGGACGGTCCACTATCGACGCTGTGAGGACCCTGAGAAGGCACATTGAACACGCGGAGGGCCAGGGGGAGGGAGTGGTGGCGGTGTCCTTAGATATCGCTAACGCGTTTGGCACCCTCCCATACCCGGTGATAGGTGAGGCCCTCCGGTACCATGGGGTACCCCCGTACCTAAGGCGGGTGATAGAGCACTACCTGACCGAGAGGGTAGTGCTCTTTGAGTCAAAGTTTGGCCAGCGTGCGCATGCCATGGCGTGTGGAGTTCCACAGGGGTCGGTGTTGGGGCCCCTTCTGTGGAACATCGGCTTCGATTGGGCGATCCGAGGGACACAGCTGCCGCGCGCGGTCACCATCTGTTACGCTGACGACACGATGGTGGCCGTGAGAGGAAAGACCCTCGAAGAGACGCTGCGGAGGGCGGCCGTCGCGACGACCATGACTGTCGGTCGCATGGGACTGCTGGGACTCAAGGTGTCCCTCCCGAAGACAGAGGCCATCGTTTTCGGGAAATGGCGACTCGGCGCGGCGGCAACAATCGCTGTGGGAGGGGAAGCTGTCCAGGTTAAGCCTCACATCAAGTATCTGGGACTTACCCTGGATAGAAAGTGGCAATTTGGCGAGCACTTCGCGAGGCTCGCCCCGCGATTGCTGGGAGCTGCGGCGGCTCTGGGGCGCTTGCTGCCGAACATAGGTGGCCCCAATACCACCTGCAGGAAGCTGTTCGCGGGAGTCGTCCGGAGCATGGCCCTCTATGGGGCGCCGATATGGGCGGATCGATTAACGGAGCGCACAAAACCTTTGCTCCGTCGGCCCCAGAGGGTAGTGGCACAGCGGGCAGTGAGGGCTTACTGCACCACGGCCTTCGCTGCGGTGTGCCTCCTCGCCGGTACCCCGCCATGGGAGCTAGACGCTCAGGTGTTAACGGAAAGGTACCGGAGGAGGGCAGAGGCACGCGAACGAGGTGAGCCTCCGGACCCCGAAGAGGCAGAGAGGGCTGCGCGGCGCGCCCTGGACAGGCTCCGGGAGCGCTGGAAAACCACGCTGGAGGATAGCCCCTATGGAATCCGCACCATAGGTGCTATCCTCCCACACTTCGAGGAATGGCTGGGCCGCAAGCATGGGGCCCTCAGCTACAGGATAGTGCAGGTAATGACCGGACATGGGTGCTTCGGGCATTACTTGCACAATATCGGAAGGGAGGAGGGGCCCCAGTGCCACGACTGCGGGGCAGTTGATGACACGGCCCAGCACACGCTGGAGGAGTGTCCCCGCTGGGACGCGGAGAGGGCTACACTGCAAGCGGAGCTTGGAGTGCCAGATCTCTCGCTGCAAAGCGTTGTCGGAGCGATGCTGGGCAGCGACAGATGCTGGAGGGCGACTGCGACCTTCTGCGAGGAGGTCATCTTGCAGAAGGAAGCAGCGGAGCGGCAGCGCGAAAACGACGCGGATGCGCCACCGCTCCGGCGTAGACGGCTTGGGAGGAGGCGTGCACAGTACGCCCAGGCGAATGGCTAGCTCCTCCCCATTGTAGGGCTGTGGGTTGGGGAACCCACACTTTTGGCCCTACCCGTCTGAGAAGAGAGACATTTGCGACATGGCTCTCTTCTCCTAAGGCGCGGGTGCCCGGCTATTGCCAGCTGGGCTGCCGGGGAGTGTCACCGTCGAGTGCGATCGTGATCCAGTGGCACTCCCCCAAACGGCAATGCGGACGTCGCCGCTGGGTTTTTAGTGGGTATTCTCCTCCCCTCCTCTTGGCTAGCAAGAGGAGCAGCGAGGAGAGAGTCCCACATACCCCCTCACTACCATCATGGCCCTACCCCAGGCCCGGGGGGGATGCGCAAACGCATTTTCCCAGCGACATAAAAATAAAAAAAAAAAAAAAGTCTTACTGAGCTTACCGTAGGCCTAGGTCGATTTGTGTAAGAGTTGTTCCCAGTAAAAAAAAAAACACTTTAAACTGAGGAGCAATTTGATAACAGAACTTTTTTGTGTTTTTTTTTTTTTTTGTCTCTAAGACCATAGTAATCGGCTAACAGAACTTAGAAAACAGTCTCCCTTGACTTTTCAGACAACTCCTACAAAATTCTTTTATAAAAATATAACTTGTCACAACTGTTCTGCTATCCTCGTCAATTTATGACATATATCAAAAACTCAAAAAGTTTTGGCAAATCTTTCATTGTTATTTGAACTAGATAACTATTGCCAAAATACAAGTCAGCCTTGTCAAGCAATACCAAAATATATCTTGTGACGCAATCCATACTCCATACCCATCCATGCTATGCTATGTATCACTACATAGTATAATACAAAGTCGCTTTCTCTGTCCCTATATCCCTATGTATGCTTAAATCTTTAAAACTATGCAACGGAAAGTTATGCGCTTTTTAACCGACTTCAAAAAAGGAGGAATTTATCAATTCGGTTGGCATGTTGTTTTTTTTTTATGTGTGTTACTTCAGAACTCCGTCCGACTCCAAAACCAAAATTGTATATAATTGTCCTAAGAAATTGATTTGTTCTAAATAGTCCAAAAGTACTTATGAAGTGATAAAGAAAACAATTATTTGTTGCTTTTTAGTACCTATTTGAAGTCGGGTTTATTTTTTGTTAAAAGTTTATTTATTTTAAGTAAATAATAACATCCATTAATTAGTGGAGAAATACTAATATCAGCATTGCACCCGTGCGAAGCCGGGGCGGGTCGCTAGTATACTATAATATTGTAAATGCGAAAGTAACTCTCTTTCTGTCTGTCTGTCTTTTCGCGCTTAAACCGCTGAACCAATTAGGATGAATTTAGTATGAAGAGAGTTTGAGCTACGAGAAAGGACATATGATAATTATTATCCCGCAACTTTAAAGACTGGCCGACGAAGTCACGAGGAAAAGCTAGTATATATATTTGTATATTATAATATACAAATACTTAAAAACATAGGAAACACCCATGACTCAGAATACATGTGCTTATCACACAAATAAATGCCCTTGCGGCGATTTGAACCCAGGACCATCGGCTTCATAGGCAGGGTCACTACTCACTAGGCCAGACCTGTCGTAAAATATTTTAAATAGGTTATCAATTTTAATAAAACAAAAATATATTTTGACTGTTTAATGAGATTCACGGAACTAAATTGCTATTTGCTTATGGAGTTAGAAAAGCATACTTCACGATATATATATAAATTAAAGTCACTCTGTATATATAAATTAAAGTGTAGTATCATCATCATACGTCGCTCTTCATGCCCGCTGGGGCAAGGTAAGGTTTACAAAAAAATCCTAGTATAATATGAACTTAGTATTTGTAATATACTTTATTAGTTACCCGTTGTCATTTAGTAATCTCTAATACTCTTTGAAGTGAGAAGTTATCAAATTACTACTTAGTTACAAACGGATAAACTCACGTGTAATTATATTGCACTAGGCGACATGTTTCGGGTAAGCTCTGGTGCCCATTTTCAAGCCGAGTCAGGGCACACCGCACGTGAGTTTATCCGTTTGTAACTAAGTAGTAGTAGCATGGTTCACAACAATTTTAATTATATTATTGAGTTATCAAATTAAGTACATATTATTCAATCAAATTTTTACTTAAAATTTAATGGATATAGAAAATAGACACCTAACTAACGAGAAGCTCTAGTAATCTACAGCTACGGTCGCCAACCCGTTTGCCAAGCGTGGCGACTGTGGCAACTGACAAGATGATACAAGTCATGTTTTGGGTGACTTACGGCTGAAATGATGATGCTGAAAATTGATTGAGGTGAAATCATGAAAGAGTTAATTAATGTAATTTAATTACTTTTCAGCTCAGTAAAAGACTTTTGGGTACACAACGGTCTTGTATTGAATAGTAATAAATGAAATTTTATGATTTTTGCTAAATATCTAAAACGAGTTAGTGTCTTGAAACCTATTTCTTTATACCTACAATAAACCCTTTTTGAAATAATCAAGTCGAATTTTGATTATAATTTGAAAACATAATTGAATTGTAATAAAAATAATAGCACTATGTATATTTTTGTTAACCAGCGAAACAAAAACAGTGTTTCAGTTAAGAAATAAAAAAAATGCAGAAATCACGAAGCGTCTGGTTGACGTAACTGGTGACCGAAGAGCTGGCGGCTTCCTCGCACGATGTATCGGCATTGCGATACAACGAGGGCAAGCCGCCAGCATCCTTGGTACAATGCCTCAAGGGCCTTTTGATTTTATACTGTAACTAGTTAAACAGATACTTGTAGTTATCATAATACGATTGTAATTTCTATAAATAAATATATTTAATATATAGACTACTATATGATTATAACATTTTAAATAATTTCCGAACATTAATAGATTTTCCTATAGTTTTATAACAAAATCATGACATTAGCGTCTGCGCAAAATTGTATGGAGAAATTGTACAGAGCCTAACATATCGAGATCAAAGTGTGACTAATGACAACTCGTGGCAAAGGTTAAGGGCAGTATAAACATGATTATATTATCAACACTTAAATGTAAACATTGATATATTATCTAAATATATGTAACTCAAAGGTGACTGACTGACTGACATAGTGATCTACAGTGATCGGTTTTTGGACTCACCCTCGCAGGATATCGTGTAGAAAAGTTAATATAGATACTACAGTTTCCCGCGATACCGAACAAATTAATCAAAAATAAAACAATTTAAATTGTGTGAAAGGGATTTTTTACTTACTCGTCGAACTTTTGTTCAAACGGTACAAAATATGCCAATTTGGTGGCAGCAAAAGAGAAAACTTGTGCTCATTTGTTCAATTTGGACAAAATAACGGCGAGTAAGTCGCTTGTATATCAGCTATTTAGATGTTTTAATGTATAATAAAATAAACACAATGTATTTTTTTTGTCTTTTCTAACAACCTAAAGCCCGGATTCCCGGGGCATTTCCATACTAACATAATGTTTGAGGTCGTTCACCCCATGTCGAATCCAAAAAACCGATCACTGGTGATCTATCAACGCACAGCCCAAACTACTGGACGGATCGGGCTGAAATTTGACATGCAGGTAGATGTTATTATGACGTAGGCATCCGCTAAGAAAGGAATTTGATCAATTCTACCCCAAGGGGATAAAATAGGGGATGAAAGTTTGTATGAAACTTTGTCAATTTTAAACCGATCGGGCTTAGACTTTGCATACATAGAGCTACTATGACGTAGGCATTTGTGGATTCCTGAACAAAAACATGCATGCATACAAAACTACGTTTTGAACAATAGTGTGCTAAAAAAACTTTAATATTTAAATCGAAAGAAAAATAGAAAATTTTTACTCGTACGCGGTACTCGCATAGCACAATTGGTAGTACAATGGGCTAGTGATCCGGTGGTTGTGGGTTCGCTTCCCGCTCCGAGTCAAATTAAATTGTATCTTTCGATTTAAATATCGATGATATGCATGATAAAAATAATAACTTAAATACTTCTTCACACGAGCGAAGCCGCGGGCAAAAGCTAGTTAGTTATAATATCTATGATAATGTCTTTAGCTACAATTCTCTGGAAGTTAGACGTAACGACAATTTGCTGACTACCGTTTGTCGCATATTGCGTGGTGATTTGGATTGCCTAGAACTTATTGCTCGAGTCTGCAGGCTGTACGTCCCGGATGTTCCCAAAATCTGTTTGAGTACGCTTACCATGAGTTGTGTATTTGAGGTTTTCTATAACGAGTATCGAGTTTACTATTTGTGCATGTCGTTCGCACTAAAATAGTACAAGCGAGATGCACACTTAGTAAAGTCGATACTCGTTATCGAAAACCTCAATGTCACAACTCATGGTAAGGGTAAGTACAGGCTTCGTTCTCAACTACTATCGCGAGTTGACGAGTTGTGACATTGACATATTCGATAACGAGTATCGAGTTTACTATCTGTGCACTAAAATGTACAAGCGAGATTCACAGATAGTAAACTCGATACTCGTTATCGAAAACGTCAATGTCACAACTCATGGTGAGGGTACTGGCATCATCAGCTGAATGTTACCTGTCTGCTTGGAGATGGTGGGCTGTGTGCCTAATTATAAATAAGTTGTTTTTTATGTGGTTATGTATTATTATGCAGACATCGGATTCCGTGGGGCGAAACTTCATGACAGCTAGGGACTTCCTATATCGATAAACTCATTTATCGATACTAGTTCTATATACTAGTGACCGCCCCCAATTGTGTGTGTTTTTCATAACTATTGTTCTGAAGACCAGTATGAAATTCAAATACCATTGATCACTTTATGAAATGTTGCTATGCTCCTATAACCTCCACAGAAATTGAAAAGTCTTTTAGCCACCTGAAATTGATTTTTCAGCCAAGACGGAGACGCTTAACGCCCGAAAATATGGAAAAAATTCTGGTGGTTAACAATAATAGATGGGACAATCATGAAAAAATAAATTGTGACGAGTAAACTTTTAAAAACGTTTTCAAAAAAGAAGAAGAAATATGAGTTCTTATTTTATTATGTATGTAATACTCTTTTAATAAAAAAATATTTTATAAGCAAACCTTTGTGTGATCACTAGTATTTAAAACTAGTATCGATAAATGAGTTTATCGATATAGGAAGTCCCTAGCTCTCAAGAAGTTTCGCCCCACGGAATCCGATGTCTGTATATATGTTATTGCTTAGTTTCTCAGCTCATTGGTATATACTGTAATGCTGAGTTACGTTGTTCTTCTAATAATGAAATAAAATTCTTGTTTCAAGTTTAGCACTATTACAATTAACCACGAATATTTACTGCTGAACCTTCAACTTTGGGTGACTAGGCTAGCATGAACGAGGTTAAAACGAATTGAACTAGTACCGACAGAATACCCTAATATGCAAATCTGAAGCTCCTTGTACAAGAAACATCCAATTTACATGTTTAAAGTCTAAGGCGAATCTAATTTTAAAAGCTAGCTTGGTGTTGCCAGAATAGACGTCGTGGTTTACCAAGATATCTTGCGAAATCTTGTATTATGTCGCGAATATATTCCGCGAGATGTCTTGGAAAACCGCGACATGTATTCTGGCAACACCAATGCCATGAATATAAGTCCGAACACGAAAAATGACCCGTACGGGAACGGCGACGCGAATGGAGACTCGGCACTCGTGTTTGTGACTTACAAAAGTTACTCAAACTTAAAGGTTTATTCAGTAAATAAGCAAGGGCACTTTTACACGTCGAGTATACAAAAGTAAAAGAGAAAAAAACTACACCGGTTCTAACCCTACACCTCTGACCCGAGCATTTTGACCTTTATGACCGGCAAGAAACTCGGAGCAACTTATTTATTCAAAACAGTAGGTACTTATTACAAAAAAAAATCTTAAACTTACATAAAAATGCTTTATTCTATAAGTTTAAATACACATACCCCAGGGAAAATACACAATTTTTTTTAAACTTTTTATTATATCCTTTTTCCGCGTGGTTAATTTACATATTAATAGTAACCATTTTCTAGATTTACGGTCACTGAGCATAATTGGGGACAGACGAACAGACATGGACAGACTATAAAAATTTTTAGTTGCCTACAGAAAAAAAATATATATAACTAATATACTTACATATTTTTCTAGCACGAACGATTTCTTTTAAGTGATTGACAAAACAAAAATATCGACAATCCTACTATCGATAAGTACCACTTCAATGTCAAACAAGTAATATAAAATCAAATTATAGGGTAATATATTTATAAATAAATAACAATAACAAAACTTATTTGTATTAAACATACTTCAGAAAACAATTTGGATAACTTTCAATTTGTTCAAGATCGGTGGCATGCGGTGTCTATGTTGGTAGCCAATATAAGACTGTGTTTACGTCTTGTCGTTGAACTGGTATGTACTTATCGATAATAAGATTGCCGATATTTTTATTGTGGCGAACACTTAGCAAATGCCGTTCCTGCTAGAACAATATCTAGGTATAATGACGAGATTTATGTGAGGTAGGGCACAGCGATGACCATCACGCTTGAGTCTGGAGCAGCCCAACTGGGGAAGTAGCTCCTCCTTATAGAAGACCACAGCCATAATAGCACTGCTTGTAGTGTTGTGTTCCTGATGGTGAGTAAGGTTCCCAGAGCTCCAACCCCCCCTTAAACGCCGGCAACGCGCTTATGACTCCCCTGGTGTTGCGGGTGCCTATGGGCGACGGTATTTGCTTACCACCAGGCAATCCGTCTGCTCGTTTGCCGCCTATGTCATAAAAAAAGAGTTATAGGTTCATATCAACCTTGTAGTATCTGTTACAAGCATGAATGGATAATGAGATAAATTATATAAAATATAATACTTGACGTGCCGTGTGATGCCGGCTGACTAATATAGCACCACCCCATCTCCTCCCGCGGCTGTCGTAAGTGGCGACAAAGGGAAAAATCCTACGGACGGGCAGCAGCGTCCGTCGAAACCTAATCTACAGCTACTGCGGTCGCCAACCCGCCTGCCAAGCGTGGCGACTATGGCAACTACCCCCCAAGATGACACAAGTCATATTTGTGGGAGGCCTATGTCCAGCAGCGGACTGAATACGGTTGAAATGAAATACTTGATTTGGGTATAGCAAAGATAACTATTAGATATACCGGAGTCTTATCAATGGGAAGCGATATATGACAGCCAACATTTGCGTAACAGGAAATGGTTCAACATGCCACAAAAGGGTTCCCTTTTTTTAACATAATTGGTTTCTCCCGAATCTTACGCATACCAAGTTTCGCATAATTGATTTATGCCAAATGTTAATGTTGCCAAATTTAGCATAATTCTTTATTAGCCGAATACTAGTTTGTCTGAAAGTGTATTGGCATACTATTATTGAGGCCGAATGTCCGAAAGTGGGTTAGGTTAGTTAGGTTAGAACTGACTGACGAGTATCGAGTTTACTATCTGTATCTCGCTTGTACTATTTTAGTGCGAACAAGATGTAAACTCGATACTCGTTATCGAAAATCTCAATGTAACAACTCATGGTAAGGGTACTGATTTTTTTTTTAGGTCTACTTAATGTATATTACTTTAAATCTTAATGTTAAATAATAAATAAATTTTTTTTTTGGGACAATTTTACACAAATCGACCTAGCCCTACAGTAAGCAAGGCTTGTGTTGTAGGTACTAGACGACGATTTATATAATAGATAGATACATATAAATACTTAAATACATAGAAAACACCCATGACTCAGGAACATGAATCTGTGCTCATCACACAAATAAATGCCCTGACTGGGAAGCGAACCCAGGACCATCGGCTTCATAGGCAGGGTCACTACCCACTAGGCCAGACGGGTCGTCAATGTTCTTTGGATATTTATAGAAGAATTTATATTAAAATAAAGTTTATTTCTACTAGTAAATTTTGATATTTCTGGTAACCCTACTCTTTTTCACGCAGAGTGAGCGAGACGAGTTAAAGCGAAGGTAATAAAAAGTTTGCAAGATATGCCCGAAGTTAGAACCGCAGTATGGCGAGTATTTTTATATTATCTTTCTTTTCAAATGTTAGCTTTGGCTTACATTCGCTAAAAGGGCAGAACGCCCACAAGGTGGATCGGCGGAAACCTACTATATACGGGTGGCGTTAAACCGGTCACTGTGGTTCACTTTGGGGGAGGCATATGTTCAGTGTCCTTTTGCTGATGATGATGATGATTGCTGATATTGTAGTAAAACCGTGAAATGGGCCATGCCGCGTAAATCCACAGTCTAACGACAGTTCTAGCCTAGCGTGTGGGTTGCCCTTACCGGGATTTGAATTTAGGTCTGTCGGTTTCATAGGCACCCACTAGGCCAGACTTGTCGTTAAAACATGCCTTCAATTGGGGTTCCCTTTATTTGGCATAATTTGTTTTGTCCGAATCTTAATACGCATACCAAAGTTTCGCATAATTTATATACGCCGAATGTTAATAATGCCGAATTTTTATTTAGAATAATTCTTTTTCGCCGAATACTAATACTACTTTGTCCGAAAATAAATTATCTTACTATTATTGAGGCCGAAAGTCCGAAAGTGGGTTAGGTTAGAACTGTGACCACAACAGAAAAACAAGGTGGGTTAGGTTAGGTTAGAACAGCGACCACGATAAAAACGCAGTCCGGGGAAAAATCGTAATAACACCATTCAGTCTTTTCAAATTATGCGTACGAACCATTCGGCTTAGTTTAGTTCTGCGTAATAGAATTCGGCGAAAAATAATTATGCGAAATCAGTTTCTGCTTATATACAATTATGCCAACAAAGGGTATGCAATTTAAAATTATTACAAAACAAATTATGCCTAAACAAGAACCCTTCAATAGTACAATACAATTAAAATCAGTTAAGACTTCGGCCAACCTCGGTAATTGTCGTGAATCCCTCGTCTATCACATAGATTTATCAATTTACAGATTTGACCTTTAATTATATATGTTACTCGTTGTCTTATTGAATACAGTAGGTACAAGAACGTCGTTAATGGTGCAAATTTTAGACTTTTCAACACTCGCAAAATCTACGGGTACTTCCCGTGAATTCAGAAACTTGAAATTTGGCACGAAGCACCCAGATCAAGGAAAAATTACGAAAAGCAGACATTTCAAACAAAAAATATTTTTTATAATTTTGAGCTTAGCTTTGTTGTTTTACTATATGAAAATGAAATATTGCCAAAATCGGCCAAGCCGTTTACGAAATTTGAATAAAAAACGGTTGAAGCCGGTTTTTTTTTAATTTTAATTTTATCATTATTTTATTATCAATGATTAATGCGACATAATATCGTACCTACTTACACCAAACAGTAAAATATTGACTCATGTATGTATTCAGCTTCGTTAAATAATGAATGTTCAAATTAATGTCGCTTCTGCATAACAAATTTCCTAGGTCTACCGGTTAATAATGTCATCTTGGCAGGTGCTTAACATTGCGTTTATGATACTTCAAATTAAATGCTACCTAAAAGTAATCGCGGCAATGTATATCGTGTCATTTCCGACTCCGGAATTAAACGATGATACCCGAGAAAACCGAAGTCTTAACTGATTTTAATTGTACTGTAATTATTTATTTCATTACGAGATAGTAGGTATAAAAACAAATTTACTAAAATTACAGAAATTATTCAAGAAAAATAGTTATTTGTTATGCAAGGCTGCAAAGTGGTTATTTGGCGCTAGTGTTGAAATTGAAAGCTGAGCAAGCGAAGGAAGCTAAGATTGAACCATGAGCGAAGCGAATGGTTCAAAGATAGATTCCTGAGCGTAGCGAGGCTTTCAAGACACGAGACGCCAAATAATTTTGCAGTCATGCGGAACACAATTTTTCACCTCACTACAGCGAGGAAAATTCGAGCGGCAAGAAAAACAAGAAAACAAAACTTATCGCGTGATTTTTCAGGGAAATCATATCGGCATCGCTACTAGAATCATTCATTTTTATAGTTCAAACGTTGAGTTCAAAGAGCTTAGCACAGGAAAAATTCGATAAATTTACGTGAATTGTGATAACTTAAAACTTAAAAAAAATTTTTTTTCGGTTGCGTTCAGAAATTACAATAGTATGTAAACCTATATTTCAATTTCTTTATCAAATAAACATTGAAATCGTGTTTTATTTAATGGATTAATTAGTTAAAATATGTTAATTAAACTGAAATACTAACAAAAACCTAACCTTAAAAAATAAAACAAGATTACAAATAGGCACCTATGTATACTGTATAATAAAACCTATTTGACATAAAATAAAGTGTAGGTAAAAATAAAAAAGTTAAAAATCTGTAATCAAAAACATGTTTCTGATTGGTTATTATCTATGGTTATTATGAACTCACCGCGGTACTGCGAACATCGAAGTTCGTATATTGCAAGCATCTTTCTCTTTTACTCCAATGAAAGTGACAGAGACAATCGTCCGAAATTTACGAATATATCGTTTTCGCGGTAGCGCGCCAGTTACGCGTTAAAGGAGTTTTATACTTAAAAGTTACATGCACCACAGAGAATTACAATCATCGGCTTCGAAATTCGAATGACTTTTGCACGCTAGCGGATAAAATAGGCTTTTCCACGCAGATTTCGCGATATAAACTAAGGTTTTCCGAGCGAGTGAGGTGAAAATATAATAAAAATAATAAGAAACTAAACTATTCAAATAGCCCACCCCGCGTCGTTCCAGGTACAAAGGTGCCCATTACACTCGCCGCGTTGCCACGTTGAACAGCAATGGACAACCTTTGTAATACAATAATGACGACCGGTCTGGCCTAGTGGGTAGTGACTCTGCCTATGAAGCCGATGGTCCAGGGTTCGATTCACAGTCAGGGCATTTATTTGCGTGATGAACACAGATATTTGTTCCTGAGTCATGGGTGTTTTCTATGTATGTAAGTATTTATATGTATCTATCTATTATATATATCGTCGTCTAGTACCTGCAACACTAGCCTTACTGAACTTACCGTAGGACTAGATCGATTTGTGTCAGATTGTCCCGAAATATTTATTATTATTATTTATTTATTTACATTGGCCTAGATTCTTATTTGTAATGGTTAAAAAAACAACAATAGATTGTTAAACATTACCACACCTACAATCTACATGTTATTTTGGGTAAAAATAAACCTTATAAGCTACCATTTCCAATTATCAGTCACTTACTGGGTTAGTAATGGCCGGCCAACTTAGGCGAGCCCATCAGTGGGCGGCGCGTGGGAACCAGAGTACTATTGTACGCCGTATAGGGTTAAATTTAAGAATATATTAACTGGATATGATGTTTGCCGTGTGATGCCGGCTGACTAGAATAGCACCACCCCATCTCCCGCGGGTGTCGTAAGAGGCGACAAAGGGAAAAATCCTACGGACGGGCAGCAGCGTCCGTCGAAACCCAATCTACAGCTACTGCGGTCGCCAACCCGCCTGCCAAGCGTGGCGACTATGGCAACTACCCCCAAGATGATACAATTCATATTTGTGGGAGGCCTATGTCCAGCAGTGGACTGTGCGGCTGAAATGTATGATGTTAATTCTGTATTGTTGTTGTGTTTATTAAATAAACGCTTGGCCTAGGTAAGAGCGTGCGATTTGTAAACCGGAGGTTGCAGGTTCAAACCGGATGGCACCTATAAGTATCACGGAGCTACCAAGTATGGCGGATAATTTTACATACTGTCAGTGGCGAGGTGGCAGGTGCGTTGGCGATCGAAGTATCTTTGACGACCGGTCTGGCCTAGTGGGTAGTGACCTTGCCTCTGAAGCTGATGGTCCTGGGTTCGATTCCCAGTCAGGGCATTTATTTGTGTGATGAGCACAGATATTTGTTCCTGAGTCATGGGTGTTTTCTATGTATTTAAGTATTTATATGTATCTATCTATTATATATATCGTTGTCTAGTACCTACAACACAAGCCTTACTGAGCTTACCGTAGGACTAGGTCGATTTGTGTAAGATTGTCCCGAAATATTTATTATTTATTTATTTAAGTATAATCCAGCGCTCTAAGTGTAAAGCTCCTTATTATGTAACGGTTACACAATAGGATTTTATGCAACAGTTACATAATAAGGGGTCTTGTTTTGAAAACAAGGTGTAGTTTTGTAATAATAAACGCTGCACACAGTTTTTTTTCTAGGACTGCAGATAACAGAAATTAATACCTATAGAACAGTAAAATATATTTTTACCTTTTATTATAAAACAGTAAAAATGCAAAAGAAATGCCTTGATTTTTCAAAATGTCTATGTAAATACTATTATTTAAGTTGCTTTTAATGTTTGCAAAACTATTACAACATTTGACAAACATAATAATATTAATTTGGACAGAACCCGTATTTGTACATCGACAATACACCATTTGTCAACAAATTAGGCGAGCATCCAATGCGGCCAGCGTGACCTTTCATCCATCTCCTTAAAGTTCAATTTCTGTTGAAATTAATGTAAAAGGCCAATACCGATTTGGGATTGTGGTTATTAAAAGGGAATTGAGGTTACGCGTATTGCATACGCGCTTTTTCGACTTGAAATGTACCTTCTTGCGTCTAAAATAAGGTTTAAAATCCATTGCTTCTGGCTGAACATATTTGAATATTCCATATGGTAAATGGCGTATAGCTGTTGAGTTCCAAAACAAATTTCTACTTAGTTCCAATGGTGTTAAGGATCAAAGTCACGTGAAGAGATTAGACGTTAATATGACCTTTTTGTATGAGATTGGCTATATGGTAGCGGATATGTTTTGGGTCTTTCAAGATGATGTAATTAGACTTACTTTTGGAGATTTTGTATGAGTAGGGATGTGGAGGGTTTAGGCTTATTAATAGCTTAATACAATGCGATTTTCTTTGGATTTTTTTCTTTTTTCGTGTAAGAAAGTTGGTAATACGGGGTGTAAAGTAAAGGGATTAAAAAGGCGACTGAATTTTTACTTTCTTTGTAATTGTGTGATTAAAGTAAGAATCACCGTTATACCGATACAGCAGTGGCTGTCTGCTGCCTTGCATGGCGTGTCCTGATGTGTACCAGAGCTTACCCGAAACATGTCGCCTCATCATCATCTCAGCCATAAGACGTCCACTGCTGAACATAGGCCTCCTTGAACCTCTACATAAAGTCAACCAATTTGATTTCTAGGCCACTTCAAACCTTGTCACAGTGACGTTAATAAGAGATCTTTTGCGTCTCATATAGATTTTCACTGTGACAACGAACGAAGTGGCCCATAAATTAAATTGGTTGACTGTACCGGTTGGAAGCGACCTGCATCCAGCGTCTTCCTTCCTTAATGAGGTCATCTGTCCATCTTGTGGGTGGACATGTCGCCTACTGCGATATAATTACACTTGAGTTTATCCGTTTGTAACTAAGTAGTATGTATTAAATTGTTTTTTTTTTTTTTTTCTTTTGCCCTGCGTAACACCTCGCTTGTAACTTTTTCAGTCCAACTTAAACCTTTCATGCCAAGCCAACACCACATTTCAAATGCTTCCAGCCTCTCTCGGTCCCCTTGTGTCATCGTCCATTTCACGACCATATACAGCAATACTCCAGATATACCTTTAAATAATTAAAAAAAAATTTTTTGTTTCATTCTTTCATACTTTAAGAAGTGACATTGAATGTATTTTTTTACGATTCCGTGTGATTGCACTCATGCATTAAGGTTCATGGTCATAATCGGAAACGCCGGAACTTTTGAATCGATTGAGTCACACGATATTTTCACATGCCACTGTTGAGGCAGAGAAAGAATAAGCTATAGAGGTTCCAACAAGAGATTTTACTCTGGAAATTTTAAGTTTCTAGCCTTGGTGACAGGCACCCTGTATGATTGAATCATGACAAAGGGAGCGAATTACATTTCTAATTTAATTCAAAATTTAACTAACATTATAAAATAAATAAACAAAATAGAACGTCAACTAACGGTTTAATCGTATCGTTCTATTTTTGAACTCGTAACGACTGTTTGATAACGTTATCGGCGCTCGAGTCGGGGTATTGTGTCGTTAATGGGTTGGCAGTGACCTCCGATCGGCTTCCATTGAAGCTCGCATTTGACTGTCGGTAGCCTGTTCGGAACTAGATTAGTAATCGTGATCAAATTTAACAATCAGCACGGATATAGTTGAAGAACTTATTACAGCACCCGGCCTGTGTAGTAGTAACGTATGTACACGCATGTCGGCATTCTACAGTGTGTAATTCTTATACGGGCGAATCTCTTAACGGAGGGTAGAATAGGACATAAGAAATATGTTTAAATAACTTTTGCTTAGAAGTACAATAAATTTTTTATCCATATAAAAAAAATCGGCCCGCAATGTAATGCAACACACTCGAGTTAAGCACTCGTTGACAGTTAGTTTCAAAAGCTCATATCGCGTAATGTTCGCAGTACATTACTGCTCAGAAATTTTACAAAAATTAATTACATATGTATAATAGGTATAATTAAAGAAAAACCTTTTGGTTAATGAATATACTGGTAAATCCTATGTCTGGTTTAATTCTTCGCCCGTATTAGACTTACACACAGTATATTCAAATTCTGACGTAAGTTCCATATTAATCCTCTGCACAACTACATAGACATGGTGCTTCAGTTAAGGTTTTCACCTATAGCATGGTTGCCATTTTATTGTCTAACGCACTATCCGTCAATTTCTCGTCACAGATGTTGGACCGTGATAGATATATTGTGACAAATGATAAAAACCCGATAAAATCAGGCTAGCTGATTGCATTTTATTAAAGTTGGTCTATTTTTTCCATGCATTAACTAATTGGATAAATTTAAAAACTCGACAGTTTTATAAGTCGTTGCTATAGACATGTTTCTTGGCTTGTTTACGAAAAAAGTTTATAAAATTACCATTGAAATGTAAAGGTTCAAAAGAGGGCCCATAAGTTAGGAAGTAATATGCATATCAATTGGACCCGGGTTTTTCCTTAAACTACGTCCAACACTGAGAGGTAGGGCACAGCGAAGTACCATCACGCTTGAGTCTGGAGAAGCCCAACTGGGAAGTACCTCCTCCTTACAGAAGACCACAGCCATAGCACTGCTACCTTTCAGGTATGTAGCGCTCTGTTCCTGATGGTGAGTAAGGTTTCCAAAGCTCCAACCCCCCTTAAAGGCCGGCAACTCCCCTGGTGTTGCGGATGCCCATGGGCGACGGTAATTGCTTACCATCAGGCAATCGCCTGCTCGTTTGCCATCTTTGTCATAAAAGATAAATTGAGTTAACTAAAACTTAGCATAGAGTCTTTTAACGACATTCATAAAGAATCGCTATATAATTTATAAATAACGCTTTTAGGTTCGCGATATGTTTCCTATTTCCATACCCCCAAATATTTTTTGGTGCCTGTGGTGCCGGTTGACTAGGATGGCACCACCTAATCAACCACGGGTGTCGTAAGAGACGTCAATCAGTTTTAATATGACGTTTTTTTTTCTTTTTTCAGTTCAAACCCCTTTTCAGTACCAATAAGTTTCTCGTGCGAAATATCATTTGATATTTACCAGTCGCTTTTCGGCGAAGATAAACATCGTGAGGAAACCAGATTAATTCCAATCAGGCCTAGTTTACCCTCTGGGTTGGAAGGTCAGATGGCAGTAGCTTTAGTAAAACTACGCCAAATCCTGTGAGTAGTTGCCAAGCGGACCCAAGGCTCTCTTGAGCCGTGGCAAATGCCGGGACAACGCGAGGAAGAAGATGATGATGATTATATTTTCTTTTTTATATTATTTTGTCCTTTCTGTACATCTCTACTCACTTCAGCCTACTTTTCTTTAGCCGTTTACGTTCTTCGGAACACGCGACAATTCTGCCGAAACTGTATCCCCAAAACAGCCCATACCGCTTAACAATTAAGGTTCATTTTTCGATGGAAGCCGCGAATGATTTCAGGAAATAATCGTTGGCATTTAAACGCAATAATAAGATGCATTTGTAGAAGAAAATTACCTGGAAACTGCCTAATTACGAGCGGATATTAATGCATACTTGGAACGAGTAAGGAAATAGGTTATTTAATGGCTTCCATTAGGAATTACACGTTTATTTCAAGTCACGGAAGTATAAAAGAGTATTAAACAATGAATCCGAATGTTCTATTGACTTGACAAAACCTTTGACCTAGGTCAAGAAGTTATGACAGGTGGCAAACGAGCAGATGGATTGCCTGATGGTAAGCAATTACCGTCACCCATGGGCTACACTCAGGGATCCGTACCCTTACCATTAGTTGTGAGATAGACGTTTTCGATAACGAGAATCGAGTTTACTATCTGTGCATCTCGTTCGTACTAAAATAGTTAAAATGCTCGAAAAGGTCAATGTCACAACTCATGGTAAGGGATACGACGGCGACGTTACATATTCCATTCTCACGTCGTATTTAACATGGTTTGACAGCTGTCTCAATATTTTTAACCGACGAAAAAAAACGGTTTTCAAATCGACGCGTATTTTTTTTTACGGACAACTCTTTACAGAAAAGTCCAATTTTGATATTTCTTTTTATATCTAATTGCGGTTCAATATACTTCAACGCAAACTTGACTTTCATAAGAGTCTTCGACTTATGCCAATGACTTCACGAAGTTAGATTATTTATTTAATTACTATTGATCTTACTATGTAATTAGTTAATTAGTTAAAATATTAATAATTGAACTAAGTTTCAAGTCAATATGAGACTAAGGTTAGTCTGAATGTCGTACGCTGTTTCAAATTCAACATCATCATATCACCCGAAGGACGTCCACTGCTGGACATAGGTTTTTTTAGGGACTCGCTACGTGGTTGTGGTTAGATCAAGGGTCAGATTCAGAAGGCGGTAATCCTGGACACGGCGTGCATAGTCCGGCGGTTCCTTTCTCTGCAGCCCAAACCACCGGCAGTCTGGGCCCTGCCCAGTTGCCGTCGGCCTCTAGGTTAGGTTAGTAAAAAAAATTAAAAACAAAATTTCATATTTTAAAAGTGGACTGTGTCAACTGTTTAATTGCCAAAAAATACGACTTAAAATATTTAGATTTGCTTTTGATGTAGTAAAACTACTATACAAATTAAAAAATAAAATAGATGAGATGTACATAATAAAAACCGACGAGGACCTTCGGCATTCGAGACATCCCTCATACCTGCAAGAAAAGTACTCGGGAGATGGTTAATGCTTACCATAAGGAAATCAATTGTCAATTGGGATGGATCTGCCAAGTATCAGCTGGCCGCTTTGGATTCAATGGAGCACCGTGCTCGCAGACTCATTGGCGATTCTGAGTGTAAGGTTACAGAGCCTGGAGCACCGTCGCAGGATTGCTAGTTTGTCTGTGTTTTACAGGATACATTTTACGAATTCGCTCCCTTCGTCTATATTCCCGGTAAGATATAATTTGGGTCTTTTCAATGCAAGAGTGAATAGGCTGTTACTGAACCAACGTGCTACACCCTCGACCTCGTCGTCCCTTACCATCATGCGACTGAAATCAACGCATAAAAAAAATCCGTCTGATCGTTAGCCACCTTTAAAAAAAATTCACCTATTTTTTTTTTGTCAAAATATAATAAAGAGACATAACCTTGACCTGTTTGAACAAGCCGGTCGCGTGGTTACTTAGTGGCTACTTGGGAACCAATCGCGTGTTTGCGTTTGGCCAATCAGAAATCATTATACAACTAAACAGTGCCCGGCTTGACAAGTAACAATTTTCGACCCTCGATATTAAAATGTACAATGTAGGTTTCCGCGAATGCATTTTTCACTAGATGGCATTACCATTAAAGTCATTGGTGTTAGGCCTTGGGAAGCAGTTACTTAAATGTATTTTAAAGAATACATTTATTTACAGAAATTACAATCGTATTATGATAACTACCAGTACTTAACTAGTTACAGTATAAAATCTAAAAAAGGCCCTTGAGGTATTGTACCAAGGATGCTGGCGGCATTTCCTCGTTGTATCGCAATGCTGATACGTTATGCGAGGAAGCCGCCAGTTCTTCGGTCACCAGTTAAATCAACAAAGATATCCTTAAACTACGTCCAACAATGAGAGGTAGGGCACAGCGAAGTACCATCACGCTTGTCTGTAGAAACTCAACTGGGGAAGCTATCTTTCAGGTATGTAGTGTTGTGTTGCACCATGTTTCAAATTTCGACAGTAAAAGATATGGAGAAAAGCAAACCAGATACTCATATACTGCTTAAATACATGACATGAGATTGTCTTCGGTTACATTTTTTTGAGGATGGAGGTAAATTAATATAATTTTTGGTTCGACACGTCGAGATGAATTTTAAATTAGTATACGCGATTTAATCCGTTTTCGTTGTTTTATTTCACATGACATGAGTTTTTGCTAGTTCCTTTGTACTCCCAAGCAGAAGTAAAGTTATAGTATTTAAACTAGCAAATGGAAAAATATCGAAAACAAAATTGTTATTCAACTTCCGTCCCTATTTCAATGACAATAGCGTATATAAAATCTCTAACTGCCATTTAAAGTCACAGTAAATGTTAATGGCACCCGTGTAGCCGTAATGCGGCCGTTATGCGCTTTTTGGTCGAATAACGGTGCTCGAAGGTGCTTAAAAGCGTTTATAGCGCTGAGAGGTTGACGTTTAAGGAATTTTACTGAGGGCATGCACTAAAACAGCTGGTTGACGTTCTCGTAAAAATGTTCCTGGATGGAATAGTCCTCTAAGGATTTTAATTATAACTTTTTAATTAATATTCCACTATGTGATGCCTGACTAGAATAGCACCACTTCATTGGACGTTGGACATAGGCCTCCCCAAATATGACTTGTATCAGGGGTAGTTGTCGTAGTCGCCACGCTTAACAGGCGGGTTGGCTACCACAGTAGCTGTAGATTGGGTTGCGTCGGTTTTTTCCCTTTGTAGCCTCTTACGACACCCGCAGGAGGAGATGGGGTGGTGCATTCTAGTCAGCCGGCATCACACTGTTACACATGAAAAAATACAATAATGAGAATAAAACTAACCCCTTACCCTTTTTTTGGACCCGGGTTCTTAAACTACGTCCAACAATGAGAGGTAGGGCGCTGCCAAGTACCATCACGCTTGAATCTGGGGCACCCCAACTGGGGAAGTACCCTTACAGAAGACCACAGCCATAATAGCACTGCAATTTTTCAGTTATGAAGTGTTGTGTTCCTGATGCTGAGTAAGGTTTCCAGAGCTCCAATCCCCTTTAAAGGCTGGCAACGCGCTTGTGACCCCCTTGGTGACGGTAATTACTTACCATCAGGCAATCCGTCTGCTTGTTTGCCACCTTTGCCATAAAAAAACCTAACCTTTTATCAATTTTGTATGGTATCCATACAGTTGAAGTCAGTGCTTCATTAGGGAGCTCACCTGTCTGAGACATCGCTCAGGATTGGGGTTGTTCCGTATCCATTCCAAGATAGCAGGGAATCCATTTTTTTTATATTTCGGCACAATCTTACACAAATCGACCTAGTCCTACGGTAAGCTCAGTAAGGCTCGTGTTGTAGGTACTAGACGACGATATATATAATATATAGATACATATAAATACTTAAATACATAGAAAACACCCATGACTCAGGAACAAATATCTGTGCTCATCACACAAATAAATGCCCTGACTGGGATTTGAACCCAGGACCATCAGCTTCATAGGCAGGGTCACTACCCACTAAACCAGACCGGTCGTCAATCCAGCATCAGAAAACATCCCCGAAGCACTAGAGAACCGAGGCACTATGTTGTCTAAGAGCTTAAACTTACAGAACTTCCTCAAGGTAAACCTTAAATAAATGTCTCCAAAACTTGTCCTACCCCGGATTGCACTCACTTAAAACTGTTTGGCGCTATCGCCCTGTTTGTTTTAATAGTATTTAACATACACTACTTAAAAATAAGAACTGCTGACTTTACCTTTAAAAAAAAAACCTCTAAAAAATTAATACGTCGAGTTGCGCAGTCGTACTACCTATCTTAGCCTAATTAAGTAATAATAATTATACAACGCGACATTGCGTCTAGCATTATGGGCACTTTTGTATCAGAAATGGTAAATTTAGGTACCTATAAGGTTTCTTGGCGAGATAAAGCTATATATATGTAATATATATTTATGATAGTATATGTGTATTATGTATTTGTTTTATGTTTATGTATTATATGTATGGTAGTCTGTGTATATTCAATTTAAAAACTGTATTGGTTGCACCGCCTACAATCTTTTCTGTTTTGTCCTAAGGTTGACTGGTAGAGAATGCCTCATGGCATTAAGTCCCCTTTGTACGTTAATTATGTGTAATATAGATTAAATAAATAAATAAATATAAAACTTTTTTTTTTATTTTGCATATTTTGTTCTTATAATATTTAAATTATTATATGTTTGTTTGGATTTTTGCAATATAATAAATTGTTGAGTATCATAAGAAGCAATATTAGTACAATTATTCGTACGAAAAACTTGTCTAAAGCAGCTTGCCTATGTAGTAGTAATGTATCTGTACACGCATGTCGGCGTTCTATATTCAAATTTTGACGTAAGTACGATTTTTTTTGAAATAGCACCTAACACCGCGTCCGGTTCGTGGAGTAATTTTTGGCCGTAACGACCATCACTCACACATGCACACGCTATTCTGATGTGAAGTCAACATAATATACCATATAATACAATTAAAACTGTTGTGAGCCATGTTACTACTAGCTAGTTACAAACGGATAAACTCACGTGTACTTATATCGCAGTAGGCGACATTTTTTAAATACAACGACGGTGGCAAACAAGCATATGGCCTGATGGTAAGCAGTTACCGTGCCCATGGAGGCCTGCAACTATAGGCTCGCATCCAAAAAGCTCGGTGTGCTCAATAGATTGAGGAGATACTTTACTCCGGGGGCAGGGATAGCTTCTATACAAGTCGCAAGTCAGACCCCATATGGAGTACTGTCAGCAGCAGAAGTGGCTAAGCGTTTGAGGTGTTCAAAATGAGGTCAACACATCTCTATTGTCAAGAGAATAAGAGCGCGTGTTGGTCATTTGAACACTTTACCCGCTCAGCCTTTTGCTGCTGACTGTACTGCTATCACCTGACCTGTCCAGTCAAAAATGTTTCGGGTTAGCTCTGGTTCCCATTTTCAAATCGAGTCAGGACACACCGCTGTAACGCATGTAACTAAGTAGTAAAACATTTATTTCTCTCTTTTTATGTAATGGTCAGTTATATTTTTCTGTTAATACCCTTATTAAACCTTAATATCCATATAGATTGCTTATAAATATACATTTATTTACAGAAATTACATCGTATTATGATAACAATTATGATTGCATTGGTTACAAATGTCTGTTTAGCAGTCTTATTTACAACTAGTCTAAGGTAAGATAAGTAAATAGGATTACAGCACTCATGGAAGCCTTTAAAAGCCTTTAAAAGCAGTTAAACAGCTCGACAGGTGGCCTATTAAGTAATGGAAGGATTAACTTGAAAGCATAAGGTTTTATTGGTTTTCGTTCTGCTCTTTTCTGTATTTAAATAAATCTGATCGCTTTTGTGTATAAATAGGTGAAAAACTTAACTGCAGAACAATGTCTATGTAGTTGTGTGCAGGGAATAGGGAACTTATGTCAAAATTTAAATTATAGAAAGTTGACGTGCGTGTATACTTATATGTCTAGTGAAAACTATCTTCTATAGTATCTGATATCGTTTTCACCTCACTAGCTTGGAAAGAAGAAACTGTTTTATTCTTTAAAAACAGATCCAGAGCTCCAACCCCCCTTAAAGGCCGGCAACGCGCTTGTGACTCCCCTGGTGTTGCGAGTGCCCATGGGCGACGGCAATCCGTCTGCTCGTTTGCCGCCTATGTCATAAAAAAAAATATAGCAAAATTGCTCATTATTCATCAAAGTGCTCCTCCTTACACAAGATTTGTGTTCCTGATAGTAAGGTTCCCAGAGCTCCAACACCCCTTGAAGGCTTGTGACTCCCTTGGTGCCCATGGGCGAAGGTAATTGCTAGGTAATCCGACTGCTCGTTGGCCACCTTTGTCATAAAAATAGACAATTATGCAACATAGTATTAGGTAAGCCGGTGTGACCTAGTGCCCGCAGTCTTACCTAACGTCCGGCCTTTGAGGCGGTTATATACAGGGCAGTTTGGGTAAAGACACTATGAGTAACTAAGAAAAAATCAAATTAGTTGAAATAGATAACATATACTTAAGAAAAAACGACGAGGACCTTCGGTGTTCGAGACGGGATTCGAACCCGCATCTCCAGCTATCGCGGCTGACGCCTTAACAAATTTGGCCACCCGTACACAGTGGAACCCGTCGAAATTAATCAAGTATATGTGATCGTTTATTTAAACGGCTTTAGGCACCGTTTTACCAGCTCTAAGGTGAAAAACTACGTGTTTGCACCTCCTATATGAATACCTTTCTATTTCATACCGGAAGACTTAGCGTTGGAAGGCCTCCAGCTATGTTCATTGATCCGCTTTGCCGCCTACTCACGTTACACCGTCACGTGTCCTACACGTCGCCCTCCCGAGCCCGAGCCCTCCGTCGACCCACCGGGGCGGCCCGGGCCCGAGCAGCGCCCGACATTCGAATATTGACATTAACACGAGCGTCGTTCCATACAGCCATTTGTTGCGAGTAGACGATCGTCACACGCCCGTCGACATAGCGCCGACATCACATCGCCTTCCCGAGCCGAGCAGAGCCTTTTTACATAGCTGTAACGGCCGTCGCATGACCGGCCGGAGCCCGGGCCGTGGCTCGGAGGGCTCGGTGATCACGTGATTCATTCCATACAAAATGTAGCGACGGTGGCCTCGGGTCGGCGACGGGCCGCTCTAATGTGAGTCTACCTTAACTCTCTAAAAAACCACGTAATCTACCATTGGGCGGGATGTATGTATCTTTGCCACCAATATGTTATTATATCATCATCATGATAGCCGAAATACGTTCACTGCTGGACATTGGCTTCCCTCAGAACGACCCAAGAAAACATTGCGGGCAGTTGGCGGGGCACATTGCGCGCAGAACCGATGGCCGGTGGGACGGAAAGGTTCTGAAGTGGCGACCACGAACCGGAAGACGCAGCGTAGGTAGGCCTCCCATAAGGTGGACCGACGACCTAGTTAGAGTCACGGGATGTGGAAGGCACAGGATCGGTCTTTTTGGGACGTAATTATATTATCGTCGGTAAATAGTTTCATGAACAGCTCTTGACAAGTCACGATCCTTAGATGCTATCCGTTTCGATATGAGATTTATTAGAGCATGGGCACATTAGCGTTTCCGTTTTGCGTTTTCTCGGCGTTTCCATATAAAATTGTACGCTGCGTGAACGTGTCGATTACTATGGAATCGCCAGGAAAACGTCGACTGACCGCCGCTAGTGTGACCGGGTCCTTAGTACTCTATTGGAAGTTTGTGTAACTATTGTCGTATTTCTCGATTTATTCAGACGGACGGACATTATTCATCTACGATCAACATTAAGTAGTAGTGCATTGTCCAGTCGCCATCGGATATATCGGAGCTGTGGAGGCGGTCACAAATATCTGAACAACACTTCTATTGTCAAGGCGATAAAGTGCATGTTCAGATATTTGTGACCACCTCCATAGCTCTGATATATCTGATGGCGACTGTCCTATTGTGCATTGTAGTGATTTGTCTATGCCGCACAATGCATTGTGACTACTGCCGCTAAACTGCAAGAGGGCAGGGAGAACCACCCATTTAAAAAAAAAGTTTTGTTTTCTTTGTCTATGTGGTAGAGTATAGTAAAATCGTAGGCACAAAAGTGACTTTCAAACCAATATAGTATATTACTACAGAGGCCGGGAAGTAAGAGGTTACCGGCCGAATAAATGTAGAATGTTACGAGGCTGACAACCCCTTGTTACGCCGAGGTGTGTATGCTCAAACATGCAATATACCTATAGGTAATAGTTAAAAGAAAACACCGGTTCTAACCCTACACCCTCTGACCCGGAAACTCGGTGGGACTTATTTTTTCAAAACAGTACTACAAAAGATATCTTAAACATATTACATAAAAATGCGTTATTCTATAAGAAAACATATCCAACAATTACAAAAATTTACCGCCAAAGAAATTACGGCCAAAAAATCGATTCAAAATAGTACATTTCGATACTAGTAAAAACAATTTTTTTTCGACGAGGGTGACAGTTGGAGCCCGAGTGAAACGAGGGTCATAATCACTGGAGTGTTAAAGAAATTTTTACACGTGTATCGAACCCAATTTTTCATAACAAGTGCCTAAAAAAGTTAAATTTACGCATGCGAAGCGTGAGCAAAGTGCACTTTTTGCGCACTAGTTAAAATATATATTCTGCAAATGTTGTCCTCTCTGTATAACAACCGCGGCAAGTTAAACTCGGTAGTATTTGCATACAGAACACATATAAAATCCGCCATGTTTGCCGTCCGTCTGTTTGTTTTGCTCGTTATTCTTGTTTGACGGAGATCCCTGAAGCGACAATTTCATAATTCTGCTCGCGTTGTCCCGGCATTTTGCCACGGCTCATGGGAGCCTGGGGTCCGGAAACTAATCCCAGGATTTGGCGTAGGCATTAGTTTTACGAAAGCGACTGATATCTGATCTTAAAACCCACAGAGTAAACTAAGCCTAATTGGGATTAGACCGGTTAATGTCACGATGTTTTCCTTCACCGAAAAGCGGCTGGTAAATATCAAATGTTTCCGTACAAAAGATCCGTAAAACTCATTGGTACAAGCCGGATGGAACCTGCAACCTCTGGATTGCAAGTCACCCGCTCTTACCGCTAGGCCAAATGTCCCATAAGTAGGGAGAGGACTGTGGAGGGGCGTTAGTGGGCACTCGGACCCCGGCACCAAAAGGAGCCACGTTGTATTTTGCGTCGAGACTCTTACATTTATTTAGCAACTATATAGAAGCGTCAGTCTGCGTCGGTAAGCCAACGTGAACGGCCCATTATTATGCTCCTCGTTACGGAGTGAAACATATATATCGAGCAATATTCGATTTATAACAAGAGAGTTACCCGTTTCTAGGTATACATTTAATAAGTTTGTATGTCACGATAGTGTTTTGTTTAAAACCATTATATTCATTTGTTTTTAATTTCTCGACCGTTCCTTTAGCTGTGCCGGTTCCGTCAAGATGGGAAAGGGCTAGTGTGTATACCCTTCTATAATATTAAAACATAACATATGCATATTTTAGCATCGAACTAAACCCAACCTAATGTGGCCCACTTTTCCCAAATTTCCATAATAGGGACACAGGTGGTCTTAATGCATGAAGCGAATGCCACACACTAACTTAAGCACGGTTTATTAGGTTATACGATGCAGGAACTGCGAGGTTCCTTAACATACCTATAGACTAGGAGCTAGTGCTGTAATGATATGTTTTTATGACAAAGGTGGCAAACGAGCAGGCGGATGTCGTAAGAGGCGACAAAAGGAAAAATGCGGGCAGCAGCGGCCGTCGAAACTCAATCTACAGCTACTGCGATCGCCAACCCGCGTGCCGACTATGGCAACTACCCCCAAAATGATACAAGTCATATTTGTGGGAGGCCTATGTCCAACAGTGGACTGCGATGTAATTAAATAACTAATGAAATTACAGAATTCTAGCAGACGTTTCTGCATAATAAAAAATAATTTAGAATTGGGTAGCACATTGTTATCGATGAATTCTCAATGTAAATTGAGACTTCGATGTCGTTAAGTGTTCAATACCCTGACGGAAGATGTCGCTAGACGTCACCCATGATGACGTATACCACGAAGGATAAGATAGAAAAAAATTGACAAGTCTAAGCGGTACTCGGATAGCACAATTGGAAGTGCACAAAAATTTATTATAAAGTTTAATCAGAAAAAAAGCAAACATGAAACTTCTAAAAACTACATCTACATCTACATGAAACTTACAAACAACTAAAAAAATAAAAACTTTGATTGCAGTATTACGACCTATTAAAAAATAACATAGTCTTTATATTTTTCGTCAAAATATCCCATGTACTATATAAATATCGTGGGACGTTAAAAGGTACTTTCTATTCATGTCCCATAGTCTTGTGACACCGTGTATAACTCTTGATAAAATTATAGGCAATGAAATAAGTCCCTAACATTTTCTCCAAACAGTAATAATAAATTGTTCTAAATTAAACTGCAAATAAAATATAATCCTTTTTCATCCATTTTGTTCCAGTTCATTAGTTCTATATCCATAGGCAGCCATTTTTATTGCCTGTGCTTCTTCCGTCACTTTCGCACGTATAAGATTGTTAAAACGAGACAGCTGTAAAATGAGATAAGTCTTTGATTATATTACACGGGTGAAGAAACGGGTCGAGATAAAAAAATTGACGGCTTCGCAGAAACTTGATCTACAACTAAGGCCGTCGTCAACCCGCCTGCCGAGCGTGGCAATGGCTAAACCAAGATTTAAAATCCTATTTGGGGAAGGCCCATGGAATGACAATTTGGAGCGAAGCCGAACCGGTACTTCATCTTCCTCGTTGTCCCGGCATTTTGCCAAGATCCGCTTAGCAACTAATCCCAGAATTTGGCGTAGGCACTAGTTTTACGAAAGCGACTGCCATCTGACCTTCCAACCCAGACGTTAAACTAGGCCTTATTGGGATTAATCCGGTTTCTTCACGGCATTTTCCTTCATTATATCCCGTCGAAGCGATGCCTAAAGTTATTGCTTCTTATTACATGAAATAAATGGGTGTATGTATGTACAAAAAAAAAAAAAAAATAGATGACATATACTTAAAGAAAAAGTTACGAGGACCTCCGGCATCCGACACGGGATTTGAACCCGCATCTCCAGCTATCGCGAATGATGCCTTTGCCTTTGCAGACGTCAGACGCGTATTTTTAAGTATAAATAAATAAATAAATAATACTTATTCTTATTCTTAAATATTTCGGGACAATCTTACACAAATCGACCTAGTCCTACGGTAAGCTCAGTAAGGCTTGTGTTGTAGGTACTAGACGACGATATATATAATAGATAGATACATATAAATACTTAAATACATAGAGAACACCCATGACTTAGGACCAAATATCTGTGCTCATCACAGTCATCACACAAATAAATGGGATTTGAATGGGATTTGAACCCAGGACTATAGGCTTCATAGGCAGGGTCACTATACCCACTAAGCCAGACCGGTCGACAAGTATATATCATCTATTTAAATTTATAAACTTATTTTAGTAACTCCTTAATCCAGTCAAGATCAAAAAAATCGAATCAACTAAAGTGGCAAAACATGTATACATATACCGTAATAGCAAGACAATAAAGTGCATGTATACAAATTATGGAACTTTGACCGCATCTATACACCGTGCCCGTTAATAACCCGAAAGATTCTAACCACTTATTCCTGATGCTAAAACAAGTAAAAAACGTCATACAAGTTTTGGAAAATTTAACCAAAAAAAATTTTTATTTTACTTTTTTTTTTAATTTTTTGAAAGTTTGTAAGCATAGAAAGTAAATTTGATTAGGAAAAATATCGCTCAAAATGTTTTTTATTTTATTTCATATCATAACTGGTTAAAGAAAAGTGTTCCTTGTTACATTGACATTTGTGTCGCTATGGATGTCGTTAGACTAGGCGCCACAGTGGTAAAATCGTCTTTGTACGGGCATATTTCATTGGGTTACAATAATTTTTATGGTTTTTTCTAATTGGCGTTAACTCCGGAACTCAGGCGAATTTGACCTAAAGTCATATAATGTTTTTTCCTTTCTTTTGACCTCAGGAATGCTTATTATGAATCTTTCGGGTTATTGACGGGCACGGTGTATATGTGACGTTGACTGTACTATATTGGCCCAGAGGCCATTTGTAGGGACAAATACGATGGACCAAAGGGTGTGCTTTATGGAGGGGCTTGTTACGGAACAATACATCCCCTGAATATATGGCGTGGGTGTAATAAGTATGGTGTTGTATGGGGCTGTAATTAGGTTAAGTTATAAGATGTAGCGGAAAATACGCCTATGAAAAAAGGTGTACGGTATTTATTTATTACCTATGTCCAGCAGTGGACTTCTTTCGGCTGACATGATGATGATGATGATGATGATGATGATTCAAGCTTCAAATATTGCAGAAAAAAAAACTTAATTTACAAAAGGCGTATTTAATGCCAGGGTAGGCTTTTAAGAAGTTTTTCGTCCTTACTCTTAAAAACATTGTATATTTTTTTTTATGAATAAGGCCAATGTGGGTAAGACCGTCTATCTGGAAAGACCGTCTACCAACCAATTTCCTACATTATCAAATAGGCATTTAATATCATATGACGGACTTCCCTTAAAAATATAGTATGCCGGTTCTACCCACATTGACCTTACATCTAATAGTCTTGTTTCCTTTTTTTTATTTCCTTAAAGATATACTACACTTATAGGCACAAATTTGTATTTGTTCTATTTAATCATTCCTATGACTATATATCTTGCTGTTTAGTACAATAAGGCGTATACATATACTACTCAAAAGAAAATAAGGGCCACTTAGTATTTTGATCGTTAAATGAAAAAAGTGATCAGAGGCAATAAATTTGAATTAAAATAACAATATTATGGAGGCATTTTTTTATTTAGGCTTATAATTATTTATTTAGGTAGTCAATTGTTTTACTTATTTCCATTTGTTTGAAATTAGTCCACTGGCAGCAGAAAAAGTAAACAGAAAATTATATATTATATCAGAACTGTATATGTTTCTAATCCAAACAACAGAAAAAAGTCGAAATCGGTCCATAAATAACGGAGTCCTAAGGTAAGATACATAAATAATGAACATACAACTGAATTGATAACCTTCTCTTTTCGAACTTGGTTAAAAATACAATGGTTTCTAGATGTACAGATTTAATGTCAAACGATTTTCAATCGGAAAAACTCGGATCTCGACATGACATATATTTGCATATCTATGAATATGGAGCTTTATTGTTGTGTCAAATGTCAATTAAAAAGTACATTTGTTATTGATGTTGACATAAATTAGAGTAATTATTTGAATTTTATCGATCTCTTATTCTACTTTTTTCGTGAGATTCGACCATATCAATTGTATAGAATCGGGTAAATCACGTCACACGGGTAACATGTCAATATTCGACTTACAAAACGGGTGTTACCCGCTCCTATACAATTCACATATTTATCATTTTAAATGAACGCGAAAACGCTATGTCTTGTGTCTTGTTCCCACCCCAGGGACAGGGTTCCGCGCGGTATAGTCCGCGATAATTGTTGGTATTCATAATAACTACACCTTGAAATACAGCATATAATCTTGTATATTTTCTTTATTTACAATAAATATTTAAATATATAATATATTTTTTTTTATTTTTACGAAGGAGATTAGGTACACAGAAACATACAATGGAATTATACAAACAAATATAGGTATTAATATTAGATACAGTAGTTTCCTTATACGAATCTCACTGGGAACAATGTACCTATCCAAATCATAATGTGACAAAAGAAATATTAGAAATTTTTAGGGACAATCTTACACAAATTGACCTAGTCCTAAAGTAAGCTCAATAAGGCTTGTGTTGTCGGTACTAGACGATATATATAATAGATAGATACATATAAATACTTAAATATATTATAGAAAACACCTATGGCTCAGGAACATGAATCTGTGCTCATCACACAAATAAATGCCCTGACTGGCAATCGGACCCAGGACCATCTACTACCCACCAGGCCAGACCGGACGTCAAAACGTCGTAAAATATTAAGAATACTTAACTATTGACATCAAATGTAAATGTTACTTTCCTCTAACCATGCAGGTGAAGCTGCGGGCATCATCTAGTCCAAAATAAACGCCAGCAATATCAGACACCAGTAAATTTGGAATACCCGCAGAGCAAAGGACATTAAACGTTTTTTTTTATATAAATTAACACCACAATTTATCACACCGCCCGTTAGGACTGTCGCCGGGGAAATAATGAGCGTTTTATATAAATGGCCTCGTGGCTTAGTTGGGACTCTGCGAGGTCCCGGGTTCAAATCTTATGTTTTTTTAATACAACGACGGTTGCAAACAAGCGTACGGCCCGCTTGATGGTAAGCAGTTACCGTAGACTATGAACGCCTGCAACTCCAGAGAATTCACATACACGTTGCCTACCCTAAAAGTTGTTGGAGCTCTGGGAACCTTACCACCAGGAACACAACACTACATACCTGAAAGGTAGCAGTGCTATCATGGCTGTGGTCTTACTATGGTTTGATTATGCAGGTTGCAAGACTTTGCATCGCATACAAGACATGGAATGAGTCTGTAATATATAAAGGAAAGATAAAATTTGGGTCTTATCAAGGCAAGAGTGAATGCTGTTACTGAACCAGCGTGCTGCACTCTCGACCTCGTCGACACTTACCATCTGGTGCGACTGAGGTCAAGCGCTGGTCAGTTTTGTATAAAAAAAACTACATCTCGTTCAAATCTTATGATATTTGATTATGGAAGTTGGAAGGCCTTGCATCGCAATAAGGAACATACAATAAAATGACAATTTCGCTTTTCTCCGACATGCATGCAAGCATCTCTCTCTCTTTTATTTATTTACTAGCTTTTGCAGCCATATATGCCCGTCTTTAAAGTATGGTTGCATGATAATTATCCTATGTACTTTCTCGTAGCTCAAACTCAAAATTTCATCCCAATAGGTTCAGCGGTTTAAGCGTGAAGAGATAGACAGACATACAGTTTTCCGTAGCATTGTGCAGACATTTTACTAAACAAACAGGGTTTTATTTATACCAGACTGACCATCGTTTGACCTCAGTCACAACTGGTGGTAAAAGTGTCGAAGATGTCGAGTGTGTAGCACGCTGGTTCAGTAACAGCCTATTCACTCTTGCCTGGAAAATACCCGAATTATATTTTTCCGGGAATTCAGAAGAAGGGAGCGAAATCTTTCCTTAGCAGTCCGCATTAGGAAGGTAGAATCGAATTGCTTCATGCGAATGAATGGAATATTCACAACGTAAGCTCAGCCGCTCCCTCGCCTGGACGTCCGGTGATGGAAGAGAGATGACGGAATTTTAATCGCGTAATTCCTGTGCACGCTCTCCTTAAATATATCCTGTAAGACACAGAAATACTAGCAACCCTGTGATGGTGCTCAAATCTCTATAACCATAAACTCACTAACTCAGGATCGCCAATCAGTCTGCGAGCTCGGTGCTCTACTGAGTCCAAAGCGGCCAGCTGATACTTGGCAGACCCGTCCCAAAGGTGGCAACAGTGCTCCATACACGAACCTAAACTTGGTAAATTGTTTATAAAGGTTAGAATATCCGTTATTTTTTATTATTTCTGCTGGCGAATATCTTCGATATTTAAATCGAAAGAAAAATAGAAAAATTTGACTCGGAGCGGGACACGAACCCACAACCACTGGATCACTAGCCCAGTGCACTTCCAATTGTGCTATCCGAGTACCGCTTAGACTTGTCAAATTCTTCTATCTTATCCTTCGTGGTATACGTCATCATGGGTGACGTGTAGTCACATCTACCGTCAGCGTATTGAACACTTAACGGCATCGAAGTCTCAATTTACATTGAGAATTAATCGATAACAATGTGCTACCCCATTCTAAATTATTTTTTATTATGCAGAAACGTCTGCTGGCGAATATCTTCGATATTTAAATCGAAAGAAAAATAGAAAAATTTGACTCGGAGCGGGACCGAGTCAAATTTTTCTATTTTTCTTTCGATTTAAATATGTTAGAATATCCGTTTTGTGACTACTTGCCTAGTTTTACGGTACACGAAATCAGTTAATTAATAGCTGATTGTTACCTAATTGCAATGAGCCGCATCTGGCTACAACGCATCATTTGATGCACAAGTGTGCACTGACCAATTTAACGCACTGCTGCACTATTAACTGTAAGCGACCCTTACATAAATAAGTCAGAGTCAAATGACACTTGGTGCAAGATTTTATTACCGACTGTACTTTTTTTTGCAGCATCATCAACTATTATTCTAGAACAAGTCTTAATACGACTGGAATATGTTGTGTATGTATTTGGATATACTTTGGCTACCCGGTTTTTGGACCCAGGTATGTCCTTAAACTACGTCCAACAATGAGAGGTAGGGCACAGCGATGACCATCACGCTTGAATCTGGAGCAGCCCAACTGGGGAAGTACTTCCTCCTTACAGAAGACCACAGCCATAATAGCACTGCTACCTTTCAGGTCTGTAGTGTTGTGTTCCTGATGGTGAGTAAGGTTCCCAGAGCTCCAACCCCCCTTAAAGGCCGGCAACGCGCTTGTGACGCTGACCTGGTGTTGCCTAACTGTAATTGCTTACCACCAGGCAATCCGTCTGCTCGTTTGCCGCCTATGTCATAAAAAAAAACCTTTTGGTTCCACCATCAGAACAGATCCACACCATAATATTGCATTGTCGCCGAACTTCCTGCCTTGTGTTATACATTGCAGCTCAATCAGTTGAACATGTCTGCTTGAAAATTAAGTTGCAATATTTTACCGGAATATACTTACAAACTTACATTGCAAGTAAAATAAAAGCTTGTAATAAATTTAATTTGAGAATATTCTCGGAAAATCTTACCATAAGGCTTACGAAACAATTTACTATAGCCATGGGTAAAAGTATAGAGCACTTTTTTCTTCTAACTCTAAAAACTATCTCTTTCTAAATGTAATTAAACACTTTTCTTAATATTTCAAACGTTAGTATATCAACACAACAAGAGAACGTCAGTTAATAATACTTAAAAGTACGTATCAAATAAGAAAAAAAAAAAAAACGTATCTGAAACGAAGTGACTTATTGCAAATGTTCTATGCAATCACCAGTCACCGTAACGACTTGTACCTAATCACTTAATCAGTTTAAAATAATTCATAATACGTCATTAGAAAAGATGTAAATACTAAAATATTTTTTATACCACAAGCATGCGGCCCGCTTGATGGTAGGCGGTCACCGCAGCCTATGGAGTTTTCATATAAAAAGCATGGGTATAGCACTGGTGTCCTAGGAATAAGAGCGTGTGACTTGGAATCCCAAGGTCGCAGGTTCAAACCCCAGCTTGTACATTGACAGAGCCCCATGGGACAGGCTTGTGTTGTGGATGACTCAGGAACAAATATCTGTGCTCATCACACAAATATGCCATTACTGGGATTTGTACCCGAGACCATCGGCTTCATAGGCAGGGTCAATACCCACTAGACCAAACCTGTCGTCAAAGATGAGATAATGAAGAATTAAAGATGCACTCGCGTGACATGTTTCGGAGAACATCAGTGCGCGACGGGCCGGCGACGCGATCGGCGAACCGAACGGAGACTCAAAACTCTTTAGTGCTTCAAAATGGAGGCCTATGTTCTGTGCCTATGTCTCACGAAAGTTTAAATACAAAGAAAATGATGATATAAAAAACATAGGTGCTCAAGATCGTGGCTGTAATACGGACAAAACTGGAGGCAATCGTAGTCTCACAAAAACACCTGGCACTTTCAACCTTTTGATTAAAGAATCTTTTGTAACGCTCATGTATCATTCATACGAGTATTCGTAGGTTTTCAAGTAATACCAAACCACCGGCAAATCCGCCAAGTATGGGATTAACTTTTCTTGTGAGAATTATGTGTGAATATGAAAAGGTTATTTCGTAAGGTCGAGAGCAAGAGTGTATTATACTTCTTTTGATGTACAGACGAGTATAGGTTAGATCCGAAACCTACATAGCTCTTAGAATTACTGTTGATGTCGTAATGGCTGCCACGTAGCCCGGAGAGTCTATGGCCGTTATATGTACTATTATGTCGTTATTATTTGCTGTTTTTGAACGAATTATAGAAGGATTATGTTATGTGTACATGAATAGAACATCACTACATAGGCCTGGAAATAAGTGGTTGCTGGCCGAGTATATGTAGCCGGCCGCAGTTTGTTACGAGGACGACAACCCCTTTTCACGCCCAGGTATTATGCTTTTCTCAAATATGCAATGCAGTAGTTATAAAAAAAAAACTCCAAAAAATAAAAGTTAATTATTAAGGTAAAATGAAAACAAAAACTAAATTAAACATGATAAATAACATTGATTATTGTTTTTAATAAGCCTAGTGGCAGAATGTCATAAAACCACCAATATTTTTTTATTGGCTAATCTCCAAGATGCTGTGTCACAAATAAATGACAGTTAAAAAAGAGGTCCTTGCCGGCCTTAGGCCTGCAATGTCAACCTTAACGACCTCTCGTGCCTCTCGCTTAGCCAAACCTGCAACCACATACTTCGACGCCTATTTATAAGGAACATAATGTCAACGTTTTAGGGTGACGGCGCCAGTAATGGACAAGGAACCAATAATGAACATTAATCAAAGGAGTCAACTATTGTGCATTTGTTGGTACATATTCAATTTATATTGTTACGGTTTTTGAATTAAGAACTAAGTGCCCATCGTTGGTGCTTGTCAGCTTAAAGTGTCCAACATTGGTACCATCACCCTACTGCATGTTTGAGAAAAATATTTTACGTTAGCGACATTTTTGCCAACTATTAATAATAAGTTAAAATCTATATCTTCCGACTGCTACCAGTAAAATTAGAATTGCCCCCATACTGCAACGTATGTGGGAACACGCGAGCCTGTGCGTGATAAACGAAGGCGATAAATTATATCGCTATATCGTTTATTTATAGCAATCAAATGGAACGTTACACTTAACGTGATTAAGGTTTGAGGCGGTGACCTCACTTGGCTATTTCGCACTCTGGTGCCCGGGAAAATATGCCAGGCGCTATCCTGGAAAATTATTTAAAACAGGAGAGGTAGCGAGTAAGTTTAAACCATAATGATATTTTGGTTTTAATGCTTTTAGGTAATATTTGTAAAATAAACTCAGGATACTTTTAATTGATATTTTTTATGGTAAAAGTAGTAAAAGAGCAGATGGATTGTTGATGGAAAGTAATTACCGTTGCCCATGGGCACTTGCAACACCAAGAGACGTGCGTTGCCGGCCTTTAGGGGTTTGAACGCTTTTCTTCTCGTGTCAAAATGTGACGTGTACACCAACGTATCCACTCGAGATAAATATAAACCTTATCTGTCTGCAGGACAGTTAGTTACGTTGGCTTTAGTGATCACGCGACCACTTTAGTGGTGCTTGGCATTCAAAGGGTTCAAAAGGAGGGTTGGAGCTCTGGGAACCTTACACACTATCAAGAACACAACACTACATACCTGAAAGATAGCAGTGCTATTACGGCTATGTCTTCTGTAAGGAGCAGATACTTTCCCAGTTGGGCTTCTTCACACTCAAGCGTGATGGTATTTCGCTGTGCCCTACTTCTCATTGTTGGGCGTAGTTTAATTACATACCCGCCTCCTAATTAGTGGGCGTCTTACGGCTGAAATGATGATGATGATGATGATAATTTATGGAAAAAATCACTAAAGTCTAGTGCCAGGTGGAGCCATTGGATTACTTCTTCACCCACAAATATCCAGCAGGAAATGGACTATATAGACTGCGATAAGCAGCACGGGGGGTTAAATGCCATAATCTCCACGCGTGATAGGTGGATTGGCGACCGCAGTACATTTCACCGCTCTAAAGATAACGATCGTTTGAATCAATTCCACGCAATCAATTTTTTTCCTTCTATTATAATATCATTCATTACGGGTGTGTCCTTAAACTACGTCCAACAATGAGAGGTAGGGCACAGCGATGACCATCACGCTTGAATCTGGGGCAGCCCAACTGGGGTAGTACCTCCTCCTTACATAAGACCACAACCATAATAGCACTGCTACCTTTCAAGTATGTAGTGTTGTGTTCCTGATGGTGAATAAGGTTCCCAGAGCTCCAACCCACCTTAAAGGCCGAAAACGCGCTTGTGACTCCCCGGGTGCCCATGGGCGATGGTAATTGCTTACCACCAAGCAATCCGTCTGCTCGTTTGCCGCCTATGTCATAAAAAAAAAACATAATTTTGCAAGCAGAATCTACCTAGTCAAAAATTTTTCATGAAGAGTTAGCGTGTTGAGGATGCTGAATTCTCTAGTTTATCGCATTGTGATGCTGTTTGTGAGAAACCCCTTTGTTAGTTTTATGAACTTCTCTAAAGTTCTGCAGACAAGATAAATGTTGGAGCGACTACGAACACAAAGAAAGTTATTTAAAAACAGGATAAGGAACTAAGAGTTTTTATGTGAAATGGTTTAAAGATTTCTGATGGCGAGGGGCAACTTGTGATGTTTTTGCACAAACTCCGTGGTAACATTGATGGTGGTACAGTCGCCATTAGATATATCGGAGCTGTGGAAGTGGTCAGAAATATATGAACAAGCACTGTAGCACCTTTTTTTTATGACAAAAGGTGGCAAACGAGCAGACAGATTGCCTGCACATTGCGCCCATGGGCACCCGCAACACCAAGGGAGTCACAAGCGCGTTGCCGACCTTTAAAGGGTGTTGGAGCTCTGGGAACCTTACTCACCATCAGGAACACAACACTACATACCTGAAAGGTAGCAGTGCTTTTATGGCTGTGGTCTTCTGTAAGGAGGAGGTACTTCCCCAGTTGGGCTTCTCCAGACTCAAGCGTGATGGTACTTTGCTGTGCCCTACCTCTCATTATTGGACGTAGTTTAAGGACATACCCAGGTCCAAAACCTTGACAATAGAGACGTTGATCGGTTATATGCCACTACCTCCGCAGCTCTGATATATCTGAAGGCATCATAGTGTATCTGTGCAGTTTATGGGTGTCAGAAAAACATGTTTCCAACTAGCGTGACGTGCAGAAAAGGTAACTTTGTCCGTCTTCTTCGGTCAGCCAACGAAAACAGCTCATGATTCTGCTCTTCGATGCGAAACATGTCGAGCAATATCCGACTTATAAAATGTGAGTTATATGTGAAAGACTTAGCAATTTGTTTTTTAAACTGACTTGGGCTTTATGTACCGTTCGGTACGATAGAGTGATCGGACTGTGTGGGGGGAAGGTAGCCTGGGGAAAATCCAGGACCCTTCCGCACCAGACTTGACTTGTACTACTGGAATACTCCTACTGAGTTTTCGCTTCCAGCGAGATTGGTTGAGACGATCTCAACCGTATCTGAGACTTAGCTAAAGCACCTGGCCTATGTAGTAGTAACGTATGTGTACACGCATGTCGGCGTTCTACATTAAAATTTTGACGTAAGTATATATTCACATAAAAACTCTCCTTTCGGTTCCTTATCCTGATTTTTAATAACTTCCATATTTATTCTCTGCATAAATACATAGACATGATCTTTCAGTTAAGTTTTTTACCTATACCCGTTTATAATGATAAATAATGCGTAATGCGGACTACTAAGGAATGGGATTCGCTCCCTTCGTCTTTATTCCCGGAAAGATATAATGTAGGTCTTTTCAAGGGAAGAGTGAGTAAGCTGATACTGAACCAGCGTGCTACACCCTCGACCTCGTCGACACTTACCATCAGGTGTGACTGAGGTTAAACACTAGTCAGTCTTGTACAAAAAAAAATGTGTACAAAGTGTTTAAAAAAGACCAAGAGCACTCCAAGCTATGTATCATTGAGGTTTGTTCCAGTGACCTCGAAGAAGACTATTTCGCACTCCGATGCGCGCCCGGGCAATATGCTAGTCAGTGTTCTGAGAGGTCTAAGTTAGAAGAGGCAGCGAGAAGAACGAATACACCCTGCTGTGGCCACCGCCTTATGAAGTGTAAAGTCTTATGAGTGAAAATAATGGCTATACTCACGTAAATATAGTCGTTGCCGCGACATATTTCGGAGAGCATAGGCCTCATTCGATATTTAAATCTAAAGAAAAATAGAAAAAAAATACTTGCAGCGGGACTTAATACCATGGCTGAAGATGTGTTTACACGTCACCCATGATGACGTATACGACGAGGGAAGATAGAAAAAATTACAAGTCTAAGCGGTACTACTCGTATAACACAATTGGTAGGGTACTGGGCTAGTGATCTAGTGGTTGTGGGTTTGAGTCCCGCTGCGAGTCAAACTTTTTCTATTTTTCTCTCGATTTAAATGTCGAAGATATTCGATAGCAGACGTTTCTGCATAGTAAAAAAATAAAAGACCCCATTTTCAAGAAATTGCTTGCACAAATATATGCCTTTACTGGGATTAGAATCCAGGACAATCAGTCGCTACCCACTAGGCCAAATGTGTCATTAAAAATTATGACAGGGCCAGTGAAGTATCTCTCTGGCATGTATCTCTCCTGCTTATGCCTCCCAACCTGGCATTTGTGATGGCTAAAGTATAACAATAACACGGCTTCGACTTAGTGCTTGATTGAGACGTAGCATAGCTCTAAAGTGACTAAATAAACGTCAGTGAAGCCGCATCAATGACTTTAGAGGATACAACACACACCCGCCAGTTTTTACTGAATTGCGCCAAACAAAATGTAAGACATTTTATATCAATTTACGTGAACAATGTCACCCAAAGAAATATATGATGGCCGCCTGCTAAATAGACAGCGCAAAATATGAGTTTTTCGTGAATTTATAAGATACGGGCTTTTGCTCGGTGGCGTTGTTTACTTTTAATATACGGTACGCTTGTTTTTGTGATATTGATCGGTTGATTTTAATGAATGTTTACAAAGTGAAATTTCATATTTTTCAAGCGCGTGGTGGTAATAGCTTATTTGTAAAAACATGTGGAGTCAAGTAAAGTGAATCGATTAATTTTAAAATCATTGCACTAGTTAGGAGGATATAACCAATATGGAGCCGACACACGCACTCATTTCTATCGGAAAAATTCTGCCGTTTTCGGCGTGGGGGTGAGGTAACACACATAAATAATGTTAACACTAATGCATTTTTTACGTACGTCGCTACACACGCACACGACACAATTATTAAACACTAGCATAAACTATATTCACACAAGTTCAAGAACTATGACCGGCGGCCGAGTAAATTTGGCAGAGGGGAACGCCTGTTAATGGCTACTCCATATTGGTTATATCCTCCTAGTCAGTGCGTGATAAATGTGCAGAGGATATCCTGTCCGCTCCAGACTAGAGTAAGCCTGTTTGTCTATCGAACCTCTAAACTTAAGGCTGCGTTTCCACCAGCGATGAGCGAGAAGGGCTTGGCTAGACGAGCAGTCTGCAATGACATTTGACGACGGTCTGGCCTAGTGGGTAGTGACCCTGCCTATGAAGCCGATGTTCCTGGGTTCGAATCCCAGTTAGGGCATTTATTTGTGTGATGAACACAGATATTTGTTCTTGAGTCATGGGTGTTTTCTATGTATTTAAGATTTTATATGTATCTATCTATTATATATATCGTCGTCTAGTACCTACAACACAAGCCATACTGTACTGAGCTTACCGTACGACTAGGTCGATTTGTGTAAGATGTAATGGGTCGATACATATAAATACTTAAATACATTGAAAACACCCATGACTCAGGAACAAATATCTATGCTCCTCACACAAATAAATGCCCTGACTGGAATTCGAACCCAGGAACATCGGCTTCATAGGCATCAGGGTCACTACCATTTACCTACCTACCACTTAAGTTTTCTCTTGAAATAATAAAAAAAAAAAAAACAGAAACTCATTAGAAAAACAATACGATCATTTGCTTACAAATATTTCACAGAATAAACTGCGCCTAGAGCAGAAGCATTACTTTAAAAAAGATGACCTTGTCATATTTAATCAAATAATAAATGAAAATTCATACTAAAGAATTGAAACATATTTTGTGGAGCAAATAAGTATTTTCTTAGAAAACCTAATTCGTCCGTGGGATCGGATTACCTTACAAAGAACTCGAAGCTGTGGTTTTAATGGAAAATGCTATTATTTTCGTACAATGAAAAGAATAATAGACTATATAACTCTAAATATTATACATCTAGTACTCGTTGGGCAATCCCAATATCCCGCAGTGTCTCAAGACGAAGGTCTTCGACCAGTGTGTGTTGCCAGTGATGACTTATGGTGCTAAAACGTGATCGCTTACTATGGGCTTCATAAAACGGCTCAAAGTCACCCAAAGAGCAATGTAGAGGGCTCTGTTGGGTGTGTCTCTGCGTGATCGCATCAGGAATGGTAGATCAAAGTTACCGATATAGCCTTACGGATCGCCACACTTTAGCAGACGGAGCGTAGGTAGGCCTTCTACAGGTGGACCGACGACCTAGTGAGGGTCGCGGGATGCTGCTGGATGTGGAAGGCCCATTATCGGTCTTCTTGGGTCGTTCTGGGGGAGGCCTATGTCCAGTAGTGAGCGTCTTTCGGCTGACATGATGGTGATAATGATCATGACTCATTGGGCAACAGTGTTTGTGGAAAAAGAACAGTTACTCTGGTCGCCAACCCGCCTACCAAGCAAGTCCAAACCAGGAAGATGATAGTCATATTTGGCAGAGGTCTATGTCCAGCTTGAAAAGGAAAATAGAGACCTATGCCCTCCGAAACATGTCGCGTGAGGGACCAAATAAGTGAAATTAAAGCCGTATCAGTGATTGACAAAATAAAAACATCGACAGTTCTGTTATCGATAAGCAACACTTCAATGTCATACACGTAAATACAAAGACAAATATAGGGTAATAGGTTTAAAAATAAATAACAATACAAAACTATCTATTTATTTATATTTAACATACTTCAGAAAACAATTTGGAACTACTCATTGGAAATAATAAAAGTAAATTGGATCAAGAGTGCACGGATTACGTTCAATTTGTTCAACATCGCTGGCTCGCGGAGTCTATGTAAAGACTGTGTCGTCGTCGTTGAAGTAGTATACTCGTACGTACTTATCGATAACAGGATTGTCGATATATTTTTATTGTGGCAAGCACACAAATGTCGTTCATACAGGTAATACAAAGACAAATATAGGGTAATAGCTATCTATTTATTTATATTTAACATACTTCAGAAAACAATTTGGAACTACTCATTGGAAATAATAAAAGTAAATTGGATCAAGAGTGCACGGATTACGTTCAATTTGTTCAAGATCGGTGGCACGTGGCGTCTATTTAGGTAGCCGATATAAGACTGAGTGTCGATTTGACGACCGGTCTGGCCTATTGGGTAGTGACCCTGCCTATGAAGCTGATGGTCCTGGGTTCGATTCCCAGTCGGGGCATTTCTTTGTGTGATGAGCACAAATATTTATTCCTGAGTCATGGGTGTTTTCTATGTATTTAAGTATTTATATGTATCTATCTATTATACATATCATCGTCTAGTACCTACAACACAAGCCTTACTGAGCTTACTGTAGGACTAGGTCGATTTGTGTAAAATTGTCCGGATTTTTATTATCGATAATTAATTGTCGATATTTTTATTGTGGCAAGCACTAAGCAAATGTCGTTCCTGCTAGAAAAATATCTAGGAACTAGACAGATTTGTGTACGATATTTTGGAACAAAATATACCTAAACTGTCTGAAACCACGTCGAACAAGACTCATTCTTTACAAGTTATTATCTTTGTGCTTCCAGACCCCAGAGCCAGCAATTTTTGTGTAAACATTTTTGAGCCTGCTTAGTATAATCGAATAAGCGCCCTTTGATATACTTTCCTTTGTCCAATGGGGTGTGAGTAATGAAACTCGGAAACATAGTAAAACCATAGTAAACTGTTGTAAACAGTGCGGTTAAACTAACATCATCATCATTTCAGGCGTTGGTCGTCCAATGCTGTATAAAAATAAATGATCAATAAATAAAATAATTTATTTCGGACATTTCGGTTTTTTTTTTGCTACTTTCCTAAAATGTCACACTCTTCTGCTCCTTTTTTTTTATGATATAGGAGGCAAACGAGCAGACGGATTGCCTGATGGTAAGCAACTACAATACAACTACTCCTCCCGACGTCCAACAAATGAGTGCACTCTTCCACACGGGAGCGATTTGGGAGACGTCTGGGGGTCAGGTATTTGACCAAACACTTGTGTGCATACGTGGTTTTAAGTGGCCTTTGCAGTTAATTTAGTATAATATTGTAATTCTTGTGTACCTTTTTTTAATGTATGTTTGACATGAAAATATAAGGTAAAAAAAAAAGTTAAAAATCTCTTTCGGACAACACTTATCCATATTATATTAGTACGTACAGTAACTGCTTAACCTATGTTAGTGACCTAATTTAATTTGAAACATTGGGGCTGCTGTACTATAGGCTTCCCCCGAATGTAACTTGTATCATCTTGGGGGTAGCCATAGTCGCCACGCTTGGATGGCGGGTTGGTGACCGCAGTAGCTGTTGACTTGGTTCGGATGGATGCTGCTGCCCATCTGGCGGTTTCCTTTTGTCACCTCTTACGACACCCAGGACAGGAGATGGTTTTTTATACTGAAAGAGGCAAACCAGCAGACGGATTGCCTGATGGTAAGCAATTACCGCCGCCCATGGAAACTTGCACCAGAAGAGTCACAACGTACGTTGCCGGCCTTTAAGATGGATATACGCTTTTTCTGCTCTTTTCTAGGGTGGTGCTAGTCTAGTTAGCCAGCATCACACGGCTCACTAGAATACCAACTAACGTCTGCAATCTGTTAAATCAGAAACAGTGAAAATCTAAATTCGCTTTATATACTAAGGCACTCTATACCGTTCGGAATAATATAGCGATCGGACTGTGTGGGCGGAAGGCAGCCTGGGGAAAATCCAATTGTTCCAATTCCATCGCATACCTATGGCTTGACATGTTTCACTCTGTAACAAGTATCATAATTTTGAGCCGCCACCAGCCGCTGTGTGCTTCGAACGACCGCGGCCATATTGACTGGAAACTGTCATTCGGCACCTCACTCCAAAAAGTACAATTATATACAATAATAATTAAGAACAAAGCATAAGCTACGGTAACTGGAAATTGTGTTATTTGGTACCTCACTCCAAAAAGTACAATTTCAAACAATAATAATTTGAAGAACAGCATATAATAATACTGCTCTCACAATGTTTACTGTGGCAAAATTCTATAAAAGGCATAAAAGTCTCATCTTTACCCGATTACGGAGAAAACGAGCGTAGTGGAGGAAATGACGGTAATGATGCGAAGCCGGCTGACGTTGCGATACTGTTTTGAAGGTCTTTAATATTTCAGTATTTTTTGGAACGAATTGCAACATAGATTTGTTTCATTTCGAAAAGATTTGGTTTGTATTTTAAATCAAGGTCTATGGCCTTGTAGTAGTAACGCGTGTGTACACGCATGTCGGTGTTATATATTCACATTTTGACGTAAGTTCCATATTAATTCCTTACACAACTACAAATAAACATGGTTTTTCAGCTAAGTTTTTCACCTATATTTATCCTGCGGGAATCCACAGGACTCGGCTGCAGCAAAACCAGTCATTGTGGGTCGTTTTGGCAGAGGGCTATGTCCAGCAGTGCACGTACTTCGGCTAACTCTAAAATATAAAAAAAATATCCAAATTATTGGTATTCATACTTATCATTCGAAAAAAAAAATACCAACCAGCTAACTACAAAAGTACACTCGATTCGATTTGCAGTCTTGGGATTTCAATGCAACTTTGCCATCTATAAAAAAAAATAGTGAGTTGAAAAAATATCAGCTTAACCTCAAACATGTATACTGTTTTATATATTATCTCATTCCAATCCGACGTATACATACATTGCTAATTCTACAATTTACTTTTATTGAAAAGGGCTAAAAATCGTGTCGCAACTCGCCCTTTGGGGATTAAGCTAGTTTGGCGTGTTACGAATAAGCAGGCAATTTTATTTCGGCTTCGAAATTGGAATTTCTATGCTTTTGTCTCTCTCTATCTGGAGTAATGTCAGAGACGGAAATTTTCTTGGTACTTATATATTTTCATGATTATTTCAGCTGTAACTCGCCCACTGCTGGACATTCTAAGCTACCAATGTATTATCTTGGGGGCGTAGTTGCCATAGTCGCCACGCTTGGCATGCGGGACGGCGACCGCAGTAGCTGTACATTGGGTTTCAAGAATCCTCTGGAGTTGCAGGTATCCATAGGCTACGGTAATTGCTTAGGCACTATCAAGCGGGTCCTACGCTTGTTTGCCACCGTCGTTGTATTAAAAAAAATCGGGCATAGGCCTCCCCAAATATGTCTTGTTTGGTGGGTAGTTGCCATAGTCGCCACGCTTGAAGGGTTGGCGACAGCAATGACTGTAGTTTCGACAGACGCTGCTGCCCTTTCGTCGGTTTTTTGCCCTTTGTCGCCTATTACGACACCCGCGGGAGGAGATGGTGCCATTCTAGTCAGCCGGCACCATACGGTGGTTTAAATTCCATAGTTCTAATATATATCGCTGTTGTCGATTTAAAAAAATGTGGTGATTTGAAGGGTACTAGATAAAAGCCCTAGTGTTCGACATGCTATAACCCAATAGTTGACACCCTGCTGCCAACTTAAATGCTAATGTTCGTTTGACGATGATATATACTAGAAAGTATAACCCGGACATTTACCTCAATTACGTACTACAATATTTTAAATATTAGCATTTTGCAAAAAAAAAAACAAGAATTTTCTATTTTTAATATTTGCTAAATCTGTTTAGTTGAAATACGATGTCAAAATAAAGATCATACAGATAAATTAGGTTGTGTCTTTCTTACCGCTAGGCTACTAGCGCTTTCCTCAAACGAAAATAATTATATGAAACATACAGTACACAGTATAAGTGAGTACCGTCATTGTAACTCATCATCATCATGTTAGCCGAAAGACGTCCACTGCTGGACATAGGCCTCCCCCAGCACGACCTAAGAAGACCGATCCTGCGCCTTCCACATCCAGCGGTATCCCGCGACTCTAACTAACATTCGTTCCAGTTATGCAAAAGTTGAGACATTGGAACTCTGCTTATCCTATTCTAAACTTATTAACCTAAATGCATCCAACCTATTCATAGCATGCTTGACAAAAGTTAATATTAAAATAAGGCTGGAAACCAATCACTCTGCGTATAAATAACTGGCGGCGAACACAAACATACAAATATACTAAAACTTTAGGGGGAGACACAGTAGCCAAGAAGGCGGACAGCGAGTTTAACTATCACACTTTTATCCTTTAAGAATTAATCTGTATGGATTTACTTATATTAGCGATTGATAATATTACACAGATAACGCATATAAGAGCCTTGGCAGAAAGTACTATTTTGTATCGTTTACCGTAGAAATCGTCCACGGGGTCCCAGCGCGCACAATCTTTTTGCAGAAATCGCGAAGCGTCTGGTTGATGTAACTGGTGACCGAAGAGCTGGCGGCTTCCACGCACGACACATCAGCATTGCGATACGAAATGCCGCCAGCATAGTTAGTACAAAGCCTCAAGGGCCTGTTTAGATTTAATGTAGTGAGTACCTAGTTAAGTACTCATAATAAAATTATTATAAGTTTGTAATTATTATAAACTTCCTAAACCTAAACGTGTACTTAATTATTTATTGCATTCAATCTAATAAAGGCCCTTGAGGCATTTTACCAAGGATGCTATCGGCATTTACTTGTTGTATCGCAATGCTGATACGTAGTGCGAGGAAGCCGCCAGCTCTTCGGTCACTAGTTACACCAACCAGACGTTTCGCGATTTCTGCAAAAATGTTACTAGATATCGAGTGAAGCATAAATAATGACAAAAAAACTATTCCACATAGGCGGAGTCTAAGAGACAGTCTACCGCCAATAGGTTTGACGTATGACATTTGTTTTAGCCAATCAAAACTTTTATGGACCAATGACAACCTTTTATTAGCGGGGTACTTATTGGATAATGTCTAAAGACGAAGAGAGGTAAGTGGATAACTAGAAGTAGGATATTGGAGTAATTTTTGGGACCCATTTTTTTACTGTAAACCAAGTGTTTATATTCAGTTGCTTGGCAATGACATGATAGACAAAGATGTGAATTCATTCACAGGATGCTTGATAACTTAAGCCCGCTCTACACTCGCGGCACGAAGGCCCGCGAATGCCCGCGAACCGCGAGTGTAGATGTTGTTCACACCTTCGCGTTCGCACTTCACGCCATTCCCCGGTCAGTGTCGGTTTTTTGTCCCGCGACAAAGGGTACGTAAACACAGTTGTGCGTGAACCCCTGCGTAAATTCGTGCCGTGAGTTTACGGAGCGACTTCACGCCGCGAGTGTAGAGTGGGCTTAAGTGATGCGTTCCCATGGGGCCTGACGCCAATGAAGTCAAGGTCGAGGAATCGTTGAACCTGGGAGGCACAGGACTGATCGTTATGGAAATGATTGAGGACTTTGGTTCAGCAGTTGACGTCTTTCAATGATGTCTCTTCTTCAGCTTCTAACTATCTCCTGCTGACTTTAGGCCTCTTCCAATTTCCACCATTCCCTGGATCGTGTGCTTTTTGCATCCAGTTTTTATCAACCAGCAATACTAAATCGCTTCCGCTAGCTCCGTGCTCCGGCTTGCCTCCCAGCTGTTCAGTATACGCTCATCTTTTGATCTCGATTCCTCGATTCAAATAAACGGAGCCATCAAACACGGTGGATATGTTGCTCGAGCGAAAACTGTATAAGTTTTATAAACTAGAAATTGAACTAGAACTACTGTTGGCTGTACCTCACACTTTTTCTTCTAACTTTAAAAGCAGCTCTTTCTAAATGGACTTAAACGGTTTTCTGATATTGAAATATCAGGAAAATCGTCCTCCTAATCTCAACTCAATTATATTTTGAGTAATTTTGCGATCGTATATGTAACGAAACCGCCCAGTTTGTAGTAAGTTAAACCTGTATTTTTTTTATAATAAATGTTGCCGCTTTCGAATGAAAGAATGTGGCGTCCGTTGGCACGTTGGGTCGACGACATTCGAAAGATTGCAGGTCACTTCTACTGGCATACTAGAAGAGAGGCCTATGCTCTACAGTGGGCGATAAAGGGCTGATATGATGATGATGATGATGAATAAATGTTCCCAACAAAAAACAAAGCTTCCGACAGAAATGCTATATCTCCGACTGTGTCCATGGCACAGTCGGAGATTAGTATTGCTGTAAGTTCGTTTAGTTTATAGGTTAGGTTAGTTTTATTTCGGAGGTTTTATTACTACCCTTTTTTTTTGAGCTTTTAACACGACGAATCCAGAAATGTAGTAACTAATTTATTTTGATATACAGCCTTGGCCAAAAGTATTAAGCATACACTTTTTTTCTTCTAACTCTAAAAACTATCTTTTCTAAATGCAGTTAAACTATTTTCTGATATTTCAAACCTTAATATTATGTACACAACAAGAGAACATCAGTCAATAATACTAAAAAGTTCGTATTAAATATGAAAACAAAAATCACCAAAAATTTTGATCTACAACGAAGTGGCTTATTGCTAATTTTGTAGTAGCTTTTTCCGTCATTAAATGACCGGTGGTCATTCTATTACTGAGTTAGTTACCTTTTTCAAGAAATTGATTACCTACGTCAGGTCCTCACAAGAGTTTCTTATTTCTCAAATATTCAGTAGATTGATTATTTCTTTTCTTTACAGGTAATGTGCGATTGCAAACCTGCAGTCTGCAGACTTGGAAAACTTCAAAACTGCTTGACACTGGAAACTTCAAAATGTTGTAAGACACTAATGTCAGTACCAGTTCCGCCACGGACGGACACAGCTGGACAAAGGCTTCCCCCATAGATTGCATGGGGGGCTTTATGCCATCATCGCCACGCAACTAAAGCTCTAAGCGACGCTGAAATTACCAAATATCAATGTAACAAGACAACCAACAAAGAAAATGTATATTTCAAAAATTCCTTATGTCTGTATTCCCCGAAAGCTATAATTTGGGACTTTTTAAGGCAAGAGTGAATAGGCTGTTGAACCAGCGTGCTACACCCTCGACCTCGTCAGCCCTTATCATCAGGTGTGACTGAGGTCAAACGCTAGTTAGTCTTGTATCAACAAAAAAATTATACGATTACACTTCTGCCTTAGGTTGTCTATCATACAACGCAACAAAAACCTATCGCCAAAATAATATAACACAAAAAAAAAATATTGCGTGGATTCGAAGTGACACTATCTACAGACAAAGGGACACTATTACTTATCATCCAGGGTCACTAAACTGAGTGAGTAGGTATCTTGACGCCGTCACAAGTCTATTAGGGTTGTGAGCATACCCATCGTGCCCACGACAGTGGATCCGCCCATTTCATCAGGTGTAACTGAGGTCAAACGCTGGTTAGTCTGGTATAAAAAATAACAAAACACCAAGAATCAAAATTTATACTTCAATAATTCCATAAGATTAATTCCAGCCCTCCGGATCGCTAATTTGTGACAGTGAATGGGGCTCATTGTACGTAGAACCGTTGGCCGTTGGGGCGTAAAGGTTCTAGAGTGCCGACCACGTGTCGGAAGGCAGAGCATGGGGAGGGAAGGTGGACCGACGACATGGTAAAGATCGTGGGAAGCACTTGATGCTGGCGCAAAATCGGTCTCTGTGGGGCTCTTTGGGGGAGGCTTATTTTATCTAAATGAACTATCAGTCGTTTAGCGTAGAAAAGTTAAACCAGCGCCCTCAAACTTTTTAAGGAATTCGCAAAGTATCTGGCTAACGTAAATGGGGACCGAAGAGCTGGCGGCTTCCCCGCTCAACGTATCAGTTTTATAATATATCGAAAAAATGCCGCCAGCATCCTTGATACAATGCCTGAAGAGCCTTTTTTAGATTTTGTTTGTAAATTATTTGATATAATGTAAATGAACATCAATATTAACTAAATAACAGAAGTCTCAGCTAAAGTTATTACATTGTAGTATTAGTATACTATTAACACGTTAAGAACCAGTCATACCTTACTTAATAAGGTAACATGGTAAGCAGTGGACGTTCTTCTGATATCAACAATAAAAGGAAGACCAAGAATTTTGACTTGTAATTCAAAATCAATTACATTGATTAAGTGCTCAAAATGAGTCCCATTCAATTGAATTCAAAGTCGCACTCTATTGATTATTTCGTCTTCCTTTCATTTCCGACACTATGTTGTTTAGCAAAAAATAATCCTGATGATGAAAGCTTTCGATCAATGATAAAGCTACAGGATATTTTTTCTAATGTAGCTGATTCGACTCCCGGTTCTATGAATGTAGTTGAAATTGTTTATTTAATAAAAACAATGTTTTCTTTCAGTAAAATGGTCCATCAACAATATTGAAAGTACCTACTTTCCCTCCATGTGGTATAATCGTGGAACGCTCTGTAAGATATTTTCCATAGAAGTATTGCAATCGTTGTGAGTCGTTCCATGCGAAGGTTGTCCATCGTAGTTCAACGCGGCAACGCTGCGAGTGTGATAGACACCTTTGCGTAGGGAGCGGCCCGGGGCGGGATATTAGAATAAGTAATTTTTATTAATAATATTTGCGTATTTCTTATTCTTTTAGTACCTAGTAAGTTTAGTTTATTTTAGTTGATTTTTATGACATAGGCGGCAAACGAGCAGACGGATTGCCTGGTGGTAAGCAATTACCGTCGCCCATGGGCACCCGTAACACCAGGGGAGTCACAAGCGCGTTGCCGGCCTTTAAGGGGGGTTGGAGCTCTGGGAACCTTACTCACCATCAGGAACACAACACTACATACCTGAAAGGTAGCAGTACTATTATGGCTGTGGTCTTCTGTAAGGCGGAGGTACTTCCCCAGTTGGGCTGCCCCAGATTCAAGCGTGATGGTCATCGCTGTGCCCTATGTTTTTATTGTCACTAAAGAAGTATTGCAATTAGGAAAATATATCCCAGTTTCTATACTAAAACTAAAATCCTATAATCCACAATGAATTAAGTAAAGCGATGCCCAAATTGAAGTTTTCATGAATTTGTGGACAATACCTAATTGTATTTAAACTTACGTGAGACATATTTAAAAATTAACGATTAACACGGTACTACTCACGTTTATTTAGTCACTCGCGCGACATGTTTCGGAGAACATAGGCCTCCATTTTCAAGCACTAAGAGTGCTGAGTGTCCGTTCGGTTCGCCACTCGCGTCACCCGTCGCGCACTAACGCGCGCCGCGCTGCCCGTGCCGCTCTTGATGTCAAAACTGGTTGAGGGCGGTCCGACACCGGAGCCGCTGTAATGGTAGGCCGCGGGTTCGAATCGTCCACCAACAACGACTCTAAGCACACCGAACTCACTGTGTACCTAATTGCTTGTTAGTAAGCCGATATTAGCTGATCTTGTATTCATCGCAATACTGGCTCTCGGCTTTGTTCACCAGTTTTAACGTGACTATTATCTGTCATGCGATGCCGGCTGACTAGAATAGCACCACCCCATCTCCTCCCGCGGGTGTCGTAAGAGGCGAGAGGAAAACACCTACGGACGGGCAGCAGCGTCCGTCGAAATCCAATCTACAGCTACTGCGGTCGCCAACCCGCCTGCCAAGCGTGGCGACTATGCCCACTACCCCCAAGATGATACAAGTCATATTTGTGGGAGGCCTTTGTCCAGTAGTGGACTGCATACGGCTGAAATGTATGTACATATATATGATTATCTGATACGGGTCATCTTTCTCACATTGTCCCCACATTTTGACACGGCTCATAGTAGCCTGGGGTCCGCTTAGCAACTAATCGAGGATTCGAAGGCGACTGCCATCTGACCTTCCAACCTAGAGGGTAAACTAGGCCTTATTGGGATTAGTCCAATGTTTTTCCTTCACCGAAAAGAAACTGGTAAATGTGATATTTCGTACATAAGTTCTGAAAAACTCATCGGTACAAGCCGGGGTTTGAACCTGCGATCCCCTGATTGCAAGTTACACGCAAAAGCCTGCGATTTCTCTTGCAGCTAGGCCACCAGCGCTCTCTCGCTAGGCCACCAGCGCTCTCTCTCTCTAGGCCACCAGAGCTCTCTCTCTAGGCCACCAGAGCTCTCTGACTAGACCACCAGCGCTCTCTCTCTAGACCACCAGCGCTCTCTCTCTAGGCCACCAGAACTCTCTCTCTAGGCTACCAGCGCTCTCTGACTAGACCACCAGCACTCTCTCTCTAGACCACCAGTGCTCTCTTTCTCTAGGCCGCCAGTGCTCTCTTTAGGCCACCAGTGCTCTCTCGCTAGGCCACCAGTGCTCTTTCGCTAGGCCACCAACGCTCTCTAACAGCACTACATAAAGATGCATATTTATAAAGAAACCTGCCAAAACAAGTCTTGAGGCGAATGCTCGTTAGCTATTGGAGCGCCAGAATTAACTTGTAAAATGTCGCAGTGGCCATTAATTTTGCTTTTATGGAACTTTATGTAACGATTTATTATCGTTTTTGTTAGGGGATCAGGAATTAAGTTATCGTTTTTTGAAGTTGAATTATTTGATGCCATTTTGTGACGGGCTTGTGGTTAGATAAGGAGTCTCAGAATAAAATAATTATTTTTTTCATTTATTTAAACATGATTGAATAAGATATAAAAAATGTGTACAAAAGGCGGTCTTAATGCCTAATGACATTCTACCATACAACAATTGGGATAATCAAAGACATTTTCGTTGGTACAAAGCGAAAAAAAGATAAATAACGATACCGAAAATAAAGAAGCGAAGCTGAAGAACGTTATAATTATAATAAACTACATGTGAAATACACAAATATAATAAAAAAAAAGAATAAATTTACTAATATACTACCACATAATTATTACATGTAATAAATGTACGATATAATCAAAACTCTTGTTTCAGCAGATGCTTAGGCAGGATCCGATTGAATAGAAACTTAGACCTAAACTAAAACTCAAAATGAACTGAAAATGACTCAAAATAAAGTCAAATGCAGCGGCGGAAACCGCCGAAATTTTTAAGCGTAACAAATACAAGAGTCTGGGCATAGAGTATAATTTTGTATCGTTTGGTGTAGAGACAAGTAGAGGCATTTGGTTGATGTAACTAGTAACCGAAGAGCTGGCGGCTTCCTCGCACAACGTACAATACCTCAAGTAACCAGTTAAGTGCTTATAGTTTTCATAAAATTGTAATGATCGTAAATAAAATCTTTTTAATTACATATGTCAACAAAATGACGAATCACCTATAGAAGTCAATCAATCGTTAATTAAAGCTTTGCCTGCAAAAAAATATCCATTATCTTCAAATAATATCCAGTCTGAAATGAATCACTTATGATAATGGCAGGTCGACTTTTAATTACTTCACCAGCGATGGCTATTACCTTCATGATTGATTGAATAAATGAATAATCATCATTTATTTGATACTTGAAAATTTAATATTTTACTTTGTTCACCTACTAGGGTTGGTCACTCTTTTAGATATTTAAAACTAGCTTTGCCTCGCGACTTCGTCGGCCAGCTATGCCCGTCTTTAAAGATGGTTGCGGTATAAATATTATCCTATGTCCTTTCTCGTAGCTCAAACTCTTTCCATACCAAATTTCATCCCAATTAGTTCAGCGGTAAAAGATAAAAGATAAAAGATCTTTATTTTTCAATTTAGGCACATTACATGCACTTATGAACGTCAAAAAAAAAAACTCTGACCCGTGAAGATACCGGCAAGAAACTACGGCGGGACTTATTTTTTCAAAACAGTGATACATCAAATCTTAAAGTAGGTACTTACATAATTATGTGTAGTCCGATAAGAAAACATATCAAACAGTTTATTACAAGATAAGAAAATATAAAAGTAAAAATAATAATGTATAAATAAATTCGACTTCACAAAATAGACATACTTTAATATGCTTTCTTATCTGAACTGTGTCATTTACATTATCTGGCAGTACATACAATTGTTGAATTAATTGCTAGGCGGTTTTGTTAGTTATAATAAAATTTGTACGATTGTTATTTTAGCTATAGAAAAATAGCATAAAAAAAGTAAAACATTTTTTTAATAAGCTAATAGTGACATTATTCCAATTAATTAGTTGTCTAACAATCTATAAATCAAATTCATAAATTCGTATTTTTTTACTCTACTCTTAAATTATACTGAAGGCTAACATTTGTATTTGATCTGTAATTTCTATATAAATATTGATAGTAGGTATTAGTTGCAAGAAATATATTCTACGGACGTCCAATCCACTGCTGGCGCGATCTCTGAGATTGAACCCTCCATTTCAATGAAATAATCGCCACGCTCGGCAGGCGGCTTGGCGATCGTTTGCTGCACCGTACAAAAGAACGCTGCTGTCCGTTTTTTGTGTATTATGTTCGCAGTTTAGGGATACCCGGTTCTGACCAGTACTCACACATTTTCTTTCAGGATAAAATGTAATAAGTGGGTACTTACAGCTTCGATATTTAATTACGTCACTAGGGCGGCCATTACTTTGATTAATATTAACGATTAGGGACGCGTACGGTCAGAGTTAAACGAGTAGTCTATTTTTCATATTTTGTTTATTAATATTCCCAATAGCCATCCTAGATGTCCCTTCTTGTGGGAGCCTAAATCATGGAGGGCGAGTCACCGTCTGTCGGGAATGAAATTGTATAGTATTTTATTAGGCAGGCAACAGGTTTGTTAATCGCGTTTAAGAGCAGTAAGTCTCAGTTGTATACTAATTCCGTGGAGACTCATAGCTCAACACGAGCCCATAGATGGCGCTGCCCCACATATTATCAAAAACAAACAAATAGCCTGAATGTAGAACGAAGGCGACTTTGCAAAAACATTTGACAAGTATCAATTGCCAATATACGTGTTCTTTGATCCTTTGGTATGTAATATTTGTGCACTTAGTCAAGTGTAAATATTGGCTAGCAGTTAGGCTACAGAATCGAAAATAAATATATCAAATAAATGATGATTACTCATTTATTCAATCAATCATCAAGATAATACTTATCGCTGGTGAAGTATTAAAAGTCGACCTGCCATTATCATAAGTGATTCATTTCAGACTGGATTTTATTTGAAGAGAATGGATATTATTTGCAGGTAAAGATTTTATTAACGATTGATTGATTTCTATAGGTGATTCGTCATTTTGTTGACATAATTGGCTAGCAGTTAGATTACAGAATCTAAAAGAAATAAATATTACAGGACATTCTGACACAAATTAACTGGGCCCCACGGTAAACTCAATAAGGCTTATGTTGTGGGTACTCAGTCAACCATATATATAATATACAAATACTTAAAATACATAATTATAAAACACCCATGACTCGGGAACAAATATCTGTGATGATCACACATAAATGCCTTTACTGGGACTTGAACATAGGCAGGGTCACTAGCCACTAGGCCAAATCTGTCGGTGGAATACTGTTTTTACTCTGGCAGCATAATTGTATGATTAACTGTCGAGGTGGGGGAGGGCGCTATCTCGGCGGTGCAGTACGTGATTAATACATTTTCCTTTTCCCGTTTTTTGTGAGTAGGAGAGAGACAAATGATGTAATATTTGAACGTGGCTAAAAAAAAGATGTAAAAAACAATGAGAATTCAAATTATATTAATGAAAGTAATAGATAGATAACATTTTATACCATTTGCACAACTGGGGAAGTACCTCCTCCTTACAGAAGACCGCAGCCATAATAGCACTGCTACCTTTCAGGTATGTAGTGTTGTGTTCCTGATGGTGAGTAAGGTTCCCAGAGCTCCAACCCCCCTTAAAGGCCGGCAACGCGCTTGTGACTCCTCTGGTGTTGCGGGTGTCCATGGGCGACGGTAATTGCTTACCATCAGGCAATCCGACTGCTCGTTTGCCGCGTATGTCATAAAAAAAAATATTAGGCAGATATTCGGTCTTTTATCCAATAAGCTAGTCCATCCTTTCCACTCAATAGCCTGGTACATTCTAGATTCCTATTCCTAGCAACTATGCGTATTTAGTTCTCATGTGAAATAATATGGTACAGTCCGCAGATGAAGTGGCTATGTAGGTGAGATGTTCAAAATGAGGTCAACACATCTCTATTGTCAAGAGAATAAGAACGCGTGTAAGTCATTTTGAACATTTCATCCGCTCAGTCACTTTTGCTGACTGTACCGTATTGTTTCACATGAGAACTAAATAGGCATGGTTTATACTATGGTTACCACACAATGGATACCATATTATGGTTACATGCCATGGTTACCATGGACCAGATAAATTTTCCCAGAAGCTTTGCTTGCTACGGCGTAGTTGCCTCGTAGCCACCCACTATTCTCCGGATCGTAGCTTGCTACGCGCTACGCTCGTAGCGAATCTAGCTGTTTCTTTTAACGCTACGTCGGTGGCAAACAAGCATACGGTTAGCCGGATGATAAGCAGTTACCGTGCAATTTAGAGGAATCACGCGATAAAAATTTAAGAAGATATACACTCATGAAATAAAACAACTAAAACGGATTAAATCGCGTTTACTAATTTAAACTTCATCCCGACGTTTCGAACCCTTTAGCAGCGTTCGTGGTTATCGCGGCAACCGAAGACAATATTATATATATACACTCCTTTTTAGACAAACTTTGTTGTTTGGCCGATAAATACCTACATTTTTTTATGGAAAAATAATATTACGAGTATAGTATAACACGGTTTACATATTTTTTATACGCACTATATATAAATATAAAATTATTTTACCCGTACACGGAACACTGGTATTCCGGACATTTGGGAAGCGTATGCGGAGCCGGATCGAGCGAACACGTAGAGGCCCGTTCGACAATTTAATGATATGTTAGGGGTACATTAAGCGGATGGTGCCCCTGTCTGTATCATGGGATGCGCACAGAGACAGGACTATTAAGTTTTAATGGAATCTAAAATGTACTAAGCTATTGGGTGGAAAGGATGGACTAGCTACTGGGCTATTGGATAAAAAACCGGACGCCTGCCTAATAAAATGGTATACAATATTATTTCCGGCAGACGGTGACTCGGCCTGTGCGAGATGGGCCCCCACAAAAAGCGACATCAGAGATGGCTCAAGGCCAACACCGGTGCAAAGGGCTAAGGGTAGAGAGGTGTCACTGGACTTTAAACATATAGCCAACTCGCCACTTAGGTTTCCACATCTACCCTCGGGAACACAGCGGTTTAGTATTTAGGTTTTATTTCGTAGGTAAAAACTATATCTCAAACATTTCCACAGTGAAACACTTCTTCTTACCCCAATTAACAAAGCACAAGAAACGCCCCCTATAAACCACGGTATTATCCTTATAAAGGACTAACCATACAGCTATTGTGCAGCGCTTTGCTTAAATAATCGTTATACATGGTGAGTCAGTGGAAACAAGCAAAATATAACTTTTTCACGCCACTGCTCGGAAATATGGCCAAAGATGGATTGAAATGAGAGTAGAAAGTTGCTCTTAGTAGCACTATTACGAGCCCCAATGCAAAATAGCTCGTCAAGTCGCAATTCTGCATGCGTATTTTTTCAAAACTAGTATTTCTACCCGAATCGACTTTGATGATTAATGGAATACACTAGACGCAATGTCACTAAAGCTAGCTTAGTTTTGAGTTGTACAAAGTGTACATCTCGTTATTTATTTTAAAATAATTTAATTATAAATTTTACATCTCACACGCAAATAATTACGTCTGCTTCATATTTAAGGCAAAATAGGTCGTCTATTTAAAATAAAACCTGTTTACCAGGGTTCGTAATATAAAATATTATTTTCAAATTGAATACGAAATATTCTCTGTCATGTAAAATGACAAACCACTATATAAAAGGGCAAATTCAGCCTAATTTTTATTACTCCAAATCGTTTTTCTATCGAGATGGCACGAGGTAAGCCAGTGACTGAAGAAGTGCGGAAAATTATAATCTCCAGTAACAATAAAGGCAAATCTACGTACCAAATTGCCAAGGACCTTTCTATGCCAAGGTCTACAATCCAAACTATCATCGAGCATCATCGAAAACACGACAAAATTTCTTGTTTAAAGAAATCCGGCCGCCCACGAATTACTACTAAAGCAGAAAACAGGATTCTGAGGAAGATCATCAAGAAAAATCGTCGTGCAAGAGCTGGAGAACTTACGGTACTATGGCGTGACGCAATTAAAAACATTTCAGTGGATACTTGCAAGAGAGTGATGAAGAGGATGGGCTACGGTTTTTACACTGCTAAAGAGAAACCGTTACTTACACAACGGCAGAAAACTAACAGGTTGAAATTCGCCAAAAGTACAGAAATTGGACCGTCGATCAGTGGCGTAAAATTATATGGAGTGACGAATCTAAATTTGAAGTCACAGTAGGCGATGAACGAAGTAAAGTCATTCGCGAAAAAGGAGAGGCATTTCAAAAGATTGTCTTAAGCGTAAGGTAAAGATTCTAGCTTCCTTAATGATTTGGGGCTGCATGTCGGCACAGGGTGTCGGCTGTCTGCAATTTATAGATGGAACCGTCAATGCCGAAAAATACAAAAGCATCTTACAAGTGAGTTTGCTGCCGTCTATACGTAAGTTAAAGTATAAAATGCGTATACTTTTCAACAAGATGGTGCCTCATGCCATACCGCTAAAGCAACGATGGCGTGGCTGAAAAAGAAAAATACCTACCATGTCGTGGCCATCCAGCAGCCCGGACTTGTCTCCCATAGAAACGTTGTGGTGGAAAATGAAGAAGAAGTTGCGAAAGGACCCGTCCAGATCAAAAGCTGATCTTAAAGAGAAACTTACCTGTGTTTGGAATGAAACAACCCTGGAAGAGTGTCGACAGCTGGTAGATACAATGCCGCTCAGAATTAAAGCCGTTTTAGATGCAAAAGGAGACGCCACCAAGTGGTAGACGTTCTAATCTGCGTCGGTAACACTAAAGACGAACTTTTTGCATTTTAGTACAATTGGTGAAACAATGTTTTTTTATTACCAAGGAAAGTTCGTTTTTTTTTTTTTTCATTGAATAAATAAAATACGATTTATAACTTATACTGTTTTATATTGCTAATTCTTCCAAACACCTTCGTCCCCAGAATTTTTAGGTTAACGTTAGTTTAGTACATTTTTTCCTACCAGACGTACTCATTTGCATTGGGGCTCGTAACAACAGTCCCATAATGTAAATTTGCAAAGTAAAGTGTAGTGTTTTGCGGCCTTTTTTACTTTCTATCTCTGCTATTGGTCGATTACTTTTGACAGCTATTGCTTACTTTCTATACCTCGGCAACGATGTACTATTATTTTCGAATCGGAGCAGGATTTACTATTAGACCAGTAAAATTACGAAAAGAGATCAGTAAAAGTACCAAAACCCGGACATAATTCGATAACTGTAATTTTCTTTTCTATGAAACAAAGAATTGTAAGATCTTTTAAAATATACAAAATTAAACATTTTAGGGTTCCGCGTCTATGTAAAAAAACCATGTCCAGCAGTGGACGTCTTTCGGCTGATATCATGATGATGATGATGATGAATTTTGATTGACTTTTTCTAGCAAAAACTCTCCAGATATGAAGAACTTCATTGATGCTTTATATTTGTAGGCAATATATTATATCCGTTTCTACCAAATCGACATTATGTTATATGTGTTCTCTATCTGATTTGTTATTGCCCCCGCGATAACGATGTATGATAATTGAGCCAGATATAATTCCCGCGCTCCTTTTGTGCTAGACCTCCATTACGATGTGATGTGGTGTGACAAGGCGTATAGCGTTTAATATGTAAATATAGTTAAAGTTGAAATTGAGCCAGTAAATTTAATTTTTAGGGTAGCGCAGGATTGGTGTTTGTGTTCAATGAGGGAGGCATATGGCCAGCTGTTGACCCCTTCCACAAACCAAAGGGAAAAAACCAACGGATAGGCAGCAAAAACCCAATCCACAGCTACTGCGGTCGCCAATTCGTCGAATTTCGACTGAAATTATTAAGTATAAAATTTAAAATAATAATGCTGTTCAATTCAATTTGATTTTAATGGCGACTGGCCATCAGGATAATTTTGCTAGCAAAATAATGCTGTTAAACTATCATTTTCTTTATTTTTATTTAAGTGTCATATCCACACAAGCTATCAAAAGTTAAGTTGTCAACCTAACTCTTATTTAACTTACTTAATTCTTTTTTTAAAGGCTAAGCGACTTAATTATGTTCGAGAAAGTAATTAATAGAAAAGTAGTAATCGAATGTCAGTTTTTTATTAAAGTTTAACATTTAATTTCTTTCAAAATCTTAACAACGTTTTGCATTAATTCTATTTTGTATTACATGAAACATAATTGATTTAAGTATTCATAAAATATCTGAATTTATTTTTTCAGTGTAGTGAAGCTATTTCTTATTTTTATAAACAGGTACTAAACTGCTATTTTTTTTATATATTATTTAATAGCCTTTATAAATTGAGCTGTTTCCAAATCACCGAAAACTTTCAAATATAGGAGTAATCCAATCTAGTGCCATCAGAAGGAATAAAATGAAATGGTTAACCGGGGTCGAGTATTTATTATTATTTGTATTTAAACTTTCGTGAGACATATCTGATAAATTAAACAAGTGAATTAAATTAAGTGAGTTCGGTGTGCTTAGAGTCGTTGTTGGTGGACGATTCGAACCCGCGTCCTACCATTACAGCGGCTCCGGTGTCGGACCACCCTCAACCGGTTTTGACATCAAGAGCGGCGCGAGCAGCGCGGCGCGCGCGTTAGTGCGCGACGGGCCGGCGACGCGATCGCCGAATCGAACGGACACTCAGCGCTCTTAGTGCTTGATAATAGAAGCCTATGTTCTCCGAAACATGTCGCGCGAGTGACTAAATAAACGTGAGTAGAGCCGTGTTAATGTTTAATTTATTATTATTATTATTATTCAAACTAACTACCCCTCACTCTCGACCTCGTCGACACTTACCATCAGTGGTGCTATCGCGAAAAAAGATATTCCTAAATTTCGGACAATTGTCTCTGTCGCTCTCATGACGCCTTGATTGGAGTAAAGGAGAAAGATGCTCGAAATACACGAACTTCGATGTTCGCGGTACCGGCCCAGGTGTGGCTGAGATCAAACGCTAGTCGGCCTTGTATTAAAAAAAGTAATATCTTAACAACTTTTAACAGATTTCATGTATACGGGCAACCACTGGAGACTGCAACACAGTGGAAACTATCCCAGTCTTCAACACCAACTATAATAGCTGTAATGTATGTGATTTATTGGACCCGGGTATGTCCTTAAACTACGTCCAACAATGAGAGGTAGGGCACAGCGATGACCATCACGCTTGAATCTGGGGCAGCCCAACTGGGGAAGTACCTCCTCCTTACAGAAGACCACAGCCATAATAGCATTGCTACCTTTCAGGTATGTAGTGTTGTGTTCCTGATGGTGAGTAAGGTTCCCAGAGCTCCAACCCCCCTTAAAGGCCGGCAACGCGCTTGTGACTCATCTGGTGTTGCGGGTGCCTATGGGCGACGGTAATTGCTTACCACCAGGCAATCCGTCTGCTCGTTTGCCGCCTATGTCATAAAAAAATATATATATTTATTATTGTTGGAGCCCACACTGTATAACCTTCATTTCCCTTTGACAATTCGGTATGCAAATTCGCTTTTCTCAAATGAGCGCAAGTTTGTGTCTATCCATTTCATAATACAATAACATATTAAGTTAGTTAGTTATGTCTACAAAGTTATCTCAGAGACGGTCCCGGTGAGGGCTAATATTGGCAATTCAGACGTATATATTTTACTCGGTAAGACTTGGGTATTTTATACCTCGTAATCAGCCACGAACCTCTGCTGATGGATATAGACCTTCACGTAACAGACACCGACTTCCAAGAATATACAGTGTGTATTTTTCATACGGGCGTATATTGTAGTGGCGGTTAGTATTGGACCTCAAGAAGCTATTTACATTCATTTTGTTTAAAAAAATGGGTTATTTTTATTTCATACTTATAAATTAAGCACGCAATGTATTGCATCTATAGTAATTAACGTACTGATGCGTCATGTCATGTCAGTATTACTTGTCATGTCAAAATAAGTGGGCCTGCGTACATTGCTGCCCGGTCAGACTTAAAATAATCGTTACAACCATGTCATAACTCTATTTAATGACGCGAAGCGTGCGAAAAGTGCACTTTTTACGCACTAGTTAGGAAAAATTATTAACATAATACGAGTCGTATTACTGGATACTGTATGTGGGCAACTTATACGCCCGTATGAAAAATATACACTGTATACTAGCTTTGGTCTCTCACGGACTAGAACACATAACTACTACATACGCTCATAGTTCATAGGCAGAATTACCGAAACACGTAATGACTACAACACAATTTGTGATATAAGAAAAAAACACCAGAGGCTCTAGTGTAATTTTCTTTTGACTAAAAAACACGTTTACGAACGCGTAAGTGATAATGTTAGTTATATGGAAACGCAAACGCGTTCGTGACGTAAAGTTACGTTAAAAACTTACACTCAGGGCTCAGATGGGGAAAGATAAACCCACTGTCTCGTAGGTAAGTTAGCTGTAGATGTAGATGTAGTGTAGGGACGCCCGGCCGGACTCAGACGGGCTGTCGCTTGTTGCAGTCATTCAGCCCAGTTCCAAGACCTAAGCACCCGAAAATACGCTTGCGCGGAGTTCCATCGTCATATTGCGTGTAGTCATTTTGTGTTTCGATCGTTTTTAGTTATGGACTACGAGCGGATGTAGTAGTTTTGTGTTCCATTCCGTGTAAGACTTACCCATACAAATGTAAAGCAAAACTATTTTTCATAGACAAAACCCGGATTTCGATCAATACGACAGCATCCGAACTGTCAATATATGATTGTATTAAACGAGTGACTTTTTCATATCCATTCATATGGAACTTTATTGTTTAGTGTCAAATGTGAAAGTGTAAAATGACATTTGACATTGAACAATAAAGTGTCGTCGTAGTTCGATCGACATCCGAGTTTTGGTTATGTAAAATAATTTTGCACCACATCTGTACGTGTGTACAGTCGCCATCAGATATATCGGAGCTGTGGAGGTGGTCGCAAATCATGCACTTTATCGCCACGGGAATAGAGGCGTTATTCAGATATTTGTGACTACCACCACAGCTCCGATATATCTGATGGCGACTGTACAAATGCATGAAACCAAACTGTTGTGCCACTACACAATACTTCAGGGAAATGTGAACTGGGCTTGCCATTTGCGAACGAGTTTTGTATGGAGGCGAACACGCAGCGAGTTCGCCGCGTACGCGTTTTGTAAAGAAATCGCTTGCAAATCGCCCAAGCGTGTTAACGCCCTTAAGTTTGGTTACAAAATGAATGTATTCCTTCTTTATCATCTGTCACAATCATTACATAATCCTAATATTCCGACAACCCCTGATCCCAAAGATTGGCCCCTGCCAATTATAGGGCCAACAAACGGCGCCAGGACCCTGGACAAATTAAACGGAAGTGCCTTCGGGACCGGAATGTGTTCCAAACGCCTTCCATTATAAAATAGATTATGGGCCAAAGTTAGAAAGTTAGAAACGAAAAAAAAATTATTACCGATTAATACGGTACTACTCACGTTTATTTAGTCACTCGCGCGACATGTTTCGGAGAACATAGGCCTCCATTTTCAAGCACTAAGAGTGCTGAGTGTCCGATCGGTTCGCCGCTCGCGTCACCGGCCCGTCGCGCACTGGAGGCCAAAATGGAGGCCCATGTTCTCCGAAATATGTCGCGCGAGTGACTAAATAAACGTGAGTGGTACCGTATTAATCGTTAATTATTAAATATGTCTCATGTAAGTTTAAATACAAAAAGAAATAAAATGTAATGGCAGATCCATGACAGCTTGCACAAGTCACATGACATTTCCACACAGTATTGTTCATTTCCTATCTCCTCCCGCGGGTTTTTTTTTACAAAGGTGGCAGACGAGCGGACGGATTGCCTGATGGTAAGCAATTACCATCGCCCATGGGCAACCGAAACACCAGAGGAGTTACAAGTGCGTTGCAAGCCTTTAAGGGGAGTTGGAGCTCTGGGAACCTTACTCACCATCAGGAACACAAAACTACATAAAACTACGCGGCACTGAAAGTTAGCAGTGCTATTATGGCTGTGGTGTTCTGTAAGGAGGTACTTCGACGATAATTGCTTACCATATTCTTCTGCTCGTTTACCACCTTTGTCATAAAAAAAATAAAAATATCAATCTCTTTTGTTTTAATGTCATGTAAGTAGTAAGGATATTTGTGGTTCAGGTTAATGAAGGTCTTTGGTATTTACTTGTAAGTCAAGACCTCCTTACAACAGTCTTCGTAAGACACCTTAACGCGGGAAGCCAAGTACAACAACGACACAGGAACCAAAGAATGAATGAAATGAATGAATCTTTTATGCTACTTCCTCTGGTCGCTAGGGTTTTTACCGTTCTATCTTCGTTTTTATATTTCTTAGAATAATGTCCTGAACAAATATATAAAAAAGTACAATATTTGACACAATAATCGGAGATTTAGGACTAAGTATAATTATGAACTTTAAGATTTGATTTATTGAAAAAATAAGTCCCGCCATTGTTTCTTGTCGGTGTCTTCTCAGGTCAGAGGTATAGGGTTAAAACCGCTGTAGATTTATTTTTGACGTTCAGTAGTGCATGTAATGTGCCTAAATTGAAAAATAAAGATTGTTAATTTTTTTTATGTCAGAAATTGAGGGTTTAACACTGCGACAAGAAACCACCGGATGGGTAGCTGCGTCTCTTAAGGTGTAGTGATTATGGCATTCAACCATGCTCGCTCCCTGTGACGGTCTAAGGGGGAGGCATGTATCCAGAAGTGGACGTTCGTGGCTGATCACATTAAAATACCCGTTTGTTGTCTGTTTCTTTTATATCCACGAATAAGTTAAAGAAAATTCTACTTCAGGTTCACCATTATCATCATCATCTCAGCCATAAGACGTCCACTGCCGAAATAGGCCCCCAAGGCATCGGTTGGAAGAGACTTGCATCTTCTAACTTCCTTTATAAGGTCGTCTGTCCATCTTGTTGGTGTACGTCCTACGCTGCGCTTGCTAGTCCCTCTCCACTCGAGCATTTTTCGACCCTATCAGCCATCATCATATTGCATTGATGAGCTTCATTGCACGCTTCAGAGATTATTAATGACAAATATTAATGTCTGTCAAGTGCTTTCAGTTTTAATATCTGCTAGTAAAAATAAAATAAATATTACAGGACTTACAGAAATTGACTGAGCCTCACGGTAAGCTCAAAAAGTCTTGTATCGTGGGTACTCAGTCAACGATATATATATAATATACAAATAATTAAATACATAGCACCCACGATTCAGGGATAAATATCTGTGCTCATCACAGAAAAAAATGCCCTAACCAAAACCGTGAGCCCCATAGGCAGGGTCACTACCCACTAGGCCAGAACTGCCGTCAAAAAATAAAATATACAATCCTATTGCTTTTCTGGTTGAACCTCAAAATGACGAAATCTTAAGAATATTTTTTTTATTTAGTGTGAAATATAATAATATTGATAGCTTTTTATGCGGTGATCTACGCAGAATTGTGCAGCTAATGAAAAATTTCAAAACGCGTTTCACGACTATTTTGGTCATCACCCGGCAGTCCCGGGGTCACGGTTGGGTCTTGGTTTCTGTAAAGTCCTCAACAAACGCGTTTTTTTAACTTATTTGTTACTTTACTTGACATTGGTTAAATCAGCGATAGATATATTGATGGAAGCCATATTTTATAAGATGAAAACTCTACTGCAGAGAATGTCTATGGCAATTTATAGTTGCAATATAGCTTGATAGGCACTTTTGCACCGGAAATAGCTCGGAGATAGCCAGTCATTTGAATGTTTCTCATATGTTCAGTTTTATTAAGGTTTCTTGGGTTCGTATTCGGGTAAGGGCTTTTATTTGCTTGTTTATCACGAATGTTTCTGGGATTAGTGAAAGATTGTGTCAAAATTTATATCATTGGAATTCAGTTATTATTTAGTGTATTTTAAAATAAATGAAAAATGAACTGCCCCGGACGAGACTCATACTCGTACATACTCACGACTCTGAGGCAGTGTAAGTTTCTTTTGACGTAAAAAAACGTTTACGAACGCGTAAGTGATAATGTTGGAAACGCAAACGCGTTCGTGACGTAAAGTTACATTAAAAAATTACACTTAGGGCTCAAATACATGCCCATCGCTCTGCCAACTGAGGTACATAGGCTTGCCCAAAGACTATAAATATAATATTTCGCCACCATATCCTTCAACGCACTTTGGAGGCCTTTTCTCACTAGGCCAGACCGGCCGTCATACTTACATACATACATACAATTCAGCCGTATGCAAATCCACTGCTGGACATAGGCCTCCCACAAATATGACTTGTATCAACTTGGGGGTAGTTGCCATAGTCGCCACGCTTGGCAGGCGGGTTGGCGACCGCAGAAGCTGTAGATTGGGCTTGAACGGACGCTGCTGCCCGTCCGTAGGATTTTTCCCTTTGTCGCTTCTTACGACACCCGCGGGAGTAGATGGGGTGGTGCTATTCTAGTCAGCCGGCATCACACCGCACAGCCGGCATCACACGGCACCCTCATACTTACGTTACTTAGATGTCATAAATATCTGACATCATAAATTTGAAGTAATCTATCCATATTCCACTACACAATTTTTCTACATTATCTATTGACTTAGCTCGTAGTGTTTATAAATATTATAAAACTAAACACACCACTAAAATCCTTGAAATCACTTTAAAACTTTCCTCTCTTTGTAACTTCTCTGAAGCATGAGGAACTAACTTTACATTCACTTTTAGAAGGTAGTAAGCGCCTTACATTGCAAAGGAGCTTAAACCCTTTTGATTACGACTGATTTTCTCGCCTTGATTGCAGCGATACGTGACAAAGATACGGAAGAGTCTATCGGTTCTTATATTCTTATTCAATGGAACTGTATCTGTTTTCTTTTTTTTATGACAAAGATAAAGATAAAGATAAAAAACATTTATTTGTGACAACACATATACAAAAACAATGTCAAACAAAGAAAGAAAAAAAATACACCTGGTGTGCATCACAAAATGGACTCAACTCAGCATATTGCCAGCTCAGGAGCCAGCGCTGATCTTCCGCTGAGCCCATTCGGTGATGCCACGACAGATAACCCACAAATTTACCTACACAAAACATACTTACAAATTCATAATTATAATATAACATCAAACATAAAAAGAAGACTAGGTACAGAAAACAAACACATAACTTTCCATGAACGCGACCATAAATGGCAAACCAAAGGTGGCAAACGAGCATACGGTTTGCCTGATGGTAAGCAATTACCGTCGCCCATGGGCACCACCTTACTGAGCTTACCGTAGGATTAGGTCGATTTGTGTAAGATTGGCCCGAAATATTTATTTATTTATTGCTTTAATTAGTGCTAGTTACTATACCTTCTTACAAAAAAATGTCTGATATACTTAGATATTTTTCTAGCGCGAACGGTTTCTTGTAAGTGATTGACAAAATAAAAACATCGACAGTCCTGTTATCGATAAGTACCACTTCAACGTCATACAGGTATTACAAAAACTAATATAAGGCTTTTAACCCTATTTAAAAGTAAATAAAAATAACATAACTATCTATTTATTTATATTTTATATACTTCAGAAAACAATTTCGAACTATTAATTTCAAATAATAAAATAAATTGGATCAAAAGTGTACAGATTACGTTCAATTTGTTCAAGATCGATGGCACGCGGCGTCTAGGCAGGCAGAGTGTGTATGTATTGTCATTGAAGTAGTATGTACTTATCGATAACAGGATTGTCGAAATTTTGATTGTGGCAAGCACAAAGCAAATGTCGTTCCTGCTAGAAAGATATCTAGGTATATACATTTTTGGACCCGGGTATGTCCTTAAACTACGTCCAACAATGAGAGGTAGGGCACAGCGATGACCATCACGCTTGAATCTGGGGCAGCCCAACTGGGGAAGTACCTCCTCCTTACAGAAGACCTCAGCCATAATAGCACTGCTACCTTTCAGGTATGTAGTGTTGTGTTCCTGATGGTGAGTAAGGTTCCCAGAGCTCCAACCCCCCCTTAAAGGCCGGCGACGCGCTTGTGACTCCCCTGGTGTTGCGGGTGCCCATGGGCGACGGTAATTGCTTACCATCAGGCAATCCGTCTGCTCGTTTGCCGCCTATGTCATAAAAAAAAGCTATCTATCCTTGTCCTATCCTAACTCAAGACCATTTCAAAATGAGGAGCATTTTATCGTGTCGTTTTCGGCCACCTAATTAAAAACAGTTAATAATGCCAATTAATTACGGTTAATAATGCTAATTAATTACGGTTAATTTAAAGCTATAAGGGGGTTACATTGCAAAAGTTAGTGGCCCGTATATGGGTTAATTTGAAAACTTTATGGTTTTATACTTACTTCATTACACTTATTAGATTCGGTTAACCCTATCCTAATAGGGTTGGGTTGCCGGGTTATCTGATTGAGGCAATAAAATTATATGGCATTATTATTTGGAAATATGTTTCGTCGGTCAGCCATGCCCGTCTTTAAAGTATGTCATTTCTCGTAGCTCAAACTCTTTCCATAGCAACTTTATTTCCAATTGGGTCAGCAGTTTAAGCGTGAAGAGGTAACAGGCAGACAGGGTTACTTTCGCATTTAATAAGTAAATAAGTATGGTTTGGCTGCTCAAATAAATGACAACCGATAAACAAATAGACAGAGAGAGCTTTTGGAGTTATAATATTAGTATGGATACAAATACTTAAATACATAGACACCCGTGACTCAGGGACAAATATCATGCTAATCACACAAATAAATGCCCTTACTATGATTTGAACCCAGGACCATCGGCATCATAAATTTGAGTGCGCTGGTGGCCTAGCGGTAAGAGCGTGCGACTTGCAATCCGGAGGTCGCAGGTTCTAACCCCGGCTTGTTTTTCAGAACTTTTATCAGTCGCTTTTCGGTGAAAGAAAACATCGTGAGGAACCCGACTAATTCCAATAAGGCCTAGTTAACCCTCTGGGTTGGAAGGTCAGATGGCAGTCGATTTCGTAAAAGTGCCTACGCTAAATGCTGGGATTACCAAGCGGACCCTAAGCTCCCATGAGCTCTGAAAATGCCTGGACAACGCGACGATGATGATGACCATTGGCAGGGTCCCACAATTATTCCTTATCTCTTCCCCATAGTTACACAGCATATCGCATCAGTAGTCAGTAGTCACATGTTTATCAAATCAACACATAATTCCATGTTGACAAATGATCGATACCGCTGAATGCCACTGCTCTGTGGCAGACTGCCAACATAATTTGCACTGTGCTGTCTGTATAGTTAGCAGTAGACATGGTCAAATATATCGTGTCTTCTTTTGTTGGTCCCTCATAACTGAAGACCGTAGCCTGGTTTTTCACTCGCTTCCGTGATTTGCCTCCATCAGTCTCACACCGTCATTGCTTGTCTTTTTTTTATGACAAAGGTGGCAAACGAGCAGATGGATTGCCGGATGGTAAATAATTACCGTCGCCCATAGCAACACCAAGTAACTCCCAAGTTTAAAGGAGGTTGGAGCTCTGGGAACCTTACTCACCATCAGGAACATAACACTGCATACCTGAAAGGTAGCAGTGCTATTATGGCTGTGGTCTTCTGTAAGGAGGTACTTCCCCAGTTGGGCTTCTCCAGACTCAAGCGTGATGGTACTTCGCTGTGCCCTACCTCTCGTTATTGGATGTAGTTTAGGACATATCCGGGTCCAAAATGATGAAGTTGATCAGAAGTTCATTTGTTCAGAATGTGATCAAGACAAGATAGCCTGATAAACTATCTTGTTCGTTGAGGTTCCTTTGGTCTTCTGGTAGTTTTTGCATTAAACAGTAAAAAACATCCATACATACATCTTTACCACTTCAGACGTAAGACCACTGCTGGACATAAGTATCCCCCATATATAACTAGTATCATTTTTGGAGTTTCCATAATTACTACGCTTGGCAGGCGGATTGCCGACCGTAGGAGCTGAATTGGTTTCGATGGACTGTCCATTCCTCGGTTTTTTCCCTTTGTTGCCTCTTACGTCACCCTCGGGAAGAGATTGATGGTGATTTTCTCAACCGACACCACATAATATCGAAGAAATGGTAAGGGAAATCAACTACCATGTATACTCGTAGATAGTTACCATGTATGTTAATTTTAATGAGTTTCCGAAATGTTGGCTCTCTTGCAAGCACAATCGTGATGGCTATTCTGTGAGGAACATGATAACATCATCTACATAACAACTGTCATAGCTGAGGGTCGAGCTATCAGCTCATCCCCCTGTCGTCTAGTGTGATTGATTTTACTAGCCATGACATTTCGTGAAAATTGGGTAATATAATGGTTATTCTAGACATTGATTTGTCATTAAGTTATTTATTCCACGCTTGGACGTTGTTGCTGATATCGATTTGACTGATGACCTTTGTGAACAATGTTATTTGGTTTGGATGTAAAGTACGGCGTATATGTTTTCTAAATATAGGTAGTTTCATACTTAAGGTTAAGAATTGGTATCTGTCTGTCTGTCACCAGGTTGTATACTATGAACCATAATAGGCAAATAAATCTTTTATATATAATGCTTTTCGTCGCGACTTCGTCGGCCAGCCATGCCTGTCTTTAAATCATGATTGCGGGATAAAAAATATACTATGTCTTTTCTTGTTGCTCAAACTCTCTAAAAACCGAATTTCATCCCAATTGGTGCAGCGGATAAAGCGTGAAGAGGTAACAGGCAAAATGGGGTAACTTTCCCATTTATGATTTAAAAAAAAAATAGTACCTAGTATTCATCCCAATTGGTTCAGCTGTTTAAGCGTGAAGAGGTATTTAACAGACAGAGTTACCTTCGCATTTATAATATTAGTATGGATATGGATTTCTTTTGCCGTTAAAATCAGAATTGGATAAATATTTACGACTCTCATACAACGTGATTTATTTGCTGTCTGACTTACTTGACTTATAATATGATCCTATGTCCCCTAGATAAGGCAGAGGGCACTCACAGTGCTCCGCCCTTTATTTGGTCTTGAAGTACGAGCTTCATTGTGCTCCAAGTCTTGGCAATTGGTCGTCGGTTCTGCAATGATCGTCTGCCGCCAGGATAGCTTTGGGCGTCCATGTTTCCGCTTTCCTTCGATTTCCAGTAGACAATCCAATAAACCAACTTCTTGCACACCTCAATAGCAAACAGAAACTGGATTTAATGGAAGAAAACTAAAGTGGTTTATCAATTTACCGCAGGGGTCGATGTGTATTTATTTTAACAAATCTTAGAAAATCACATCGCTTGTTCATCACGGGTAATATGGGATACTAAAGGTGACAGAATTTTTCATATCGATTCAGATTTCCTCCGTAGTAGTATAAATTTAATCGTATGGCGTTTTCTAAATCTAAATATACATAAATACACACACCCTGGAGCCTAAAGGATCGCGCACTAAGCGGTTTCAGTGGAATTTTCTCCCGCGAACGCTCCGGCTGTGGAATGAACTCCTTGCCGAGGTTTTCCCTGTGGACTACAGTATGAGGTTCTTCAAAACAGGAGTGTATAGGTTCTTCAAGGGGGGTAACGCGCATGTGAATCCTTTGGAGTTGCAGGCGTCCATAGGCGACTGTAACTGCTTACCATCAGGCGGGTCGTAAGTTTGTTTGCCACCGCCGTTGTAAAAAAAAAAAAGTAAAGCAAACCTTAAAATATAAGAGTTAGCTTTAAGGGCACTTGCACTGTGTATTGGATGTTGAGAATCGACATCGCAACCACATGGGTCAAATATCCACGGTCTTAAAAAGATAAAAAAAAGTAAAAGATCTTTGTTTTTCAATTTAAGCACATTACATGCACTTATAAACGTCAAAGAAAAATCTACCACTGGTTCAAACCCTGCCCCTCTTACCCGAGAAGATACCGGCAAGAAATTACGGCGGGACTTATTTTTTCAAAACAGTTATACATCAAATCTTAAAGTACATAATTATGCGTAGTCCCAAAAGGAAACATATCAAATAGTTTCTTACAAGAAATAACTAAAATACTAAAATATAAAAGTACAAATACACACACAAAATATGCATACCTACTTTGATATGCTTTCTTACCTGAACTAAGTCATTTACGTGATCTGGCAGTACATACAATTGTTATGAAGCTCATCTCTTCCAAACTTTTTTTTATGACATAGGCGGCAAACGAGCAGACGGATTGCCTGGTGTTAAGCAATTACCGTCGCCCATGGGCACCCGCAACACCAGGGGAGTCACAAGCGCGGCCTTTAAGGGGGGTTGGAGCTCTGGGAACCTTACTCACCATCAGGAACACGACACTACATACCTGAAAGGTGGCAGTGCTATTATGGCTGTGGTCTTCTGTAAGGAGGAGGTACTTCCCCAGTTGGGCTGCCAGATTCAAGCGTGATGGTCAACGCTGTGCCCTACCTCTCATTGTTGGACGTAGTTTAAGGACATACCCGGGTCAAAACTGCCGATAATAATACAATTTTAAACTACATTACTAAGATAGTGTGATGTGGTTAAGCTCCTTTTCACAAGATGGTTACATCTCATTGATCGAGTCCGCGGCTTGCCAAGAAATGTGCCGGCAAAGAGCCAGGCGCCATTCTCTTAGTAAGTTTATTCCCAATCTAATATCATTCTCATGATCTCTCTGATGACGACCGCTCTGGCCTAGTGGGTAGTGACCCTGCCTATGAAGCCGATGGTCCTGGGTTCGATTCCCAGTCAGGGCATTTATTTGTGATGAGCACAGATATTTGTTCCTGAGTTATGGGTGTTTTCTATGTATTTAAGTATTTATATGTATGTATCTATTATATATATCGTCGTCTAGTACCTACACCACAAGCCTTACTGAGCTTATCGTAGAACTAGGTCGATTTGTGTCAGTATGTCCGGAAATATTTATTATTTAATATTATTTATTATGATAACATCTTTATTTACAATAATTACAATCTTATTCTTTAGCTGCCTAGAGATCAAACCTTGCCAGGCCAAATGCAACTATGTTTTGTCATAATTAAAATTCAAAATGGCATTCAATCGGGTCTTTTTTATAGGTCTCCGGGTGGCTAGAGGTTATAATAACTACAAGTACTTAACTAGTTACTTCATCAACACTAAAGGCCCTTGAGACATTGTATAGTCAGTTGCAGAGAAACCTTGAAACCTTCAAGAAGAGCGTGTATCCAACTTAAAGGCCGGAAACGTACTTGTGACTGCTCTGGTGTTGCGAGTGTCCATGGGCGGCGGCAGTTGCGTAACATCAGGCAATCCGTCTGCTTGTTTGCCTCCTATATCATGAAAAAGGTACCACACGAGATTGTAGGGCACGGTGTACCTTTTCTCTGCTGACTGTACCAAGGATGCTGGCGGCATTTCCTGACGTCTCTACGCCAAACTAGTCTCTAGGCTGGATCATACCAACTAGCTTTAGGAGCCATTAGAGCAAAAACCAATGCAAAATCAAACTAACTTCAAAAATCAAAAAAATATGCCAGAATAAAGCCCCAGGTGATATATTTCCAAGCTCAGAAGGTCATAAGTTATATGAATGACTGTTTCACATTGGACTTTTTGAAATTAAGGATATAAATGTGTTGAAAATTTTGCAGTCGCCATCTGACAACTAAACAATAATGTAGTATCACATATCGTGCCAAATGTACGTTGTTACAGAATTCAAGTGTGTTAACATTAGATATAAATGTTTCTTCTTCTTCTGACTTTATCTACCTACTGCTGAGTATAGCTCTCTTCCAATTTCCGCCATTCTCTGCGGTCCTGTGCTTTCTGAATCCACTTCTTCCCTGCTATTCGTACAAAATCGTCAGTCCACCTGGCAGTCTACCCGCATTTCTACGCCCGATCCACGGTCTCCTCTCAAGCAGTTTTCGTCTCCATCTTCCGTCAGACCTTCGGCAGATGTGGCCCGCCCAGCTCCAGCTACGTCGGAGAGCCCAGTTCTACGACGGATTTCGGTATTTCATACCTGATCACGAATGGTAATACCTAACATAGCTCTCTCCATAGCCCTCTGCCTAACCTATAGTCGTATTTAGTTTTCATTACATCATACATACATTTCAGCCGTATGCAGTTCACTGCTGGACATAGGCCTCCCACAAATATGACTTGTATCAGTTGTATCATCTTGGGGGGCAGTTGCCATAGTCGCCACGCTTGGCAGGCGGGTTGGCGACCGCAGTAGCAGTAGATTGGATTTTAGACGGACGCTGCTGCCCGTTTGTGTTTTTTCCCTTTGTCGCCTCTTACGACACTCGCGGGAGGAGATGGGGTGGTGCTATTCTAGTCAGCCGGCATCACACGGCATTAAATTCAGTCATTTTCTATGAATCTCTTCACTTATTTTGTCTGTTAGGCTAGGATAGTTTTTAACATATTTATTAAAACAATAAAAACATAAAACCTGACATAGGTTGCCGCCGGCAACGAGACAGGATCGGCTGTTTTTAATTGTGCCAGCGGGTACGGGACCCACACTGCTCGGCCCGAGACGCCATCAGGAGTCAGATCAAGCGTGTCTGATCTCTCCCTCCTTTGTGCGAATTCCCTGGCACTGCTGGGGCCGCCGGAGGGCGCCGTGGTAGAATGTTCGCGACCCTATGGCGCCCTCGCAAACGGCTAAGAAGGTGAAACGCCGGAGTGGGGTTTGTCTCTTCCCTCCTCAGAGGAGGGGACAAGAGTGGCGAGCCCCACTTCCCCGGTATGGTTTTCCCGTGGTCAGGGGTGATAAAGTGATAATGCGTAAATACATTCCCCACTCCGACAAAAAAGGCTGTTAGTTAAAAAAACTAGATGAAAACTTTAATTTTTTGGAATGTTTTCATGGAATGTTCCTGCTAAAAATCAAACGTGTATTCAGTAAGTAGGCCAAAAGGGCCCTTTTACACGTCAAGTATACAAAAGTAAAAGAGAATAATAAAAACTACACCGGTTCTAACCCTACACCTCTGACTTATTTTTTCAAAACAATATTACAAAAAATCTTAAACTTACATTTGTGTGCCCTGTCCACGAGGTTTTTATACTTTTGATATTGTCTCTGGTTTTGTATTCTGTATATTTTGTTATTCCATTGTTTTTACAGTTGTCAATAAATTTTAGCTGGACACAGTCGGCCTTTTAGTTTTCAGCCCATTTTCTCTACTACTAAGCTATCGACATTTTTTTTTCGAGTCAAATTTTTCTATTTTTCTTTCGATTTAAATATTGATGATATTCGTTAGCAGACGTTTCTGCATAATAAAAACAATTTTAGAATGGGGTAGCACATTGTTATCGATGAATTCTCAATGTAAATTGAGACTTCGATGCCGTTAACACTGGCGGTAGATGTGATTACACGTCACCCATGATGACTTATACCACGAAGGATAAGATAGAAAAATTAAATAAGATAGAAAAGACAGGTCTAAGCGGTACTCGGATAGCACAATTGGTAGTGCACTGGGCTAGTGATCCAGTGGTTGTGGGTTCGAGTCCCGCTTCGAGTCAATTTTTTCTATTTTTCTTTCGATTTAAATATCTGATATGATTGATATTCGCTAGCAGACGTTTCTGCATAATAAAATATAATTTACTAAGCTATCGAATTCCCTACATGCCCTTTGAAAAATAAATAGTTGTCACCTTTTTCTTATCTCCTATATTTTATTGTGCTAAACTATATCGTGTCTCTCCGTGACATGGCTAACAACGTAAGTTAGTGAGAAACTCAAATCTTTCCAACTTATAGCAAGTCAGCAAAGTCGGGATCATTAGAGCCCGTGACGTCAATGGCGGACGAGAAATATATACTTCATAGCACTAGAAACAGGTTTATTTGTACTCGTAAGTTTTTGCAGTATTTAACCATATCGAATATGCCCTTAAACTATGTTTGTTACACCAAGTAAATGACAAGATAAAAGATAAAAATTAAAAGTTTAAAGGGTAGGCAACGCGCATGTCAACCCTCTGGAGTTGCAGGCGTCCATAGGCTACTGTCACTGCTTACCATCAGGCGGGCCGCATGCTTGTTTGCCACCGACGTTGTATTAAAAAAAGATTCATAATCATGGAGACAATAAAATTATGCCATCGAGTTTTCTTAACTTCATTGCGTTGTCCCGGCATTTCGCCACTGCTTATGGGAGCTTGGCAACTAATCCCAGGATTTGGCGTAGGCACTAGTTTTACGAAAGCGACTGCCGTCTGACCTTCACACCCAGAGGGTAAACTAGGCCTTATTAGGAATAGTCCCGTTTCCACACGAGTTTTTCCTTCACCGAAAAGCGACTGGTAAACATCAAATGATATGTACATAAGTTTCGAAAAACTAGTTGGTACAAGCCGGGGTTTGAACCTACGACCTCCGTATGGCAAGTCGCATGTTTTTGTCTTATTTTCTTGACTTCATTAGATCTCTAAAACTTCCATAAACACCTAAATACAAATGATACTGTAAGCCGCTTATAGATCGTTATAAAGTTTACTGACTGAAACTCTAGCCTTAAGTCCGGCTTGTGGTGGGGCTTACCGTTGCCAAGTTTTCATCAAGTTTGTTGATTGCTACTGGATTGAGAATACTTATTGTAACTAAGAAGAAATCAAATTATTTTTATAATAAATAAATAATAATAACGTCAAAATACTTCTCGGGTCAGAGGTGTAGGGTTAGAACCGGTGTAGTTTTTATTTTTCTCTTTTACTTTTCTATACTCGACGTGTAAAAGTGCCCTTGTGGCCTACTTACTGAATAAACGTTTGAGTTTGAGTTAATAAATGTTTCTGGACAATCTTACACAAATCGACCTAGTCCTACGTTAAGCTCAGCAAGGCTTGTGTTGTAGGTACTAGACGACGATATATATATAATAGATAGATACATATAAATACTTAAATACATAGAAAACACCCATGACTCATTTTATTAAATATTGCATTGATTTTTAAATAGTAACATTACTCAATAAATTATGTATTGGAATAAACGGGATCCTGCCATTTTAGCAAAATTATTTTAGTCAAATTTCATTACCTAAATGACTAGCAAATGTTTAATTTTCCAAATCAATCTTTGGCGCAATTACGATACGCAATTTTTATTTGGTCAAATTTTCATTTAGCATATTATTATTACTTCAAAATGGCATTTTAGTAACTACTACGTTAAAGCAAAAAATCATTAGACAACAAAATGTTAAGTCAAATTAATCGTTTTTTAAATGACGAGTGACAGAGTCAAGATAGGGGCGACGACGAGCGAAGCGAGGAGGAACGTGTTAGGTTAACCGCGAGCTAGCTAACATCGCGACCGCGAGCCAAAACCGACTTGGTCAATTCAACAAATTGATGTGGCGTATAGTATATATTTGACTAAATGAAATTTGACCAAAATACCATTTGGTAAGAGAATCATTGCCTAAAGATAAATGTGGCAAATATTAAGTTTGCTTAACGATTATTTGCGAAAATATCATTTGGCAATAGTTCTTTTGGCAAATTAAATTCTACGAATTTTTTTTAGGAAGTGATAATTTGGAAAACATAATTTGACAAAACATAGGTAATCCGATTAACTTAACTGAAACCATGTCTATGTAATTTTTTATTATGCAGAAACGTCTGCTAGCGAATATCTTCGATATTTAAATCGAAAGAAAAATAGAAAAATTTGACTCGGAGCGGGACTCGAACCCACAACCACTGGATTACTAGCCCAGTGCACTTCCAATTGTGCTATCCGAGTACCGCTTAGACTTGTAATTTTTTTTTATCTTATCCTTCGTAGTATACGTCATCATGGGTGACGTGTAGTTCGATGCCGTTAAGTGTTCAATACGCTGACGGTAGATGTGACTACACGTCACCCATGATGACGTATAATGTGGGTTCGAGTCCCGCTCCGAGTCAAATTTTTCTATTTTTCTTTCGATTTAAATATCATGTCTATGTAGTTGTGCAGAGTATTAGAACGCTAACAGTCATGCGTGTACACACTCGTTACTAATACACAGACCAGGTGCTTTAGCTAAATTTTTCACTTATAATTAGTTTAAATTAATGGATAATAATGTCATTTAGAAGAGATGTAAATATTACACAAAAAAAATTGGGTCTTTATATAAAAAACGTGGGTGCTCCATACTCAGGCACAGGCTGTACACAGTACAGTCAGCAGCAGAAGTGGCTAAGCGTTTGAGGTGTTCAAAATGAGGTCAACACATCTCTATTGTCAAGAGAATAAGAGCGCGTGTAGGTCATTTTGAACACTTCAAACGCTTAGCCAATTTTGCTGCTGACTGTTCATACTTATGGACCTTTGGCTGTATATATATATTAGCATAACTGTATAAGTCTCAAGCTTTCTTGAAACTGTCCTTAGGCATTGTTAATTGGATACTAAATTAGCCTTCTCTGTCAGCTAGAACATTAGACCAAAATATACAACAAAAACATTCACACGACATCATCTTTACGGCGTTGACATAAAGTGTAAAGTCCCTTGTTTTACATGCAAGCAAAAATGTCTAAGAAAAATTTCAATTTAAAGTCTTTATGGCGTTAAAATTAAGGTTTAATTTTGTCTGGCTGGTAGTTTTAGACCGGTAGGTCAAGGCTAGGTGAGTCTAGGGCTCTCTGATGTTATCAGAAACAACAGAGTTGCTATCTTTGGGGGTGCTTGTGTTATTTTTAAGTCACAATTGAGTCTAGGTTTTAAGTTGGCAAACTTCTTGATTAGCCTGCCGAGTGTAAAAAGTTTTTTTCTCCAGTACCAATAAATATAATTATACATGCAGGCCTCCCACAAATATGACTTGTATCATCTTGGGGGTAGTTGCCATACTCGCCACGCTTGGCAGGCGGGTTGGCGACCGCAGTAGCTGTAGATTGGGTTTTGACGGACGCTGCTGCCCGTACGTCGGATTTTTCCCTTTGTCGCCTCTTACGACACCCGTTGGAGGATATGGGGTGGTGCTATTCTAATGAGCCGATGTATAATTATAATTACACAATAATTACAATATTACAATAATTACTACATTAAATCTAAAAAAGGCCCACTTGAGATATTATGTACAAACGATGCTTAGACCAGTAAGAGTGCCAAAACTTGGACATAATTCTTGTTCATTGGTTATTGGGCACTATGATGACGTTTTTATCAAAACAAGAAATTAAAAATCTAATTCATCATCATCACGGTCTTGAGTTTTTTTACATTGACGCGGAACCCTAAAATGTTTATTTTTTTAAAAGAACTAACAATACTTTATTTCATAGAAAAAGAAAATTACAGTTATCGAACTATGCCCAGGTTTCGGTACTTTGACTGGTAATTTTACTGGTCTAGCTGGCGTGATTTCCTCGTTGTATCACAATGCTGATACGTTGTGCGAGGAAGCCGCCAGCTCTTCGGTCACCATGCAGTTACGTCAACCAGACTATTATATTTTTATAATTATTATAAAACCTGTGACGCGTGGATATTTACATTATATTATTTTCTATACTAGTGAATAAAGTACACTTTTATTTACTACTGTAGATGGGTAAAGAACGTCTCTAGGCGTGTGCACACTAGCGACGTCTACTCGACGTCTTCCTGACGATTTCATAGTAATCGGCACGACACGCGGCGTATTCGCAGCGTGTAATTTTATATTGAAACGCCGAGAAAACGCGCGGACAGAAACGCTCGATTTCCGTGGAGGGTGAAAAACATTAGTTCGTCCAAATTAAATATTTAGATTAGTTGTTCTGGCCAAATGCCTTGGCCGTAAGTCAAAGATATCGATACGGCCAAAACGCCAAAATAATGTACACATGAAACTTGCACTGAGACAATATGGTCAATTCCAATTAAGGTTCCCAGAGCCCCAACCCCCCTTAAAGGCCGGCAACGCGCTTGTGACTCCCCTGGTGTTGCATGGGCGACGGTAATTGCTTAACACCAGGCAATCCGTCTGCTCGTTAGCCGCCTATGTCATAAAAAAATCCATACGGATTATTCTTAAAGGATAAAAGTGCGATAGTGAAACTCACTGTCCACCATCTTGGCTACTGTGTCTCCCCCTAAAGTTTTAGTATATTTGTTGAGCTGTCTGCTCGTTTGCCGCCTATGTCATAAAAAAAAATCTTAAAAAATCTTATATGTTCCATTACCATTTATTATTCTTTCTTAACTCTATTGTTAAACGTTTCTACTCCTCTATGAACCCGGCCTTCAAAGAATTATAAACTCGCATAATTAGATAAAGCTCCATAATAAAACGAGAGTCTGTGAGGCCGTTTTTTAATAAGCAAACTTCGCCCCAATTATCCCACACGAGCCTCTTGTAATTACATTATGCTTTATGACAGAATCATATTGTCCTAGCAAAATAAGTGTTAGAACCAAACAATATTTTTTTGACCTCACTTAAGTTGTAAAAAGGCCCAAAAATCAAACACTCAAATGACCATACAATGATGTAATAAACCAATAGAGATGTTATAAAAGCTTGACAATTCTTTTTTTTTTTTGAACCTGATTTGGGCTTTATGCACATGTGTTGTGCTTTAGAGCAAGCGGACTGTGTGGAGGGAAGGTAGCCTGGGGAAAATCCAGGACCCTTCCGCGCCAGACTTGACTTGTACTACTGGAATACTCCTACTGAGTTTTCGCTTCCAGTTAGATTGGTTGAGACGGTCTCAACCTAATCTGAGTGGTGTGTAATGGTATCGAGCTAATGGGAGTTTTATTGCTGGTTCGCTACCCCTAGCCTGCTGGTAAAGACTCCAGTGAGAAACCCAGCAGGCCCGACCGCTGTCGGAGTGACTCTAACCGATACGCGGCGGTACCGTGTTGATAAGGGACTGAATGTGTCGGTGTTGTCGCGTGGTGGACGTCCCCGCCGGCGGGAACGCCGAAGTGTACGCGTTGTGTCCGCGGGGGACGGCGCACGCACAGCGGCCCATCTTTCGAGGGTCGCTGTGAGTGCGTCGTCCGGGTCCGAGAGAATGTGTCTAGGCCGCCGGACCGAGCGGCCCCTAATCAGTGTAACTTGACAATTATAAACCACCTGCCAGAGGCTATGCTTTAGGAAAAATCTTGATAGCGAGATCTATAAAATTTGACACATGGTACAGCGACATCTAGCAGGAAATCTGATAACTAATCTAATTTAATGAAATACATACAACCGTTGGACATAAGTTGACGACATTGTAAAGATCGGGCGAATTTTGGGGGAGGCCTTTGTCCAATAGTGGATGTCCTTCGGCTGATATAAATAAATAAATAAATATTTCAGGACATTGTTACACAAATCGACCTAGTCCTACGGTAAGCTCAGTAAGGCTTGTGTTGTAGGTACTAGACGATGATATATAATAAATAGATGCATACTCGTATAAATACCTACTTAAATACATAGAAAACACCCATGACTCAGGAACAAATATCGGGGATCGAACCCAGGACCATCGGCTTCATAGGCAGGGCCACTACCCACTAGGCCAGACCGGTCGTCATATGATGATGATTAACGTTTATCTGCATCAATTGAATGTTTCAATTTTTAATCAAGTAGGCCTAGCGACAAGCACTCTCGAATAGAGTCATTCATAGATAAAATTATTGCAACATATTACTTATCTTATAAGTAGTATTTTGCAATAAAAGTATTATAAGTATTATTTTGTAAAATTATTGCAAAATAATACTTATCTTATAAATATTATTTTGTAATAATTTTGTATATCATAAATAGTATCACAATAAGATCGTCAAAAAAATATTATAAACAATATTTTATTTTAATACTACTCTGGAACTGTCTAGAATAAAATCTAAACATCAAAGTTAAACTCATAAGAACAATAATTATAATCAAATTTTTAAAATAAAATTTTATAATTCATGTTGCCTTGTGTGTTATAATAGGCTTTAGAAATAATTTGTTGCTAAACATAAGTATTGAATAAAGTGTTGATTCAGAGGCTCTAGTGTAACTTTCTTTTGACGTAAAAAATAAATAAATAATAAATAATAAAATAAATAAATGTTCCGGGACAATCTGACACAAATCGACCTCGTCCTACGGTAAGCTCAGTAAGGCTTGTGTTGTAGGTACTAGGCGACGATATATATAATAGATAGATACATATAAATACTTTAATACATAGAAAACACCCATGAGTCAGGAACAAATATCTGTGCTCATCACACGAATAAATACCCTGGCTGGGAATCGAACCCAGGACCATAGGCTTCATAGGCAGGGTCATTACCTAGTAGGCCAGACCGGTCGTCAAACGTTTACGAACGCATAAAGTGATAATGTTATTTATATGGGAAGCGCAAACGCGTTCGTGACGTAAAGTTACGTTAAAAACTTCCTCTCAGGGCTCTATTGTTTTCATTGGTAGTTTATTATAAAACCTTACACAATATTAGCTATAAATTATTTTTTAAATTCCAGTCATCGCATGCGAACATGTTACTTAATAATGACAGCCATTATGTTATTTGAACCATAATATACTCGTATCGCTAGTTAAAGCTAATATATTGATCACTTAATACATTACGTTTACTCAATTACCTAGATCTTGTTACTATACTAATGTGCTCTCACGATATTCACACGCAATTATAAATAAAACGGGATTTTATCGCGTTGAAACTTAAATAACTAAAAAACTAGGTAACAATACCTTTACATAATACTAAATTATCTTGAGTACCGACATTTGGAACCGGGTTGCACCGGACATTCACGCGGATTCTCGCGGTTTATATTAACTTGGTGGGTAGTTGTGTTTTTACATCTACCCTAAACTTCCACACAGACATTCGTTGGGTAGTCACAGAAATTCTGACACGCATATATGATTTGACACTTGCGTTAGTAAATATGAGTATGGGTTAGTAAATATGGACGGACCCGGGTATGTCCTTAAACTACGTCCAACAGTGAGAGGTAGGGCACAGCGATGACCATTACGCTTGAATCTGGAGCAGCCCAACTGGGGAAGTACCTCCTCCTTACAGAAGACCACAGCCATAATAGCACTACTACCTTTCAGGTCTGTCGTTTTGTGTTCCTGATGGTGAGTAAGGTTCCCAGAGCTCCAACCCCCCTTAAAGGCCGGCAACGCGCTTGTGACTCCCCTGGTGTTGCGGGTGCCCATGGGCGACGGTAATTGCTTACCACCAGGCAATCCGTCTGCTCGTTTGCCGCCTATGTCATAAAAAAAAAAAAACATAAAAATCAACATTTTGTTAACATTCGTTCTAAGCAGTCAGATTTAGACTTGTAAGTATTTGTTTACGGTATTAAACTTTTGTAAATGTTTTCTTATAGAATAACGCATTATTATATGTTTAATTTTTTTTTCTAATTCTGTGTTTGATGAAACAAGTTTATGAGAGGTAGGGCACAGCGATGACCATCACGCTTGAATCTGGGGCAGCCCAACTGGGGAAGTACCTCCTCCTTACAGAAGACCACAGCCATAATAGCACTGCTACCTTTCAGGTATGTAGTGCTGTGTTCCTGATGGTGAGTAAGGTTCCCAGACCTCCAACCCACTTATAGGTCGGCAACGCGCTTGTGACTCCCTTGGTGTTGCGAGTGCCCATGGGCGACGGTAATTGCTTACCATCAGGTAATCCGTCTGCTCGTTTGCCAGCTTTGTCATAAAAAAAAAAGTCCCGCCGAGTTCTTTGCCGGTCTTATAAGTCAAAATGCTTCTCGGGTCAGAGGTGTAGGGTTAGAACCGGTGTACTTGCTTACTTACTTACTCCGTTGGCTCAGCGACCCAAAATGAGTCTTGGCCTCCGACACAAGAGTACGCCACTTTTCTCGGTCCTGCGCTAACTCTTGCCAATTGGTAACTCGGAGCTCATGCAGGTCCGCGTTGACCATGTCACTCCAGCGATATCTAGGACGCCCGACAGGGCGTCGGCCTCCTGGGTGACCGAGGTACGCCTGCTTGACCTTCCGATCTAGTTTAGAACCGGTGTAGTTTTTATTTTTCTCTTTTACTCGACGTGTAAAAAAGTCTTAACGCTTAACTCACTGAATAAACATTTGAGTTTGAGTTTGTGACAGTGAAATCTTAAGAAAATGGAGTATAGTCGCATGGGTTTGAACAGGCCCTTAAATGAATGAGCTAATAGAACGCAGAACGCGTCTCTGAACACGTAATATAATCTGATATGATATGCGTTAAGATAGGCTATGTTATTGGCTGTTCGTGCGTAATGTCGTATCTCAGATACGAGACGACATTTTAATTAATATGCTAAATAATAGTTACGTCTATTGCTTAAGGCGAATGCTTCTGCCACGAGTGGACAAAACATACTCTTTCATCATTTTGCTCCCCCAAAATATGACTTGTATCATCTCAGTTACCATCATTGCTTGTAACAAAAATTTAAATGTACCAAACTTATGTTGTCCTAGTATCTTCTCTGTTCTTTATTCTTATGTTTTTGTTCTTCATTTTGTTTTAGTTTCTGTGTTACCTGCCGTGATACTTTTTCACTTGATGGTCTCATCGGAAGATCAGCGCTGGATGTCGCCAGCATTACGCTGAGATGAGGCCATTTCGTGGCACTTTCTTCCTTGTATGTTTTATGTTATTTGTATTTCTGTCACCTTTGTGTTGTGTGTCCACAAATAAACAAATATTCTATTCTATTATAATACTACAGACAAGGCTGTCAAATAATTATTGACATACTCGTATTGTTCATAAACTGCGAAAGTACCTCCGGCTTAAATCGCTGAACCAATTGGGATGAAATTTGGTATGGAGAGAGTTTGGGCTATGATAAAGGACAAAGGATAATTTTGATCCCGCAACCATACTTTAAAGATGGCTGGCCGACTAAGCCGCGAGGAAAAGCTAGTTCTTACATAAATTACATAATTAGGTATATAAATGTAACGCACTAGCATTTATTTGCACATTTTGTCTGTATTTCAATATACTAATATTTCTTTATTATTTTCAGGTATGCCTATAAAAATACCTTATAGCGGAAAATGAGTAAGTTTTTTAACTGCGGTTAATCAACGTATTATTTGTAGCATAAGCTTTTTATAATGTAATTAAAAAAAATACGTTAGGTAGAATTTACTTTACGAACATTACAAGTCACTGACGATTTCAATTTCTTCTTTTAAAAGTATGGCTTCCATCAATATATCAATCGATGGTTTCGCCAATTTCGAGTAAAGTAACAAATTCTAGGAGGAATAATGACTGGAGAACGCATCCGCGAGCGCCAGTAAGGGACAAAGATATTGTGGCTTTTGTAGCCCAAAATGTAACAATTCACTATAGTTTTGCTTTACAGGACATTCTTTGTAAAAAAAATATTATGCTTATTCTGTATTAATAACCGCAACTTTGGTTAAAAACCCAAGAAAACTCAAATTGCATTTGTTTGTTCCCCTCCAACTTTGGCAGTTGTGAAGAGTCCTGCTTGGAGAGGAACAAGAATATGTGAGACTATGACAAGGACGTACTAAAATAGCGCCGTCTCTGCCATACCTATGGAAAGTTACATAAGACCACCCCTTTCGATGTGGTATTATTATTAGCACGCTTCGTCTATTTAAATGGTATGTCGATGAACAAATTAGTAAAATTACATTATGAAGTTTGCTTTTGTTCGGTAGGCCTTGCGTTTTGTAAAGTGGTAGCTGGACTTTACAGAAAGCCAAGAGGCGGCCGTGATAAACCAAAATAGTGGTGAAACGCGTTTTGAAATCAATTCTTTACGTTGGCATGTGAGTGGTATTCCTTGGAAAGTAATTTGATTAGTGTTTATTTTTTTATAGATATGTCAATTGTTGGTGCATCCAGAAATGCAATGCTTTATTTTGTATTTTTAACTGGTAAAATTGATTCTATTTTCGAGTTTTACATGTTAGGTTATGAGCAGGGCTTGGACAAGTCATCGCAAAACAATCGCAACACGGCCATAGAACAAGATTAATAGAATCGCATTATGTACAGTATTATATAATTCTATTTTTCAATAACATTTTTTACTGCATCTCAAAATTCACCATGCATCGTGTTTGATTTCCTTTAACATTTTTTATGCTGATGGTTACATTGTATTTATTTCACCATATTTAAAAATAACCATAATTAAGCAAATAATTGTATTCATTTAAACTATTTGTCATCAAAACTATTTTAAGCACGCCACTTTGACAAACCCATGACAGATATGCGACTAAAAAAGTAAATGTTAACTTACGATAATATCCGCTTTAGATAATAATAATTCTAAGTCTCGACTCTATAGGGTCTTGTTCCGTGTCCATATCTGTTTCTGCTATGACTTGTCCGAGCACTGGTTATGAGTTGGTTATGAGAGCGTATGTAGTTCCAATTAACGCCACCAGGCGGCGGCAGTATCGTCGTGCACGTTCCCTATTCTTTCGCTTTTCGCTATTTTGAGGTTCAACCCATTCTATGATTTCAATTTATCATATACCATTATTGGACTTGTCAGTATTGACGTTTGGTTTATTTAGAATATCCTTCTGTTGTTATTAATTGCTTATCAATGTCACGTCAAATACATTGTTCACAATAGCTACAGTCAAGGTCAGAGATATCGATGCGAACATCGTGCCAAAATATGTATACATGCACCTTATTGTCTCAATATTAAAGCACATGTATACATATTTTGGAACTTTTTCCGTATCGAACACTTTGACTGCACAATACATCAAACCGGCAACGAATTCTTTAACAAGGTAGTGTATAGTAAAAGGTAACTATAATTAAATTTTCGTAAGTTTTATTTAATAATATATCTATGATAGATATTTTGCTGCAAAAGATAGGTAAAGGTTAGCGTTAGGAAGTGTTGGTAGCCTTACGGTAAGAGATTGATGCGGAGGTCGCGGGTTCATACCCCGGCTTGTGTCAATAAATTTTTCTTAACTAATTTACAAAATATCATTTGATATTTATCAGTCCTTTTCGGTAAAGGAAAACTTCGTGAGGAAACCGGACTAATCCCAATAAGGCCTAGTTTACCCTCTGGGTTAAAATATCAGGTTTTTTTTTATGACATAGGCGGCAAACGAGCAGACGGATTGCCTGCTGGTAAGCAATTACCGGGCACTCACAACACCAGGGGAGTCACAAGCGCGTTGCCGGCCTTTAAGGGGGGTTGGAGCTCTGGGAACAGGTGGTTATTTTTTCTAAAACTAGTGTCCTGGGATTAGTTTCCAAACGGACCCCAGGCTCCCATAAGCTGTTGAAAAATGCCGGGACGATGCGAGGAAGATGATATAGATATTATGTACAGGTAAAGGTTGCTTGAACCGTTTTTAAGTTACGGATCGAAAATTACGGAACCTTACACCAAGCATGGCCGTGTTTTTGGCGGGTTTGTTTCATAGACCTTATACAATACTGTTCGGCGTTCGACCTCAATAACACCTGATGGTAATTGTCGACTAGGTCGTGGGTGTAGCACGCTGGTTCAGTAACAGCCTATTCACTCTTGCCTTGAAAAGACCCAAATTATATCTTACCGGGAATACAGACGAAAGGAGCGAATTCCATTCCTTAGCAGTCCGCATTAGGAAGGTAGATGCGAATCGCTCCTTGCCCAAAGTGCCCCACAATGACCGGATTTGTACCACTCGCATTCAGTGATTCAAAAGATCAAGCAAGGTCACAGTTTGATATTACACCTAAGTAAAAAATAATAATAAATAAATAATCTAGAACTTCATTACACAAATTAACTGAGCCCCACCGTAAGCTCAACGCGGCTAGTGCTGTTAGTAATTGGGTACTCAGCCAACAATTTATATGATATTTATATGATTTACAAATACATAGGAAACACCCGTGGCTCAGGAACAAATATCTGCTCATCACACAAAGAAATGCTCTTACTAGGACTTGAACCTAGGGCCGGCAGCTTCATAAGCAGGGTATCCACTAGGCCAGACCTGTTTGTATTATGGGAATCGATATCAACCAATATTAATTGACTGCTAACTAATGACTCGATCCAATCAGCTCTTGACAGCTTATCTACTGACGTCACAGCTTTGAACACGGCTGTCCAATCACAGTGAGTGCCTGATAGTGGTCTGTTTACCTGACAGTAGTCTTCTTATCTGATAGTGATATGAACTGTCACTGTTTTTACTCATAATTGTAATATAAATTGAAAAAAGAAACATTTACTAAGAAAAAATTGATGAAGACTTCTGGCGTTCGAGACAGGATTTGAACTGGTAACTCTAGCTATCGCGTCTGATGCCTTACCCACCCGAACACAGCAAAAATCGACAAAATTTCGAAAATCATGTTTATTTTTAACCGTTTTTGGGCACCGTTTACCAAATCTAAGGCAAGGAATCACTTGGGATTCTTATAAAGCTATAGATGGTGCTGTCATCCATGCAACTAGGAACAAATATATATATTTTTTATTTGCATTGGCTTTCAAGTATCTACTATACAAATTATTAGATGATGCCCACGGCTTCACCTGCATGGTTAGAGGATATGTAACATATTGAGTTCCGTGGGAATGAGATGATTGCCCGCTGGAAAAAGTAGCCTATGTCACTTTTCTTCAACTACCTCCACTTAAAAAACACATCAATTCGTCGCTCCGTTTTGCCGTGAAAGACGGACAAACATACAGACGCACTTTCGCATTTATAATATTAGTGTGGATAAATTGAAAATAGATGACATATACTTACTAAAGAAAACGTGACGAGGACCTCTAGGGTTCAAGATAAAAGGCGTCAGCTGCGATAGCTGGAGATGCGGGTTCGAATCCCGTCTCGGATGCCGGAGGGCCTCTATACCTTTTGAAGTTTTGACATACGCAGTATGGAAAGCGACAAGACGCCACATTGAGTAGGGTAAATAAATTGTAACCAAATATTATGTTTACTTCTAAAATAAATCTGAAATATCTGACGACTGCTCTGGCCTAGTGGGTAGTGACCTTGCCTATGAAGCCGAAGGTCCTGGGTTCGATTCCCAGTCAGGGCATTTATTTGTGATGATCACAGATATTTGTTCCTGAGTCATGGGTGTTTTCTATGTATTTAAGTATTCTGAATCTATCTATTATATATATCGTCGTCTAGTACCTACAACACAAGCCTTAATGAGCTTACCTTAGGACTAGGTCGATTTGTGTCAGATTGTCCGAAAATATTTATTTATTTATACTTTATTTAGATCTGAAATATGGTGATGAAAAATGTATCATTAACATACCTATGTAATATCTTAGATATAATTTGAGTATTTTCAAGGCAAGAAACAATAAGCTGTTACTGAACCAGCGTGCTACACCCTCGACCTCGTCGATACTTACCATCAGGTGTGACTGAGGTCAAACGCTGGTCAGTCTCTATAAATTTTTTTGCACCAATACCCCTGAATGGTGAATACATTTTTAAATGGCATGTGGTATCTTTTGGTGGCATTTGTTCTCGTCTTCGTTAGATCTAGATTCTCTTAATAAGAACACTATATCAAATATTATACTTTTAAAAGCATCAGTTTGTAACACGTTACTGATTTATCGGACCAAATGGGAAACGGTCAGAAAGACAAATGGCCAAGAATAACGCCTTGTGCTTGTTCAACTGTTCAACAGATAAGTGAACCTTTCGCGGTTTCTTATTGTTTACCGATAGATGGCGTGATAACGTAGTATTGATTTACTTAAACGGCTACCAGTTTTTACGGAACATTATGGAAAGAATGTTTGAACCTTTTGACCATCAAATTACGTCACGAATTGACAGATTAAGATTATTACAATCAAATATTCCGCAGTGTCTCAAGATGAAAGTGTTTGACCAGTTTGTGTTGTGGTCGCTTATTAGCCTCATAAGAAGACTCAAAGTCACCCAACTGGCAATAGAGAGGGCTATGCTGGGAGTGTCTCTGCGCGATCGCATCAGGAATGGCATTCGTAGCAGAACCAAAGTAACTGATAAAGCCCTCCGGATCGCTAAACTTAAGTGGCAGTGGGCAAGGCACGCAAAACTGATGGCCGGTTGGGCGTAGAGGGTCTCGAGTGGCAACCATGTACTAGAAAGCATGATTTTTTTGGATCCGGGTATGTCCTTAAACTACGTCCAACAATGAGAGGTAGGGCACAGCGATGACCATCACGCTTGAATCTGGGGCAGCCCAACTGCGGAAGTACCTCTTCCTTACAGAAGACCACAGCCATAATAGCACTGCTACCTTTCAGGTATGCAGTGTTGTGTTCCTGATGGTGAGTAAGGTTCCCAGAGCTCCAACCCCCCTTAAAGGCCGGCAACGCGCTTGTGACTATTCGGGTGTTACGGGTGCCCATGGGCGACGGTAATTGCTTACCACCAGGCAATCCGTCTGCTCGTTTGCCGCCTATGTCATAAAAAAATAATAATTTTACGTTGTACAAACGTTAGCGACATCTAAGTCGACGACCGCGCCATCTATCTTCGCAGCGGCTGCGCTGCGTCGCGACTTGTGTTCGTTCTGCTACTAACGCCATCCGTTGCCGCGTAGTGGTACTAGTGTTACAGAGGCCTTTATTTTCATGTAAGAGTGCTGAGTGTCCGTTCGCCTCGCCACTCGTGCCGCCCGCCTGTCACACACTACTGCGCGCATCGCTGTCCGCTTGTCTTGATGTTTAACTTATAAAATATTACAATGATTCACGAAAATTTACTTTTTTGAAGAACATAAGTAACATAGCTATTCTTAGGAAAAGCATACTTGGTATGGCTTCGATTATCTGCAATAAAGTTCCCATCTACATAAGCAGCATTGACAATATAAAAAAAAAAAATAGTAAATTATTTATTTTGTTGGTTGAGAGGACATAATTATTATACTGTAAAAGAGTTTTTGACAGACTGTTATATAACTAATAAAATTGAATACCATTTTATTAGGCAGACGTCCGGTTTTTTATCCAATAGCCCAGTAGAGTCCATCCTTTCCACCCAATAGCCTGGTACATTCTAGATTACATTATAACTCAATAGTCCTTACACCATGGCGGGTCCTGTATCTGTGCGCGTCCCATGTTACGGACAGGGGCAACATCCGCTTAGTGTACCCCTTACATTTCATTAAATTGTCGAAAGGGCCTCTGCGCGTTGGCTCGATCGCGTACGCCTCCCAAATGTCCGGAACACCATTGTTCCGTGTAAGGAAGAGACTATACATATCATGTGGTGACAGTATATTATATGTGAATGATTAATGATTTTATTCCTTAATGACAGTACTTTTCCAGAACAACAATCTTACATAGATATTTTTTCGTTTAATGTAATTTTATTATATGAACTGTCGCCCGTGAACTGTCCTTTCTGGATAATATTTACATATTTAATACAATACATAAAATTACTTGTGACCTTTGCCCTATGATGGATTTTTGACGACCATAATTCATAAATAATAAATTCTGTTGATAAGGTGACGTACTTAACATAATTTGGACCTACCCGGGATGTCCTTAAACTACGTCCAACAATGAGAGGTAGGGCACAGCGATGACCATCACGCTTGAATCTGGGGCAGCCCAACTGGGGAAGTACCTCCTCCTTACAGAAGACCACAGCCATTATAGCACTGCTACCTTTCAGGTATGTAGTATTGTGTTCCTGATGGTGAGTAAGGTTCCCAGAGCTCCAACTCCCCTTAAAGGCCGGCAACGCGCCTGGGACACCCCTGGTGTTACGGGTGCCTATGGGCGACGGTAATTGCTTACCACCAAGCAATCCGTCTGCTCGTTTGCCGCCTATGTCATAAAAAAAAAATAACTTTTTTTTGACGACAGGTTTAATCTAGTGGACCTGCCTGTACAGGCGATGGTCTTGGGTTCAAATCCCAGTGTCAGTTGCAGATTTTCTTTACCTTTGCTTTTCCTATATTTTGTCTCAGTTGTGTTACATCAATTAATAATACATTATGTATGGTAACTTTGTAAGGATACTGATAAAAATAGAACCTTTTCCCAGGTTCATTACGACAATAAAATTATCCATACATTTTGTTTAACGAAACTGAGAAAATTATGGGGCAATAGGTACAAAAATTCTACAATTTATCCAGTAACGGCATTTATTCCTGTGATAAAAACAGATATTTGTTCTTGAGTCATGGGTGTTTATATATGTATTTAAGTATTTATATATATCGTTGATGCAGCCTTCTTCTGTGGGGATCAGTCATTGTGTTAGGATGTCCGGCAATATGTATTTATATAAAATGTCATGATTTCAACCATCCAAGGCAGGGCGCATCACTAAGCTGAACAGTTACTGGTACATACGAAATTCTACGTGGGCGGAGCCGCAGGATCAGCTAGTTTGAAAATAAAGCTTTGCAATAAGATGAGGCCCTCAAAATATTATCAATATTGCCTTTACCAATATTAGCCCATAAATGTTTATTTCTAAACTACAATGGCACGGCAGTCCAATATAAATCTATAGGTCTATAAAACGATTGCAAAAGGTAATTTTATTCATTGATTCTGGGATAGTTTGGAAGTAATTCTTTCGTACCACGAACACTGAAGTAGGATTAGGAATGAAATGTCCTAAAGATTCATTCAAAGTTTTAGAATACTATACATTACATTTTTTTTTTCATTCCTATACAGTACTTCGAATCGTCGGTTGCAAGGATCTCTCGGATCGGCTTGATTCTTTAGCGCTGCGTAGAGACGTAGCCTCACTCTATCGCATTCACAACGGAGTGTTCTGAGGAATTGTTCGGATTAATCTCTGCCGCCTCCGCCACCGTTCTACGCGGCAACATTTCCACCCCCACCATTTGGATAGTTGGAAATCCTCTACTGAGCGTTTCTCTAGAAACTTCCTACCTCGCATATCAACACTGTGGAATGATTTGCCGTCAGCGGTATTTCCGGACCGATACGACCCTTATACCTTCAAGAAAAGAGCACTCTTATTTTAAAGGCCGTCAACGCGTTTGTGACTCCTCTGGTGTTTCGGGTGCCCATGGCCGATGGTAACGCTTACCATCAGGAATTTCGTCTGCTCGTTTGCCACTTTTGTTATGTAAAAAGTTGCCGGCCGAGTATATGTTGTAGTGGTTTTCTCAAACATACTATACAATAAATAGTAAATACAATCCATTCTACTTACCATCAATCCAAGAAAAAAAATGATAATTTTTGAAAAAAAAAAGAAACCAACATACTTTTATTATTGTCGCGACCCACAGTGTACGGTTTTGCGCCACCCACATCCAGTTTTATTTTATCCTGACTCGGGCTCTATGACCATTGCGACTTGCGACACATTAAAGCGATCAGACTGTGCGGGGGGAAGGTAGCCTGAGGAAAATCCAGGACTTGATTTGTACAGTCAGCAGCATGGCTGAGCGGGTGAAATGTTCGAAATGACCTACATGCGCTCTTATTCTCTCGACAATGGAGATGTGTTGATCTCATTTTGAACACCTCAACCGCTTAGCCACTTCTGCTGCTGACTGTAATACTGGAATACTCCTACTGAGTTTACTCTTCCAGCGAGATCGGTTGAGACGGTCTCAACCGAATCTGAGTGATATGACCGCATTCAGTGGATTCCCGCGATCTTTACGATGTCGTCGGTTCACCTTGTGGGGGCCTGCCCCCGCCAGTGTATACGCCAGTCAACAGCCAATACGCCCCAACAGCCATCGGTTCTACGTTCTTTGTTTTTATTTATTTAATATCTATAGTTTTTTATGCTGATATCAAATAGGCACTCGATGTATTCTTAAATATTTTCTCGCTAAAAAACGCTTCACACGAATCTCTATAGTATATTGTTATTTTAAATTATATATTAAAATGCTGAAATGAAATGACTAAGGTCAATGTGACCGAGACGTCTAGCAACGCCAATACTATTTAATATGCAAGTTATACGTGACATTGTGAGAGATCAAATCATGTATTTTCATTCAGATACATTGAGCTTTTTTCGTAACCTAATGCTAATCTAAATATACAGGGTGAAACATAAGTCGTAAACAGAATTGTGTATTTCTTATTGTTTAACTTAAGTTTAAACATGTGGACGTAACAACAGGCAGAAATATGTAAGCATTGTTTTTTTATTAGTTAAGTTAAAATAATGTTTTAAATGTACTGAGTCTCGTGGTCACCCTAATCTGCTACGCTAACTGTCATAGACCCATAGCATATTACTAAAATAATTCATTCAACCTCTTTGTAATTGGCTGGTAAGAACTTGAAAAAAGATTAAATTGACAATGATAAATTCAAAAGTCATAACATTACGCTACAAATTGAAATTGTAAAAAATATTAAATCGCATTAAAAATGCCGGCTCCGTATTCTTACACTTTTATTGAGCGTTTCGATATGGTAAGATATTACAATCGAACGAACAGTACTGAGCAAACACGAGAATTGTTCCGAGAACGTTACCCCGAGTCACCACTTTAATCACAGCAACTAGCAAGTCTTGTCGAATAGGGTGACCATAAGGTTGGTGTTTTTGCTTTTATTAATTATCATTAATAAAGTTTAATTGTTTGCTTCCCGAGTTAATGCAATGAATTCACCTTATTTATACTGTAATAGAAACAAAAAACTCTGTGTACGACTTATGTTTCACCCTGTATAAATATAATAACTCAAAGGTGACTGACTGACTGACTTAGTGATCTATCAACGCACAGCCCAAACCACTGGACGGATCGGGCTGAAATTTGGCATGCAGGTAGATGTTATGACGTAGGCATCCTTTAAGAAAGGGTTTTGATCAATTCTACCCCCAAGGGGATAAAATAGGGGATGAAAGATTGAATGAAACTTTGTCAATTTTAAAACGATCGGGTTAAGACTTTGCATGCATAAAGCTACTATGACGTAGGCATTTGTGGATAAAACGGCATTTTCCGAACAAAAAGCATACATGCATACAAAACTACGTTTTGAACGATAGTGTGCTAAAAATAACTTAAATACTTCTTAACGCTTTTGCCACTCAAAAACCTTTCAATGAAAACGACTTCGCGTATACAAAGTTAAAAATACCTCCGACGTTTTGAGAGCGACGTGGTTCCGGATGGAGCCCTGGGTACCTCACTTTACCACAAGGAACACAAGACTAGCATACCAAGAAAGTATCGCAAGTAACCATACTTATTGAGGGGTCGATCGACCCGATAATCCAGTTTTATTAAGTACAGCCTTGGCCAGAAGTATTTAACACCCATATGCTTATTGTATGAAAAACGCGATATTTTAGTGAAGTTAAAAATGACACGGGGTTGTTGTAAATAACACACCAACAGCTTTGAGCAACGAAAATATACTGACTCAAAAACAAACAAAATAAATTGACATACAAAAATCAAAACTGACAAAATAACTTAAAAATCGAAATATAAAAGAAATAATAAATATTTAAAAACTATTTATACAACCTCAACAGAAGTATTTACATCTTCTCTGATGACGTATTATCAATTATTTTAAACTGATTAGGTTATTGGTCGCGTTGACTGGTAATTTCATAGAAGAAAATTTGCAAGAAGTATTCGTTGTAGATCCGAATTTTTGATGCTATGCGAGTATTTGTTTTATTATTTAATACTAGCTGTGCCCCGCGGTGTTTACCGCAATTTGCTAGGAGAAAAACGTAGCCTATGTGTTAATCTCAGGGTGTCAACTCTAATTTTATTGAAATCGCTCCACGCTCCGGCGTTTAGACGTGAAGACGTAACAAACATACACAGTCACAAACTTTCGCCTTTATAATATTACTGTAGACGTATTTATAAGTATTATTTGTTTTAAGAGGTAGCGAAGAACCACCACGCTTGAGTCATCATATCATATATTAAGATTTGAAATAACAGAAAATTGTTTAACAGCATTTAGAGAGATCTCTTTCTAAATGCAGTGGTTTTTAGAGTAAGAAGACGAAAGTATGTGCTCAATATTTTTGGCCAACACTGTAATATTTGAGAGGCGTTAGGAATAAGCTCGTGAGTCTTTTTCTGTGCTCGTTAAATACCGCAGGTGCTCGTAAAAGGAAATTTAACAGGAGGTTAGAAATACCACGTATTTCTTGTACCACGTAAAATGCTCTCTACGTAAGGTTCCTAAACGTTAATAATTTCAAACTGCCGTGACATAGACAATTGTATATTACAGAATTTGACTTCGTATAGTTTTATTTTTATAAATAAAGTAAAAATTTAAATATCAATTGCCTTTGGCGAGACTTGAACACTCAGCTTCGGAGGCTCAGGAAGGCTTTTGTTGTGGCTCACCCAAAGATATATTTAATATACAAATACTTAAATACATAGAAAACACCCATGACTCAGGAACAAATTTATGTGCTCATCACACAAATAAATGCCCTTACTGGTATTTGAACCCAGAACCATTGGCTTCATAGGCAAGGTTACTACCCACTAGTCCAAACGTGTCATCATGCATTCTTGAGCTTAACAGAGCTCAGACAATTTGTGTATTAAGAAATTAAATTAAATTATATTTAGAGGTTTCTGGTGACCAGAGGGCTGGCCACTATTTTGCCCAACGGATTAGCATTGCTATACAGCGCGGAAACGCGGCCAGCCTTCTGGGCACTCTAATGACCAGGACCTAGGTAATTTTTTTATTTATAGATTAGCATATAGTTAGTTTCTTTATTATGCGATTATCTTATAATCGTGTTAATAATAAATAAAGAAACATCTTGATATACCCTCGCTACGTAGTTGTGGTTGGATCAGAGGGTCAGATTCAGAAGGCGGTAATCCTGGACATGGCGCGCATAGTCCGGCGGTTCCTCTCCCTGCAGCCCTAACCACCGGCAGCCTGGGCCATGCCCCGTTGCCGGCGGCACCCTAGGTTAGGTTTTTTATAATATGTTTATTGTTTTGATATTTTTTGATACATTTGTGAATATTTATTTATATATACAAAATTTATTTTTTTATCATATTATTACTTTTGTTCTACAAGTGCGATCTATAATTTAAGTTCTCAACCGAGCCCCTGCTTTAGCAGATTTGCGAGCTTTTATACCCTGTTTACCGAGCTTTCAACTACGCGTTGCTATAAATGAAGCGATCCGAGATCAATATACGCTCAGGAAAAGCGGTTTTGACAGGGAAAGCACAGAAAAAGCTTGTTAAGCTCGGGACGAGGAAACTTGATACATCGTGTTCAAGTTTCATGTTTTTGCTTTTCAAAAGTTTTATATTGCTACATAATGTGGGCTTTGTGGCATGGCATATGCTTCTTATGGGTGCGCCAAAGTTCACATAAAATTGCGACTTCGATTATTGGAAGTCCGAAAATGTTTGTTATACAATTTTATATCATAATGATCATTACTTATAACATTATAACTTGTCTTGCTCATAAGTATCGTAACACCGAGTCATTCATGTTAATAATGTCAATCAATATAAATATCTGTGATACTAATATTAACTTTTATATACTTTCTTTATCGACGACCGGTCTGGCCTAGTGGGTAGTGACCCTGCCTATAAAGCCGAAGGTCCTGGGTTCGATTCCCAGTCAGGGCATTTATTTGTGTGATGAGCACAGATATTTGTTCGTGAGTCATGGGTGTTTTCTATGTATTTAAGTATTTATATGTATCTATCTATTATATATATCGTCGTCTAGTACCTACAACACAAGCCTTACTGAGCTTACCGTAGGACTAGGTCGATTTGTGTAAGATAGTCCCGAAATATTAAAAAAAAATATATATTAAAAAAACGATTTTAAATAATATTATAGCTGTTAAAAACGAAATATTGTGCCAGAGTCACTGGTAGGTAAGACGACGAGCGAAGCCAGGAGGAGTGTTAGGTATCTTGTATTCACAACACACCCGACTCGCTGTCAAAAAAAATAGTTTATTTAAAACATCGTTATGAGTCCTGATAAAAAGTTTGAAATTATATTATGAATTAAAAAAATCGGACTACAGATCTTTATGAACAATGTTATTAGTAGTCAAAATTTATATGAAACAAAGTTATAACCAAAAACATTCAGACGCTCTAGTGTAAGTTTCTTTTGACGTAAAAAACGGTTACGTACGCGTAAGAGATAATGTTATTTATATGGGAAACGCAAACGCGTTCGTGACGTAAGGTTACGTTAAAAACTTACACTCAGGGCTCTGATCGCAAAACGTTATTATGAATAATATGCTAAATAATTTTATGTGAACCAATATGGACCCGCTTCTTATATCATCATCTTTCTCAAGTTGTCCCGGCATTTTGCCACAGCTCATGTTAGCCTGGGGTCCGCTTGGCAACTAATCCAAGTGGCGTAGGCGGGTAGGCGTAGTTTTACGAAAGCGATTTCCATCTGACCTTCGAACAGGGTACAGCATCATCAACATCAGCACAGACATATCAAAATTCAATACCGGTAAATTTGTATGACAAGAATACCGGTAACACAAGTGCATGTTCAGATATATGTGACCACCTCCACAGCTCCGATATATCTGATGGCGACTGTACAACGAAATTGTTGATATAATATGCCTTCAACATGGAATCCCGCCCTTAATAGCCTAGGGTGTGAACACACGTGTCGCGATAACCGTAATGGCCGGCCTTGACTTCCGGTAATGGCCGCCGACACACGCCATACGTCACTATCTTCCATTCACTTTATTTTTACACTAGTGTCTTGCCCCTGCTTCGCCGTAGATAAATACCTCACTAGTTCGAAAAGCCGTTTTTATTCTTTTAAAAACAGATAGCAAAACTGCATTTTATTCACACGGGAGGGAATTTTATACAATTATTTTTTGCCGGTACAGTCGCGATCAAATATATCAAATCAGCCAAGGTATTCAAAAATATCGGAACATGCACTTTATCGTTTTGACAATAGAGGCGTTGTACCGATATTTGTGACCACCTCCACTATGGCAACTGTACCTGGTTGGATTTTGAAAAAATAGAAGAAGAAGAAGAAGAAGAAGAAGAAAAACATTTATTTACCGCACAAAAGACACACAAATACATAATATTGGACAGTATAACATACAACATATAATGTGTGTGTCTTCGCGGCAGTAAAAAGGTTACTGTCTCAGCATTGTGCTGAGGTGTCCGACACCTGCAGCGCTGATTTTCAGACAGCACCCATACGTGACGTGATCCATGGAACGCAACATATAATGGTTGATACTAAAAATTTTGAGTCAAATTGTAATGTTTTACTATTTTCGGAGTGTAGGCGAGAAGTTAGTATTTAATAATTCCGAGTATCACGATACTTTTGTGTTCAATAATTATATAAATATTCCAAGAAATTCTTATACAAATTGACAGAGCTCCACGGTAAGCTCAAGAAGGCTTGTGTTGTGGGTACTCAGCCAACGATATATATATTATACTAATATATATATATATATATATATATATATATATATATAAAACACACATGAATCAGAAACAAATATATTGTGCTCATCACACAAATAAATGTCCATACGTGTATTTGAATCCAGGACCATGGGCTTCATAGGAACTATCCCACAAGGCGAAACCTGTCATCAAACTGTGAAAATAGTTTTGTGGGACGATGTATTTATTATTAAATAATTGTTAATTGATTTACTATATACTAAATAAATAAAAAAAATACACCGTCATTGGTAAATAAAGTTATCTACACTAATAATATAAAGGCGAAAGTTTGTGTGTATGTTTGTTTCTTCTTCACGTCTAACCTAAACGGCTAGAGCGATTTTAATAAAATTTGGTATGGAGTTAGCTCACACCCTGGATTAACACATAGGCTATAGGGTTTTTTCTACAATAAACCGCAGGTAACGCCGAAGGGCACAGCTAGTTTGTAAACAAAGTTAGTTTTAAATAATCTCGCATCCATTATATGCATCCATGATCCTCTCACGTTCCCTTAAATCTTCAAATAGTTAATATTCCGAAGGAATAGCGTTAAACTAATCAGATAACACCAAACTCGATTAGAAGAACCAATTATAAACTTTGGAATTAGTTAGGTTAGGTTAATACCATAGACTTCGCCATAAAGACTCTTCAAAGCGTTAACGGTGACCAACTACTTTTTTTTATAATAAAGGTGGCAAACGAGCAGGCGGATTGCCTGATGGTAAGCAATTACCGTCGCCCATGGGCAACACCAGGAGAGTCATAAGCGCGTTGCCGGCCTTTAAGGGGGGATGGAGCTCTGGGAACCTTACTCACCATCAGGAACATAACACTACATACCTTAAAGATAGCAGTGCTATTATGACTGTGGTCTTCTGTAAGGAGGAGGTACTTCCCCAGTTGGGCTGCTCCAGATTCAAGCGTGATGGTCATCGCTGTGCCCTACCTCTCATTGTTGGACGTAATTTAAGGACATACTCGGGTTCATAAAATAAATTAATTTTGGCCGTTTAGTTGGTGGTCTGTGTCGCGGCCGGATTATGGCATTATCGGCCTCGGACCCCACGGCCTTAGTCAATTATCTTAACTTTGTAAACCCGCGAACGGTCTCATTTGAGGACATATAATTTTTAAATTATCAACAGTGATCGGATGTAGGATGCAATTTCCTGGGGTTTTAGTCCGATATCTGAACATGGATATGACTTACAATCCCACGTTTGTATTTTTTATCTACTTTTATAAAAAGTCAAATTAACTAAAGAAGGTAAATAGAAGCGGCTCGCTTCTACCTTCCTAATACGGACTGCTAAGGAATGAAATTCGCTCCCTTCGTCTGTATTCCCGGAAATATATAATTTAGGTATTTTTAAGTCAAGAATGAATAGGCTGTTACTGAACCAGCGTGCTACACCCTCGACCTCGTCGACACTTACCATCAGGTGTGACTGAGATCGAACGCTGGTCAGACTTGGTTGATCAATAAATAATTATACAATTACACTTCTGCCTTAGGTTATCTATCATACAACGCAAAAAATATTTAACGCCAAAATATTTATAACACAATAAATTAGTATATAATTTTATTGTGTAAAACCCCATTTAGACCATGCAAGAACTTGTTTACGATTTTAATTACATTGCGGGATTTATTACCGAATTCGCCGTACGCCGATAGCCCGCAATGTAATGAAAATCGTATACAAGTTTTTGCCTGGTCTAAATGGGGCTTTATAAAGACGGTGACTCGTTCTCCATGATTTAGGCCCCCACAGGAAGGGACATCTAAGATGGCATATTGAGAATATAATTATTATGAATTAGAGCCGTGTGATTCGCACCAGTTGTGAATAGCACCAGTGTCGTAACATAACATAACATAACAATACTCTTTATTGCATAACCCAAACAAAATATAAATAACACAGGTTACAAACTTAAAGTATAGGTAACACAATCGGCGGTCTTATCGCTAAAGAGCGCTCTCTTCCAGACAACCTTTGGGTTAGTGGATACATTGCGACAGAATAAAGTAGATGATGAATGAGTAGGTGATGCAAGGAAGCAAGACAAGGAGTCAAAATAAATTAAGGCAACAAACTAAAGCATAGACTTACACATATTCATAGGGAAATAAAAAAAATAGACATACATATACATACACAAACAATATGCATATGGGAATAATATGCACGGTACCAGCCACACAGGTAAAACAAAATAAAAAGCGACAATTCGTAAGCAGGGGTCGTAAGAGGCGACAAAGGGAAAAATCCTACGGACGGGCAGCAGCGTCCGTCGAAACCCAATCTACAGCTACTGCGGTCGCCAACCCGCCTGCCAAGCGTGGCGACTATGGCAACTACCCCCAAGATGATACAAGTCATATTTGTGAGAGGCCTATGTCCAGCAGTGGACTGCATACGGCTGAAATGTGTTTGTCTCTCCAGGTTAACCTCCATCAAAAAATCAATAATGTAATAAAAATAAACTAATATACATAATCAAGAATCCTAAAGTTTCGGTTCACTAACGAAGGCATAGTTTCGCCCTTTAACTTATTAAGGAAAGATTTCGAGCCCACTCGAGCGAGGCGGGCTTAAGGCTAAGCTCTATTATAAGCCAAAAGCTGTTTATGCGACCTTTGATAGCCCCTTAAGACTTGAAACTGAAACTCAAACGTTACATTCAGTTAGTAAGCCACAAGGGCACTTTTACACTTTGAATATAAAAAAATAAAAGAAAAAATTAAACTTTAACTCAAACGTTTATTCAGTAAGTAGGCCACGAGGGCACTTTTACACGTCGAGTATAAAAAAGTAAAAGGGAAAAATAAAATTTCTAACTCAAACTCAAACGTTTATTCAGTAAGTAAGCCACAAGGGCACTTTTACACTTCGAGTATAAAAAAGTAAAAGAGAAAATTTCTAACTCAAACTCAAACGTTTATTCAGTAAGTAGGCCACAAGGGCACTTTTACACGTCGAGTATAAAAAAGTAAAAGGGAAAAATAAAATTTCTAACTCAAACTCAAACGTTTATTCAGTAAGTAAGCCACAAGGGCACTTTTACACGTCTAGTATAAAAAAGTAAAAGAGAAAAATAAAAACTACACCAGTTGCAACCCTACATCTTTGACTCGTGAAAGCATTTTGACTTTTATGAACGGCAAAAACTAGGCGGGACTTATTTTTTCAAAACTGTATTCCAAAAAATCTTAAATATATATATTTTATTTTATTTAACAAAGTACAATAACATGTCACAAGCAGAATACATTGTAGAAGTAAAAGGAATTAAAAATCATTACTGCCTATATCACAATAACAATTGTACACAACATTTTTAAATCAGTATATACATATTCTGTGACCAATCTGTCTTCTATGCAAGTAGTCGTATGTCAAACAATTTTTGTGGAGTTATGCCACGCGAATCCAGTGGATTCCCGCAATCTTTGCCAGTACCCTTACCATGAGTTGTGACATTGACGTTCTCGATAACCAGTATCAGTAGTCCAGTTCGCACTAAAATAGTACAAGCGAGATGCACAGATAGTAAACTTGATACTCGTTATCGAAAACGTCAATGTCACAACTCATGGTAAGGGTACAGGTCGTCGGTCCACCTTTTGGGGGGGTCTGCGCACTGGAGGTCCAGGTGGCGACCACGTACTCCACTCAAGAAACTTAACCCCCCATACCATCAGCAGTAACAAAATGTATACATACATATATTTCAGCCGTATGCAGTCCACTGCTGGACATAGGCCTCCCACAAATATGACTTGTATCATATTGGTGGTAGTTGCCACAGTCGCCACGCTTGGCAGGCGGGTTGGCGACCGCAGTAGCTGTAGATTGGGTTGCGACGGACGCTGCTGCCCGTCGGTTGTCACCTCTTACGGAGGGAGGTGGTGCTATTCTAGTCAGCCGGCATCACACGGCAAAATGTATACCTACAATTTTTATACATATTCAAACGAATCCCGCAGGCAATTTCATTGAATTGAGAAATTTCCATTTACTAATATCGATACCTTTGGGTTCAATTGTCGTAAAGGACATTTTGGCGAAAATGAGTTATATATACAGTTTTGTTCAGAATTTCAACCGCTATCGTTCTGTATAGTTAAAATTTCGATATCTCTTAAAAAACTGCCTTTACGTCCCAATTTTTTACTACAATTTTACAAAAACAGCTTTGCTTAAGAGGTGTAAGTGACCAGTCTTAGGTCACATGCTTCAATACATGATCGTAAAGGAAACAACTAAATATATCTATGGTCTTAAGTGACAAAAAATTTTTTTGATGTCCTTTAAGCCATACATTTATGTTGATTATTCTCTAAATTGTATGGCCAAGATGGGCGTAAAGGACATGTATTATGTTATTTGTCCTTTACGACATATCCTAAAATGATTTTAACACATGTCTATAAGAAGCGATCGGGTTGTAAAGGACAACATTAGTTTCTAAATTCTAAAGATAGAGGAGTTAACATGGGTGTAAAGGTCTGTAATGTTAAATAAGTAGGTTTTTGGGACCTTTATTACTACTTTTTATTTGTAATGTGTGACAATAATAATAATTTCTAAGATTTTTTTTTACTATCATTGTTCTTTCGCAACTAGCCTTGCCTTACGCGCACTCTTGCGACAACAGCTAGCATGCTGGTACAAAATACAGTCTGCACTGTTCTCACATGCCTTGTTTCTTAATTACGAGACAGGGACAGGTGTATTAGCGAACGTCATTCGCCTCGTTATCCCGATTTTCGTCGTACACGCAACTCATCATCATTTATTGTTCCTGAGCCGTTGAAGTTGTTGTTCGTACGCTATTTAGTAATTTGTGCCAAAACAAGTTACAAATATGAGTTCATTGTTTTATAATCGGGAAACATGGGCGTTAGTCGCTTAAAAATAAGAACGTACCGTGTGCCTTAGCAAAATTAGATAAATTTGTGTTGTAGGATTTCTTTTTTAGGCACTAGAACGATGAGCGAAAAACGGTTAGAACTACAAACTAGAAACAAGTTGGAGAGGAGCGAGAACCGATTTTAATGTTACGCTTCCGATACTTCTGTCGCAAGGATTTGAGCGAGTGTTCGGTGGCGACGGGTCACGGACCACTCGCTCGGGCGGGGCGGTCTTGTATCCAGTCCTGCACAAACCTGCATGTAAGATGCAATTTAGTGATATCATATTTATGTCAAAAACCTTAAAATTAGCTCGAGAAGCTTCATACCCGCGTCATAAGGTATAATTTTATTAACAAATTAACATCGTTCTTCAATAAAAATGTAGCAGGCAATAGATGTGATATCCTCATTTGATAATAATAGTTAAAATACTTGCAATCGGTTCTATCCCGTAAACAGTACAAGGAACATTGGTCTCTCAGCGAGAGTTGATCGCCAAGCGAGTACCACTTATCGCGTTCTCTGATGGCGCTATCGTCACGGCAAAACTTTATTTCTTATTTACTTAATTTTTACTTGATTTTATATCATTTGTTCGTTTCTTAAGCGATAAAATAGTAGATAGCTCGCTATTGGTGGCACAATGCCTTCACTTGAGACACACATTACTACTATTATAAAAATAATAATAGTTGTTATTTATTTAAGACCGAGGATATCAGAATGTCTTAAGCACTGAAACATTTATGTTACCTTCATTCTCAATTAATTATTATTACGTGACTGGTCAAAACATCGTTTTTCTTCATTATTAATACTTTTCCCAATATATATTCATCCCATCATGACTATATCCCAAATATAGTCATTATAAATGTTATCGGAGTATACCTAGCCAAAACATCCGCGTTTTCATACATTTTTAAGGCTCCTTAACTATAAGCTATGCTAAAAATAGTTAACTTTTTTGCCCTGGCCAATAGCTTTACGCCTTGAATTTGACGTAAAATATGCTATGACCGTCACTTACGACCCCATCATTTTCAAATTGTCAAAATTGTAATGGGCGTAAAGGACATACGTAGCGTTTTGACCATGTGTAAAGGACATCTAACTTCTATAATATTCAATTTGTAGATATGGTTGCTAATTCAAGTTAAAGATGATAACAATTCGAGTATTTTTCAAATACACATCAAATATATAGCTCGATAAACAAAATAGTTATGAACAAAAATATGAAAAAAAAACAGTTTTTTGCTTCTCCTGAAAACCAGCATTTTGTCCTTTACGACAATTGAACCCAAAGGTATCGATATAATCCCTGGATAGCTAAATTATTTAACATTGCCGCAGGAAACGGGGTTATCACACATTTAATAAACGACCGGCATCGCCTTAAGGCCGTTTCCCCAATTTCCTCCCGTGACTTGCTAGAACCCGTGTGACGTCACTAGATTGACCGCCTACCCGCATCATGGAGGGCAATTTGAATTGGGCACGATATGATTTTTAGTTAAGCGTTTGGGTGAGATAAAGGGTTGGAGTCATCATCATCAGTTCAGCCGAAAGACGTCCACTGCTGGACATAGGCCTCCCCAAGAAGACCGATCCTGCGCCTTTGAAATCCAGCGGTATCCCGCGACTCTAACTAGGTCGTCGGTCCACCTTGTAGGAGGCCTGCCTACGCTGCATTTTCCAGTTCGTGGTCAGCACTCCAGAACCTTTCCGCCCTACCGGCCATCGGTTCGTGCGCAATGTGCCCCGTCCACTGTTACTTAACTTTGGTGATCCGGAGGGCTATATCGGTAACTTTTGGTTCTACTGCGGATGAAATCATTCCTAATCATTAATCATTCATTTAAATAATAAACATTATTATTAATAAGCGTTGGAGTGATTGGTTATTTTCTTTCAAGTATTCTGGCTTTGTCCCGGCATTAGACGACCGGTCTGGCCTAGTGGGTAGTGACCCTGCCTATGAAGACGATGGTCCTGGGTTCGATTCCCAGTCAGAGCATTTATTTGTGTGATGAGCACAGATATTTGTTCCTGGGTCATGGTTGTTTTCTACGAGTATGTATTTAAGTATTTATATGTATCTATCTATTATTTAACCACAAGTTTTATACTTAAAAAGAGGATTCGTTAACGTGTATAATGTATCATATTGTTAATAATAAATGATTTTGTTTTTTTTGATTTTTTATTTTGATATTATCGTCGTCTAGTACCTGCAACACAAGCCTTACTGAGCTTTCCGTAGGACTAGGTCGGTTTGTGTAAGATTGTCCTGAATATTTATTTATATTTATTTATTTATTGTGCTCATGGGATCCCGGGTTCCGCTTGGCAATGAATCCAGGATTTGGCGTACAAAAGCGACTGCCATCTGACCTTCCAACTAGACGGTAAACTAGGCATTATTGAGATTAGTCCGGTTTTCTCACGATATTGTCCTTCACCGAAAAGCGACTGGTAAATATCAAACGATATTTTCGTGTATACGTCCCAAAAGATTGATCGTGCGACTTCCGAATCTTATGTCAATAAGAGAGCATCAGTTAATAATAGTAAAAAGATGCGTATTAAATTTAAAAAAAAACTAAAATCGTATCTACAACGAAGTGACTTATTGCAAATTTTCTATGTAATCACCAGTCACCGCAACGACCAATATCTAATCAGTTTAAATCTATATATATAAACGTGAAAGTCCTGACTGACTGACTGATCAACGCACAGCCCAAACCGTTTAAACTAGATGGCTGGTTTTTTCACAATAGGTAGTTTATATACCGCAAGCACCCACTAAGAAGGGGTGTTTGGAAATTCTACTATTAAGGGGGTAAAAAAGGGGTTGAAAGTCTGTATGGCGATTGTGTAAAATTTAAGGCTAGAAACTTGAAATTTTGTGTAAACACTCCTTATTCAAACACAAGAAAAGTAATTTCAGCATTTTTTTATATTGATCCCCAAAGAGAGTTATTCTGCGCGTGCGAAGCCGGGGGCAAAAGCTAGTTGATAATATTTATGCTATCAGGACCCTATTGGATAATAACTTGTAACTTATATTATTTATATTAGCGGCAGTCCTTTTCCAATCCCTTTTAATTAGATATAATCCGGTAATATTATTAGTTGTAAATTGTAATGCAATGGGCCCCCGATGTAAATACTACACTAAAATACCGAGTCTTCATATAAAAAACATGGGTGCTCAATATTTCTGGCCAATGCTGTACATGTACAGTCAAACAATTTGATTTATAGGCCACTTCGTTCCTTGTCACAGTGAAAATCTGTATGAGAGACCACGCAAAAGACCTCTTATTAACGTCACTGTGACAAGGTACGAAGAGGCCTAGATAAGAAATCAAATTGGTTGACTATACAAATGTACTCCTTTGAAAACACTGTTTTTGTTCCTGCCACTAAATTAGAATGCCCCTTTCTACCCCGGATTACTAACGCTTCACAGATGGTTGATGGGTCACACGTCGGCTCTAGTTTATCACACTGCCTTATTTCCGACTGTCATACTCCTGTCGGCTATCATCAGACAGAAGTGTGTTAGGTTTAAGTGTGAACATGATTTATGATACCATCAGACATCGGATTCCGTGGGGCGAAACTTCTTGACGGCTAGGGACTTCCTATATCGATAAACTCATTTATCGATACTATTTCTATATACTAGTGACCGCCCCCAATTGTGTGTGTTTTTCGTAACTATTGTTCTGAAGACCAGTATGAAATTCAAATACCATTGATCACTTTATGAAATTTTGCTATGCTCCTATAACCTCCACAGAAATTTAAAAGTCTTTTAGCCACCTGGATGGATTTTTCAGCCAAGACGGAGACGCTTAACGCCCGAAAATATGGAAAAAATTCTGGTTTACTTTAACGTTAATAGATGGGACAGTCATGAAGAAATAAATTGTGACGAGTAAACTTTTAAAAACGTTTTCAAAAAAGAAGAAGAAAATTTAGTTCTTATTTTATTATATAATACTCTTTTAATAAAAAAATATTTTATAAGCAAACCTTTGTGTGATCACTAATATTTAGAATAGTATCGATAAATGAGTTTATCGATATAGGGAGTCCTTAGCTGTCAAGAAGTTTCGCCCACGGAATCCGATGTCTGGATATCATGCTTTAAAAAAACTAATTTCTTCGAAATAATTTTTTTATATGCTTTATGTTCAATACGCTTATGGTAGATGTGTCCACACATCACCCATGATGACGTATACCACGAAGGATAGAATAGAAAAATTTGACAAGTCTAAGCGGTACTCGCATAGCACATAGTGCAATGGACTAGTGGTTGTGGGTTCGAGTCCCGCTTCGAGTCAAATTTTTCTATTTTTCTTTCGATTTAAATATCGATAATTTCTTCGACTTTGTATGGGTGAGATTTATCGGAGCTTTGGATCTGTGGTCACATCACAAGTATCTGAACAACGTCTATATTGTTTGCGATAAAGTACACGTTCAGATATTTGTGGCCACCTACACAGCTCCAATATATCTGAAGAGGACTGTAATAATGTGAGTCAATGTAATATTTCATAAATGAAAATGTCGACTCTACTCACGTTTATTTAGTCACTCGCGTGACATGTTTCGGAGAACGTAGGTCTCCATTATCAAGCACTACGGTGACTCCGGTATAAAAACTCTCTCAATGGGCTGGAAAGGCACCCTTCCACCAGAGCTATGCTGTGCTACATTTACATAAAAATCGGCCAAATTATGCTATTCCGCTATGTTTGAATAAAAACGTACTGAAAAAAGTACATTCGGCAATAAAAGTTTCTATCATTATATACATTACTTCAGAGGCCAGTAAGTAAGGGGTTATCGGCCGAGTATTTATTATGTAGGATTGTTACGAGGCCGATAACCCTTTTATACGCTGAGGTATGCTTTTCTCAATCATGCAATACAATGGTTATTTTTTTTAGATAAACTAAAAGTAAACAAGTCAAATGAAACAGCAAAATGTACCTTAAATTAATCATTGGTTTTAATAACGTATGCGGAGTGAAATTTGGACAAAGTGCAATATTGTTTTAAATAAAAAAAACACCATGATTTTTTTAAATAGTTATGTTTTTATAATAAAGTACCTAATAATGATTAATGTAAAATTAAGTTTACTCCCATGCGAGATGCTTTACGGCAGTTCTGAGGAACTTTGTCCATCGCTGTCGAAAACATAGATGTGGGCATTTTATTCAACTCCAATTTTATTTTACGAATCAAGTTTTGCACATTTATGGACCGAAAATTATTGCAATATACTCGCCTCTTCAGATTTGCCCAAAAATCTTCAATAGGGCGAAGTTGCGGAACATTAGGTGGATTTGATGTCTTCGGTACATATGGAATGTTTAGCTCCGCCATTTTGCTAAGTGTTTTTGGAATAATGGCTTGAGGCTAAGTCTGGCCAAAACACAACATTTTCTCCTCTATGACTCGTATTTATGAAATCTCGCACTAATGGCAAACAACGCTCTATGTAGCGATCGGCGTTCACAGCTAAACCTGATTCAAAGAACACCGCCTTGGACATTCCGCGTTCCTGATGGCAAGCCATAGCAAAACTTTTTTAGGAAACTTGGTATGCTCAATATATTTCACGTTCTCATCAGTTGGACCATTGGTCTTCTCAAAATAGTAATTACCTTGCCACTCGGTTCCATCCAACGTGAAATATGACTCGTCATCCATGACGCAAGTCACATTGTTTTTGGCGTAAAATATTTCTTTGACCAATTCACGCAGCCGTATTTTCTGAGTGGATCTTTGATTCTCGGAGACGGTGGATTTAACTTTTCTACACCGGTTATCGATGCCCATGTCTTCAAGATATTTTTTGACAGTTTTTCCGTCACATTAAAATTTTCTTCCGAGCTCTCTGTAAGATTTAGCAACACGGCCGGCGGTAATTTTCTTTAGTCGAGCTCTCTCAGAAAACTTGCTCAAGCTGGGATAATTTCCAGAACCAGGCTTTCTAGCAGTGGTTGTTTTTAAGGTAAAAGACGCTAAAATATTATAAATGGTGCTTCGACTCTCACCCATTTGTACAAGATGTTCCACCACCTTCGATTTCCGCCATAGGGGATGTATACTGTAGAAATTACATACAGTTTTACGACGGCGTTCTTGGTTATTTACCATAATTACAAAATCCAACATCCAATCCTTATAAAACTTACCAGATTGATTGACAGATATATAGACTTGATATTGACATACACACATATTTTTTTTAGATTTTTGTTTTTTACATTTTATATATTCAAACTTTGTCCAAATTTCACTCCGCATACGTTATGCGTAGTGGCATGTTACAAAATTAGCCAAACCTGCAACCTCATACGTCGAAGCCTATTAAGGAAGATTATGTCAACATTGTAGTGCATGAAACTAAGAACAAATCAAATTTTTTTTTTTATTATTTTGATTTGCTTAGATTTTTAAGTAGTAATCTATATATATAAATCTCAAAATCCTGACTGACTGACTGACTGACTGACTGACTGACTCACTTAAATCAACGCACAGCCCAAACCGCTGGGTCTAAAGTTTCCAAACTCGGCACACAGGTTCCTTATAAGGTCTAGGGGTGCACTAAGAAAGGATTTTTAAAAATTCACCCTCTAAAGGGGTGAAATGGGGGTCCAAAGTTTGTTGGGGATTTATGATTAGTTACACCAATTAATTTGAAACTTCACAATAGTATTCCTAACGACAAATGAGTAAACACGTGTTTCAGCATTTTTGAGAATTCAACCCCTAATAGGAGAAAATGGGGTTTAAAAAGTCTGAAAAACGACATGTGTATGTTTCCTATGGTTAATCGGGTCGCTGTTGACAAAAACAACAACGGTTTTAAAATATGTGCACTAAAAAAGTATTTTTCAAAACGAGGGTAAGTATATAAAATAAGGAGGTACTATAGGTACAGGAGGATCAAGCCCACATAGCGGATGAATGTATTGTTATGTTGTGTGTGTGTGTGTGTATGTTATTTTAACTTGATATGCCTTTTCAAAGTAATTTTGGGATTTTGAAAAATCCTTTCAGTAGTGTGTGTGTGTAGCCCATTTATAGATAAAGGCTATATATCATAAGCGAAGACCAAAAGTAACTATTCTACGCGGACGAAGTCGCGGGCAGAAGCTAGTACTACTATATAAATCAGCCGCGATAGCTGGAGACGCGGGTTCGAATCCCGTCTCGAACACCGGAGGTCCTCGTCGTTTTTTCTTAAGTATATGTAATCTATTTCAACTTTTAATTGTAGTGCATGTTTGAGAAAATAGTACATTTCGATACTAGTCAAAATAAAATTTTTTTTCGACGAGGGTGAAAGTTGGAGCCCGAGTGAAACGAGGGTGACTATCACCCGAGTCTTAAAGAAGGTTTTACACGAGTATTGAACCTAATTTTTCATAGCAAGTGCCTTAAAAAGTGAAATTTACGCACGCAAAGCGTGCGAAAAGTGCACTTTTTACGCACTAGTTAGGAAAAAACATTTTTTACGGAAATTTATTTCAAATGTGAGCTGACAAAATCCCAAAAGATTACACACATCAGTCAGTCCTAACCTTTTAAGCCTATCCTCAACCTGACCCTCTCAACTGGGGGTGTCATCAAAAATCTGCGGGCTATTTTTTATTTCAGACCCTAAACACTTGTGGGTCTTAAAGGTCGTTATGGACCTTCCTTGCGTGGCGTATGAATAAGTTTGCTGGCTTTTATGTAAAGAGGGAAAATTGAGGGTAGATGTCATTTCGAGTATTTTTACATTTATTTGTTTACATTATTATGAGGGTAGTTGTTTTAATGTAAAATGTTATACACAGGGTGTAATTTTTTAATTGATACAAAATATACTCTACATAATCAACTAGCAAGTGAAAGCTATAACTCTGATTAGGATAACACAATTTAGTTTATTTTTTTATGCATTTACTTTTTGTATTTTTTACTTGTAAAGGACATTATGATATTAGAACAGCTTTTATATACTTAAAATGTAAATTTAACTAAATTAATTTTCTAACTAGCATAAATTACAAAAAAATATTATTGACAGTTATGATTGAAACAGTCCATTCAAATGACTACTTTAAATAGCCTAGTAAACCGTTATAATATCCAGATACAGCTGTTGAAAATAAAATAAATTACAATAAATAAAAATAAAGATTTAAAATGTTTTGTCTGATTTCAGCGAGAGTAGGAGCACTCAATTGCAAGTTGTTTACGGAGTTAGAAAAACATATTTTGTCTCAATTTGAAACACAAAACTATCGTGAGATTGAAACATATTAATTGTATAAAACGTGAGTTACCCGCTTTTATACAATTAGTATATTTTGTATCATGTAAAAAGTTACATTCTGTATAATAAAAAAATATGTAAGTGTCAATAAGACAAATAAACGCATAAATTTTGTATAAAAATTTCAGACACTTTGTTATAATCATGGCTGAAAATAACTCAACATTTAATATTTCTTACACAAAACAAGACGGTTCAACTTTAAAAAACTCCCTCCAACAGCATCCTTTATGAAAAACATTTAATAATAACATTATTAACTTTAAAAATAACCCCAAGCTAATGGAAACGCGTTATTTATAATAATTACCAGTAAAAAAAATCACCCCTTTTAATTAAAAACGAGAGCTATATACATTTTTCATTCCGTATTTTATGATTTTTGCACGGGCGGGTGTTTAAAACCGTCTCAACTTGTACACGTAATGCTTACCTTTATTAGCATACTGTCAAAATATACCCGTTCTAATATGGAGCAGAGATTTGCATATTAATATATGTTTACACTTTACAGAGTGTTTTCGCATAAACACCTACACATTTATGTTCATATACATGTATACACGTTTTCGCCTTAATGTGTTGGGATAAGGTGTGAAGCTGTATACTTATTAATGAAAGTGTACTGTAAATATATATGTTGTGGGTATTGTAAACGATGTTAGATATTAGGGGTTCTTATCCTACACGTATTTATTATTAAATGTAAGGGATCCTTTTTTACTTATAATTAACCCAGGACCTGAAGCAATTACTTTTGGCGGAAAGCAAAAAAAAGCTGGCGGCTTCCTCGCACAACGTATCAGCATTGCGATACAACGACGAAATGCCGCCAGCATCCTTGGTACAATGCCTCAAGGGCCGTTTTTAGATTTTATACTGTAACTAGTTAAGTACTTGTAGTTATCATAATACGATTGTAATTTCTGTAAAAAAATATATTCCCTATAGAGTAAAAAATTAATAATAAAAACAAGACTGAAAAAGTAGTATTCATGTGATAAAAAATTGAAATTAACATATAGCAATGTATACTTTTTCCGCTTTTCATTTATATATAGTCGTATTAATATTTAAAAATCAAAGTAAATCAAAATATAAAAAAAAAAATACTTGGTTTTATCTTATTTTCATTAAGGTGATTTTAAGAATTAAAAAATCTAAATATTTAACTACTGAAAAATACATAAACGCAATATTTGTCGAAATAGTCATTTTACAACTTTAACATACTTTTAAACACAAAAGTATCTTGCGATTCAAACATATTAATTATATAGAAGCGGGTAACCCACGTTTCTTTACAATTATATATGACGTCATAGGTTCACATTATTTTGGCGACAGGTTTTGCCTAGTGGGTAGTGACAGTGACCCTGCCTATGAAGCCGATGTTCTTGGGTTCAAAGCCCAGTCAGGGCATTTATTTGTGTGATGAGACCACTGATTTAACTTTTATTTGACAATTATGGTAATTGGGTGTCCCTGAAAGTGAAATTGCCCATTTATATTATTCGGTTCAATTTTTTAAGTGTCTTGGCTCTATATTACAGTAACAAAAAGGAATAAACCTACGAAGTTTTTTTAAACTTTAATATGCGCAGCTAAGCAACGGCAGTAACTTATACAGCCAAACATGAATGTATAATTACTTATTGGAAATATTACCTTCTTATTAGTAATTATTACATTGAATAGGACCATTTTATTACAAATTCTATTACTTTATACATAAAACAAGCCTTAAATTTTAAAAATAAAGGGTTGGGTTTTTCTATAAAACTAAAATGCTGTTTAAGACACCCATTAATTCGCCAATAACGCGCGCGAAAAAAAAAAGATTCTGTGCGTTATGACAATTATCTGTGGATGATTATGTTGCAAGAAAAAAGTTAGAGGCTGGATTCCGCGCAACTATTAAAAACACTTGGATAGTAAACAAAGTATAGTTATATTTTGAAATTAATAATTACGGGTTATTCAACCGTTTCTAAAATCGACCTAACACCTGACGGAATTAGAAATAAAGGTAAAGTTATCATGGAAAGCCTCCCACCGCAAGTTTCAATAGAAAATCGTATCAGTATTGTTATCGTATCAGTTAACTTGTATGAAATGGCGGTCCGAGAAAATAGTGAAATCTTTGTCAGAATGTGTGCTGATCCTTTATAAATATATTTCAATGATTAATCGATACAACTTAAACCTTCAGCTCCATGCTTCAACTTAAACAAGCTGATGCGGTAAGATTAGTTTTTTAGTCAGTCATTTTATTATCTAAGAGACATTTTTTTTACTTTCTTCTTGCTCTTATTTTACTTTCCTCGCTTTCGAAATGAAAAATAGTATGCTTAACTCGGGTAAAAATCACTCATTTCCGACTCGGACTATTAGCGCTCTCACTTCGTTCGAGCGCCAAACTACCTCGTCGTCAATGAGTGCCTTTCTACCCTTGATTAACAATCTACTATTTTTTCCTGCTTACCATCTGAAAAAAGTTACAATTCATGCTGGTATTATAAAATAATGTTCAACATAATTTCATTACTCATAATGACAGAACACTAACAACTTAACAAAATTGATTCAAATTTCGAACTCAGCAATTTAAGCTACTTCTTTAAAGGGAAAATGTAAGCATTTCTGCCTTTATCCCTATGTTTACCGAAAACCTAGCCCGCTGCCCTAACCTGCTACTTATAACGGGATATAAATTAGGGCCCTAATCTGTCAAGGATCAAACACAGCCAGTATCTTACTAGACATCTCGCAAATGTCCACATTTGTTTTCACCTCACTGGCTAGGAAACTCCGTTTTTATTCTTTCAAAACAGATACCAAAACTGCATTTTATTCACAATGGAGAAAAGTAATTTCATATAAATATTGAATGTTTGTTTGCTTTTAGCTGCGTTAGATGGAATTTTAAATGATTACTTTTTTTTCTTAATACAACGACGGTGGTAAAAAAGCATACGGCACGCCTGATGGTAAGCAGTTACCGTAGGCTATGGACGCTTGCAACTCCAGATGATTCACATGCACGTTGTAGGCAAAATTTGTAGTATTAGGGTAGGCCCTAATACTAATAATTTTGAATCAATATCAATGTTTTAGAGTTTCTATTTTCGTAGCTACTGAGGTGAAACATTTTACTTGTTTCAAAAGCGATATTCGTATATTTCGTTCTTTTACTCCAATTACGGAGCCATGAGAGTGACAGAAACAATCGTCCGAAATGAACGAATATCGTTTTTCGCGGAAGCGCCTTTGAAACCCTCCCAACGTTTAAGATTACACCAATCTTGTAAGTAAAATTTACACGCGTAACTCTGACCTTGTATGAGAATATAAAGCCAGAGTTACACGTGTAAGTTTTGCTTACATATGTAAAGACGCAGCTATATTTCAGAATGAGAGATGAATCAAAGAGCGTATAGGAGATTTTAAAGGTCGGCAACGTACTTATGACTCCTTTGGTGTTGCAAGTGTCCATGGGCGTATGGGCGGTAGTTGCTTACCATCAGGCATAATTATCATAAAAAAAATTGTTTTGTCTTTACTTACGTTAGCGAAACTTATAAGTGTAACACTGGCCTATTAGTAGTAGACCAGGAAAATTAGCGTACCCTGGACATAATTCAATAACTCGTTGTTTTTATTATTTTATTGCATACTCATATTCAGTATTCAATATAAATTAGATATATTCAGTAACATATCCCCGCTCGTAACTATATAAAAAAAAATCGAGGGTTATCGTATACTACCTAACTTTTTTCTAAAAGCAAAAAAGATAACCAAATACCTTGTTAGTATAATTTAGACTAGCCTTTAAATGCTATCACTTAATAGCAAAATTAAACTGAAACCAATTTCGCATGTATGTTTTTTTTGTAGTTTTTATCTGATCTCAATATCTAGATAAGTAAAAATGGTAACTATGATATTTATATCTTTTTAAGCTTTATAAAGTCTATTTAGACAATTAAGACGTCATAAATTAAACGTTTGTGTTTAACGTTTCAATAATAATGCATTTCTCGGTAGTTAAAAATCATAACTGTGAAATTTTTGTTTAATAATAGCTTATTGTGTACTATGATCACGTTTTCGTCAAAATTAAACATATTTATTGCACAGATAAGAAATTATAAATCTAATTGAATAGATAATATTATACACACGGCCCTGTCGAGGAGGGGGATGCTCGCGAGGAGTGCGGGACGTAGGGGGAGCGGACGCCGGCGGCGAGCCGGCTAACGTGCGCCGCCGGACCAGTTGTAACCAGTTTATTTCAAAAATGCACTTGTTTTATGGCAGCGACGTCCGTCTTATCTTGTACAAATCCCCTTCATTTTTATAACTAAAAAGGCTACATATATAATTATTTATCTTTATACAGAGCGTCCCAAACTTATGGGACATGAAGAGGAAGTACCTTAAATATCGTAAATAGTGTATTTTGCTGAAAGAAGACATTATGTTATTATTAAAAGTTATTAATTCTGCATTCACAGATTTTCTAAAAATAACTTGCTTCGTCTGAGAATCGAAGCGACTTAAGTGGCAAAAAAAAATCACCCTGCTTTTATGATGCCAATCGAAAGAATAGCTAAAAATTAATAACTTTGCTTAAGTAACATTGTATTTAAAAAAAAGGATCAAAGTAAAATTAATCATTTTAATCAGATGAAAAACATCATGAAACTGCCGTAGTCAATTAAATGGGTATTTTTTTTGTAAATTAATTTATTCTTGAAATTTGACTCAATCATTCTCGATAGTAATCAGTCGAGAAAAATACCGTCCGGTTAATTTTAAACCAACTTCAACCCCTGAAATCCGGTCACAACACTTAACAGTTACCGGCTCAGACCAAATTGCACGCCACACGCGGGCGCAGCCGCGGTCACAGCTAGTATAATATATACTTGTTGTGAATCGCCCATCATATTTTGATTTAGGTTAATGTGGGTAAGACCGTCAGCCAACCAATTTCTTACATTATCTCATCGGTATTTAGTGTCATATGACGGACTTCCCTTCAAAAAAAAGTATCCGGTCTTACCCACATTGACATAAATGATTCTGTAGAGAAATGAAAGCTTACAAATCGGTTTTACAAGTTAACAATTTCTTGAAATTAAAGGTGTAGCATACACCGTGTTTTTGATAACTTTAAAGGAGGTCAATTAAAGTTATTTTTTTAAAGTAACTAGTGTTACTTTAAACTTAATGTTATCGCTGCATCAGTGTAAAATTATTCCTTATTTCGTCCATTACATTATTTTAAAATTTCTTCAGTAGTTTTCGTTTCATAGCATAGGTTATTCGGTTCGGTTCATATTGCGGAGATTATTAAGGTGAGTTTGTTTGACGTTATTTAATGTGTCTATTACTATGTGTCATTAAAACGACCATAACTTAATTGTCATAAAAGTCCTAATATAAAATTACACATCAGAAATTATTTATTTGCATAGACACAGTACAGGGATGTTACAATGGTAATTATGTAACAATATGATTCATGTATCTAGCTTGCATGCAATCGTGCAAATATTATAAGCGTTTGACGGCTCGCCTCCACTCTTCCCTGACGGCTGCTAGTTTAGCGCATTTGTGCAAGGGCGGTCCTTGGCTGCCTTTATTTGGTCCGTCTCTCTCATGGGCATCCTTCCTCGCGCTTGGGCACCCTCTACTCTTCCCTGCACCACTAGTCTCTCTATGGATGCCAGTGGCGGCGGCTATTGATTTTTTCTTAGGCAAGAGGAGCTGACATGGCTTCGCCTTCTCTTTATGTGTCCAATGAAAATTGTTGAACTGTGGGAAAGTTAGTTAAGCCGACAGGAGTCGGCTTGTATGGACGCGCCGCCGCTGATGGATACATTTTCACGTCGAGAAACGTGTCTAAAAAAGGCGAGGATGCGAGCTTGAACGATGGAGGATAGACGAGAGGCTGCTTGATGCCAAGCTCTTGGAGTATGGAGACGTTGGTTCGATTTTTGGTCCACGATACCAAAAGCATTATTCGCCAGCACCACATTTCCAGCGCATCCACCGTCTTTTACTCCCTGTTCCGCAGGGTCTACGTCTCAGTGGCGTAGACAAATATGGCCAAAACAAGCGCTTTAAGGAGCCTGATTTTTGTAATTTTGTGGTGTTACGATTCCGCCATATTTTTCGTCACCTGTCCATAGCGCTTCTAGTGATTGCCACAATTTTTTTGATCTAAACAACAGACTTTGTTGTTAGAAATTAGAGCTCCTAGATAAATATACGATTTAACGACACCACAATTCGCTATTTGTGTGACTTCGGGTGTTGTTGTTGACAAGATCGACAATAATTGGTCTTACTGAGGTTAATCTTAATGCCAACTTCCAGGCTAATCCGCGTAAGAGAGGTTTGAGATCTTTAGTCCTTCGATTGCAACTCCGTCGGAATACTAAGTATTAAGTATAATATGAAGTAGTCGGATGGAATTTCAATATAAATAAAGCCAAGCAAAATGCATTGCCGTTTCCTCTGACTCTTGGCAGAACCAAAGAATATAGTGCCAGCAGAGCAGCTTGGCTGTCCGGGTTAATGTAGATGTGTTGGTTTTATAGGTTTGTATCCAGGTTAATTTCCTCACATTTGTTAATGGCGAAGACTTCGGTCTGGAATATTGAGGCACTCGTCCCCATGCTGACGTTAGCTCTGAATCTAGGTCTCCCCAATAAACCTTTTTGGACCCATCTGTGTGCCATAGGTGGCTTGCCTCTTCTACGTACATTTGGACCCGGGTATGTCCTTAAACTACGTCCAACAATGAGAGGTAGGGCACAGCGATGACCATCACGCTTGAATCTGGGGCAGCCCAACTGGGGAAGTACCTCCTCCTTACAGAAGACCACAGCCATAATAGCACTGCTACCTTTCAGGTATGCAGTGTTGTGTTCCTGATGGTGAGTAAGGTTCCCAGAGCTCCAACCCCCCTTAAAGGCCGGCAACGAGCTTGTGACTCCTCTGGTGTTACGGGTGCCCATGGGCGACGGTAATTGCTTACCACCAGGCAATCCGTCTGCTCGTTTGCCGCCTATGACATAAAAAAAAAAAAAAATTTGGTCTTCAATCCATTTGTCTCTTGGAGGTATTTCAACTGTGTAGAGTTTAGAGAATTGACATTTGCTGTGCATGTCGTCTATTGGCATGCTAAAAGCCCAGGCATTCAGCTTGATTAGTGCTTCAGAGCGCCATTTAGGCCGATTTAGCGTGCATATTCTGTAGACGCACTGCTTAGCCTCCCTTTTGCACCTGCATGGGGAGTGTCGTCTAAGGCCGCCCACGGTGTCGAGGTAAAGACTCCTGTTGCTGTTATACAAGCCATGCTTTGCAGGCTGTTTAACATTGTTAACTGCTGTCTTTTGGTTGGTCTTGTTACACCAGACCACGGAGCCATAAGTAATTATGACCCTTACTACCGCTGTAAAAAGCCACAGAGCAATTTTGGGTCTTATCCCCCATCTTGCTCCTGCCATTAGACAGCACATCCACAAGGCCATTTTTGCCTTTTGTAACATGTTTTTCAGGTGAGGGTTCCAAGTTACCTTTTGGTCGAAAGTGATCCCTAGGTACTTAAACCTCATCTGAGACCGGTATGTCCTGTCCATTCAGTTGTATTTTTGTAAGCTTATCATTTATCAAGTTTCATCTTATGCCGGTCGTACTCACATTGATTAGAGTCATATTGACTAATACTTTACTTCTAAGGGACGTCCATCATATAACTCTACACCGCGTAACATGAGGAAACCGAATAAATTTGCCAGAACACGATTGCATCAAGACGATTTTCCGCCCTCATATGCAGTTAAGGCAGTTGGTGCGTTCGCCGAAGGACAAAGAGCCCTTGAACTGTCCAGGTGTATATAGGATTCCTTGCTCCTTTGGGAAGAGCTACATAGGAGAAACGGGCCGCAACATTGCCACCAGGATATCAGAACACATACGCAGCATGAAAAACAGGGACAGCCGTGGTTCTGCAGTGACGGAGCATATATTGGACTCGGACTCGACTCATTACATACGTTTCGATAAGGTAACCGTACTTTCGAAGGAAAAAATTGTAGTTCAGCGCAAAGTACGGGAGGCTATTGAAATTAGTGGTTATCCGAACTTTAACCGTGACTGTGGATGGTCTGTGCCCCCTAGTTGGAGAACTGTTTTGTGTGGTGCGTCGGCGTTTTGTGTGGACGGACCTTTGCCAACGGACGTAGTAAGTGTAGTGTGCAACCCTACTATTGACAATATTGCTGAAAATGAGGGTAGTTTCTCGTCTCCCCGCCCTCAGCTGTTGCCGGCGTCGAGTGCGCGGTCGCGGAGAGCCGCGGCCCGCAGTCTGCGTCGGTTAGCCAACGCGAATGGCTCATGATTATGCTCCTCGTTACGGAGTGAAACATGTCGAGCAATATTCGACTTATAAAACGTGAGTTACCCGCTTTTATACAATTAATATGTTTCAATCTCACGATAGTTTTGTGTTTAAAATTTGCCAGAGTTATCCTGACCATATTTCGAGACTAAAATATCCAATAAACCTTTTAGAAATTAACCTCGTTTTGGAGTTATAACCCATTACAAAAAAAAATGATTATAACTAGACCCCGCTATCGGAGGTGCAAAATGATAGCTGTCAAGTTCGTAGGGATGGGTAATCAACTAATCATATTTGTGATGTCGATATCGATACTCGATTTTTCAATACATTTTTTGTATTTACAGTACCATTTATTTGTATACAATTTAACTTTTTTTGGGATCTATGATAATCATTGACTTTAAAAATTTAATATAAATCGTTATTAGTACAACAAAAATCTATGGTTGCTATTACTTTTCTTATGTTTCTTTTCCTATAAATTATTCTAAATTGTATACAAATAACTGGTAATTGTACATAAAAAAAATATATTGAAAAATCGAGTATCGATATCGAAATCACAAATATGATTAGTTGATTACCCATCCCCAAGAACTTGACAGCTACCATTTTGCACCTCTGATAGCGGGGTCTAATTATAACTCAGCACCGTTCGCTTTCTTAAAGGCGATTTTACCACTTTTGTACTCATTGTTTGTTTTCAGGCACAGTTTTCTCAATAAAATGTATTTTTTATATCAAAAAATATATAAAACGAAACAAAAAATTTTTTTTTTGGCAGAGTTGATGAAAAGTTACATGATATTTTTTACTTCTTTTGGCCTCAGGAATACGCTGTCAAAATTATTCAGTTTCCTCATGTTACACAGTGTATATACCTATCAGATAATGTAGGAAATTGGTTGGCAAACGGACTTTCCTGATAGACGGTCTTGTCCACATTGACTCTCATCCTGAACAATTTAGTTGTTATCGACCCAATAAACACACTATTTTCAATAAATCTCTCTTCTAGCCGAACCGTGGTGATGTATATGTACCCCACGTGTTTATTAAATTTGATAATCATTGACTTAGCCTATGTATCTATGAGACGATTTCTTCTACGCGAGAATTGCTCGCGGCTCGCGGGAGTCAGGCACGAAAATAACAACCTTACGGTGCAAGAAATAACGTTCATATTAATACATAACTAAGAAAAATTATAAATTATTTATTAATCATTAGTAATTTCGTCATCGTTAATAATCGTTGTTTAATTCGTTTCTTATAGTAATAATACAATGTTGACGGTATAAATTAAACAGTTTTGAAGTAGTTATGTATTTTGGTTTTCCAGAAATAACCTATAATTGTGTTTTTAGATATCTGCAAAGTGAAACTGTTTAATTTTCAACAATTTAGCAACACATATGATAACTACTTAGGATAAATTATTGTAATACAGTTATCAATATTATCTGGGAAGATAAGCCAGAAAACGTGTAATTTACTGCACCTTCTTTTTTAATGATAGTCCCGATTGGTTAATTTGTTTAATTTTGATTGTTTTAACTGGAATACAAGCATCATATCATAATAGAGGCACTTTCACGAAGTTATTTATTATGCTGCACTTATATTAAAAAGTGTCCTAAATTTAGTTTTTAGGCATTTTCATATTGACGCGGAACCCTAATTTGTTTAATTTTTTATATTTTAACAAGAACTAACATTACTTTAGTTCATAGAAAAATAAAATTACAGTTATCGAATTATGTCCAGGTTTCGGTAATTTTACTGGTCTATAGTACCTACCTACCATAGTACCTACTTATAGGGCAGAATTACAGTCCATAGACTAATGTGGACGAATTAGAAGAATATAGATTTTTATTACATATAGGTTGGCACAAAACCGGTCACCGAGGATCGCATCGGTGGAGGCCTATGTCCAACATTGAACGTCCTTCGGCTACTATGATGCTGACTATTTTTTAAGATTTTTAAATCTGAATTGCTCTTTAAGTAATTAAAATAACTTAAAAGCTCATAAAAGACATACCTCAGTGCCTCATGACGAAAGTCTTCAATCAATGTGTGTTACCTGGAGCGGTACCGCGAACATCGAAGTTCGTATATTTCGGGCATCTTTCTCTTCTACTCCAATTAAGGTGTTAAATTTACGAATATCATTGTTCGCGGTAGCGCCGCAGCGATAACTTACAGCTCCGAAACGTGGTCTTTCACTATCATCATCTCAAAATTCAAAGTCGCACAACGAGCTATGGAGAGAGCTATGCTCGGAGTTTCTCTACGTGATCGACTCAGAAATGAGAAAATTCGTAGGCGAACTAAAGTCACCGACCGGGTTAGCAAAGTGAAGTGGCAATGGGCAGGCCACATTGCACCAAGAAAAGACGGCAGATGGGGTCGAAAAGTGCTCGAGTGGAGACCACGGACTAGCAAGCGCAGCGTAGGACGTCCACCAACAAGATGGACAGACGACCTCATTAAGGTCGCCGGAAGACGCTGGACGCAGGTCGCTTCCAACCGGTACATATGGAGGTCCAAGGGGGAGGCCTATGTTCAGCAGTAGACGTCTTATCACGCTTGAATCTGGGACAGCCCAACCGGGGAAGTACCTCCTCCTTACAGAAGACAGCCAAAATAGCACTGCTACCTTTCAGGTATGTAGTGTTGTGTTCCTGATGGTGAGTAAGTAAGTTTTCAGAGCTCCAACCCGCCCTTAAAGGCCGGCAACGCGCTCATGACACCCTTGGGTGCCCATAGGTGACGGTAATTGCTCACCACCAGGCAATATGCTCGTTTGCCGCCTATGTCATAAAAAAAAGATGATGCTGATGAAAAGCTATTTAAAGTGCCAATCAGGTACACACCTTTGGCCGTTGTATTTGATCTATAATCTACTGAAGATATCAAAGTTTTCAAAAGTTTTACTACAAAATTAATTGCTTAAACAACACGGGTCCCGATGTTATTGGAATAACTTGTTGCTAGAAGGGGTGGAATAAAGATCACCCCCTATAGAACGCTTCTGTACCCTTACCATGAGTTGTGATTTTTGAGGTTTTCGATAACGAGTATCGAGTTTACTATCTGAGCATGTCGTTCGCACTAAAATAATACAAGCGAGATGCACAGATAGTAAACTCGATACTCGTTATCGAAAACCTCAATGTCACAACTCATGGTAAGGGTACTGGAATATAGATGTAGATCTATATGTATATGGGGGTTGCCGTAAACGCTTTAAATTAAAGATTAAAAGATTAGTAGTACTACAAAGGCCGGGAAGTAAGGGGTTGCGGCTGAGTATATGTATTGTTACGAGGCCGGCAACCCCTTTTCATACCGAAGTGGTGTATATTGCTTTTTTAAACATGCAAATCATGCAATACAACAAATAAAAATAAAAAATGTAAGAAACAAAAAAAAATCTGAAATGCTAAAAGTTGGCAGAATTTTATCGGACCTACTAGCAAATGTGGAATAAATGTGGAAACATATACGTGGGGAGTAGACAGGCGAAGCACCGAAAAAGCTTGTTAAGCTCGGGACGAGGAAACGTGATACGTCGTGTTATTGCTTTTCAATAATGTTATATTGCTACAGAGATAATGGCTTTGTGGCATATGCTTCTTACATCATCATCTTGCTCGCGTTATCCTCGGCCCGCTTGGCAATTAATCCCATGAATTGGCGTAGGCTCCAGTTTTTACGAAAGTGGTTGCCCTCTGACCTTCCAACCCAGAGGTAAACTAGGCCTTATTCGGATTAATCCGGTTTCCTGACGATGCTTCGTTCACCGAAAAGCGACTGGTAAATATAAAATGATATTTCGTAGATAAGTTACGAAAAACTCATTGGTACAAACCTGCGACCTCTGGATTGCCCGCTCTTACCGCTCGCTAAGCCACCAGCGCTATCAGTGGGGAGTTGGTCAGTTGCCCTAAATACTTATAAAATATTAGGTTAGGTACTATCGCCCCGCCCCGGCTTTACACAGGTGCAATGCTGATATTTGTATTTCTCCACTATTTAGTGGATGTTATTATACATATAAACCTTACTCTTCAATCACTCAATCTATTAAAGAAAACCGCATCAAAATCCGTTGCATAGTTTTAAAGATTTAAGCAAACATGGGATATAGGGACAGAGAAATCGACTTTGTTTTATACTATGTAGTGATTAAGTCAATTAGGTCAATATGCGAGTTTTTTATGCATTTTCTAGTAAACGGAAGTCTATGGCTTACGTTTTTAACTCGGTATGAAGTTTAATGACTTAGTTCTAAAGTCCTGAGTCTTTTACTTCTCTTTATTAATTTTTTTTTTCAATTTTACTGTGTATTTGAGGTTATAAAAAGTTTTTTTTTTTTTCTGAGATAGTTTAATCAAAGTAGGTACCTATTATGATTACAAATACACTCAATACAATCAATCAAAGGGACCGTGGGGACCGAGTGCGCGTAGGATGTACAAGGCTTTGGCATCCCTGTTGATTGAAACAACAGGTGACCAGAAGGCTGGCCTATATTTTGTTCAACGAATAAGTATTGCCATCCAACGAGTCAATGCGGCCAGCCTTCTGGGCACTTTGCCCATTGGCAGCGATTTGGGGGATATTTATTATTTGTAATTTTAGTTTATTCATTCTTTATAATATTATTGTAATTGTGTTTCTTTCATGTGAATAATTAATACACGAAGGTGTAAAACAAGTGATGTAGAAGGCTCAAAGACACTCAAAGGGCAATGGAGGGGGCGATGCTGGGAGTTCCTCTGCGCGATTGCATCAGAAATGATGTCATTCTACTGCGAATGACATCAATCGAAGGCAATCGACAGGGCTCTTCATTGCGTTTTGGCAGACTTTGAGTCTTTAAGGCCGATCACGTTTCAGTGACATATGTTTCTGAACGAAATCATTAATTTCACCATTCTTTTGTTATCAATATTTCTGAACAGACAGTGACATATTTAACTTGCCATTAACACATTCACTCTTTTCTTTTCTACACCTCGCACGCTTCACATGTACTGTTTTAAATAATTATGTTTTTTTTTTTCAATATATTTAAATAAATGGGACAATAATTCATTCACAAACACAAATGGTGCCGAAACCAGAGAACTTTAATTCACAAAAAGGTTTCGCTTGTTTATAAAATGTATATTATTAAAAACCTTTTCTCAAACATTTTTGGACGACCGGTCTGGCCTAGTGGGTAGTGACCCTGCCTTTGAAGCCGATGGTCCTGGGTTCGAATCCCAGTCAGGGCATTTATTTGTGTGATGAGCAAAGATATTTGTTCCTGAGTCATGGTTGTTTTCTATGTATTAAAGTATTTATATGTATCTATCTATTAAACATATATATAGACGTCTAGTACCTGCAACACAAGCCTTACTGAGCTTACCGTAGGACTAGCTTGATTTCTGTAAGATTGTCCAAAAAAAAAAACAATACAATGAAATAGTGTCTTTACATTCCTTATACTCGGAAGTATGGTTTTTTGGAAATTTAAATTGAATTTTATATAACTTTGCAGGCCTAGGCCTGCAAAATAACTATTATTTCGACGATTATCCATGCAGAGGCAAAGATGGACGGTGTCATAGCAAACAGCTGATGTTAATTGTTAGTTGTGATTTTGCATACTTAATTTTTTGAAGCATTTCTTTTATTTCATTGTATGTTTGAGAACAACACTATACATGCCTCGTCGTGAAAACGGATTCCCGGCCTCGTATTACTATCCCTATATTATATACCCACTTTGCCGGAAATCCTCATTTTTCCAGCCTCTTATGTAATGTACTATTATAAAACAATCTATTAACAAATTCTAAGTATCAATAATAATTTTTCATTTTAACTGATCATTTAAACATCCATCTAACCCAGCTAAAGGTAAACAAACATTCAATATTTGTATGAAATTACTTTGCTCCATTGTGAATATAATGCAGTTTTGCTGTCTGTTTTGAAAGAATATGATGTATCATATGTTTTATGAGAGGTAGGGCACAGCGATGACCATCACGCTTGAATCTGGGGCAGCCCAACTGGGGAAGTACCTCCTCCTTACAGAAGACCACAGCCATAATAGCACTGCTACCTTTCAGGTATGCAGTGTTGTGTTCCTGATGGTGAGTAAGGTTCCCAGAGCTCCAACCCCCCTTAAAGGCCGGCAACGCGCTTGTGACTCCTCTGGTGTTACGGGTGCCCATGGGCGACAGTAATTGCTTACTACCAGGCAATCCGTCTGCTCGTTTGAGTTGAAAACAAATGTAGACATTTATGTGTAACTCGCAACTATCTTCATTACCGATTCGATTATGTTTAATTCAAAGATGGCGGCCAATCGATGCCGGCCTTCGTACTTGAAGTTTAATATTGACACAGACTAACTACCAGACTCCGCATAGCCCATATTAACACATTTTAACGGGCTTTCGCCTAGTCACAAGTGAGCATGAATACCTGAGGTCCCGGGTTTCAATTATGGCTAGGCAGCTATATTTGTACGAATTTTCATGAATATTTTGTTACTGGGATATAATAATATTGATTATATTATATCCCATCACAGTCTTAGTTCATTATATGAGAGGTAGGGCACAGCGAAGTACCATCACGCTTGAGTCTGGAGAAGCTCAACTTAGGAAGTATCTTCTCCTTACAGAAGACCACAGCTATCATAGCACTGTACTCGTAATGTTGTATTCCTGATAGTGAGTATCCCAGAATTCCGAAAACTTTTAGGGTAGGCGACGCGCGTGTCAATCCTCTGGATTTGCAGACGTCCATAGGGTACGATAACTGCTTACCAGCAGGCGGACCGTATGCTTGTTTGCCACCGTCGTTGTATTAAAAAAAAAGTCTAACAAAAAACTGTGAAGTCATACAGAAAACTTAATAAAACTTACAAGTGCCTTTTTTGAATACATTGATAAAGGCCATGATCCAAGAATAAATTAACTTGTTAATCTAAAGCTTCATAAACAGGGTCATTACCAACTTTTTATTTCTTGGAGTGAAAATTCATTAATAAATAATAATAAATAAATAAATATTTTGGGACAATCTTACACAAGTCGACCTAGTCCTACGATAAGCTTAGTAAGGCTTGTGTTGTAGGTACTAGACGACGATATATATAATAGATAGATACATATATATACTGAAATACATAGAATACACCCATGACTCACGGGAAAATCTGTGCTCATCACACAAATAAATGCCCTGACTGGGATTCGAATCCAGGACATCGGCTTCATAGGCCCACACCCCACTAGGCCAGACCGGTCGTCATTAATGCATCTTCCTTAGTCTAGGGGGTGGCCTTCAGGGGGGGTATGTGACAGTTCGGCCTCTACTCCTGAGAGGGGATGAGAACAATCATCTTCTTCATGTTATCCTGTCATGCCACGGCTCCTGGGAGCCTGGTGTCCGCTTGGCTTCATAGTCACTATCCACTAGGCCAGGCCTGTCGCCGATGTGCTATCTATTTAGATTATCTGTCGCCACATTGAACACACAATAAGTCAAGGCGAGGTACATAAAGAACGTGGATTATATCGATAATTTAAGTTAAAAAAAGCGCCAATACTTTGCCCAAATATTTGTGAAAATATTTTAGTCATAGGTATCATTAAATCTCAAAAGTCCTAACACCATAGCAGGTGCTGCCCTGTGCGCGTCAATGAGACGGACAGGGGTAACATCCACTTAGTGTACTGCTTACATTTTATTAAATTGTTAAATGAGCCTGTGCGTTACCTCAATCCGGCTCCGCATACGCCTCCCAAATGTCTGGAACACCATTTTTCCGTGTATAGGAAAAACGAAAGACATAAATATAATATTTTAATAATTTTAAATGTTGTTTGGCTATACTGGAGCAAGAAATAGAACAGCTGTTTATTGCCCCACGAGTTCTCCCAGCGATAGTGCGGTCAAGAATCCGAGGTTTCTGGTATTTAAATCTGCTTTCGGTGTCAATGGAAGTAAACAAAGTAAACAAACTTATATACAACCCGAATAACTTAAATGGACCCGGGTATGTCCTTAACCTACGTTCAACAATTGTAATTGCTTACCAATCTTACCACCAGGCAATCCGTCTGCTCGTTTGCCGCCTATGTCATAAAAAAAAAACAATAACCAGAAAAAAACGGTTCAAAATTATTTTTGTTCTTATAAAATAACTCATCTTTATATATGTTAGAGGTTTTATTTGTTATACTGTTTTGAAAAAATTAGTCCCGCCGAGTTTCTTCCCGATAATAAGTCTAAATTATTTTCGGGTCAGAGGTGTAGGGTTAGAACCGGTGTAGTTTTTATTTTCCTTCTTTTACTTTAGTATACTCGACGTGTAAAAGTGCCCTTGTGGCCTACTTACTGAATAAACGTTTGAGTTTGAGCTTCGTAATCCATACTAATATTATAAATGCTAAAGTAATCCAAACTAATATTATAAATGCGCAAGTGTGTCTGTTTGTTTGTCCGTCTTTCACTGCAAAACGGAGCTACGAATTGACGTGATTTTTTAAATGGAGGTAGTTGAAGGGATGGAAAGTGACATAGGGGCAGTTCTCAGAGGTGGCGTTTTTACGTGTCCGAGGCTATATTTGCGTGAATTTTTGGCCCAATATTTTTGAAAAAATTCATACACATATTTCAACGTCTGTTATATGTCGACAATTAATAAAATATTCCATAACACCATATTCAATATTATAAAAAAATAAAAAGTGCAGAAATTGACGTACAGTGGGCGTGTCCCGCACCCAAATTTGATGAAACAAAAAATTATAATTCAAGTTGGGGATGTTGTATTAATTATTAATATTGGTTCACATATTCTTAATTAGTTTAGTTCTACTATAATTTCACTGAACATAATATATGAATTACCCTTATTAAATAAAAACATATTTTCGCCATGTCCCGCGCCAACGCTTGATTTCGCTGGAGTTTACAAAACTTGGCGGTATCGCACAAAGCAATATACCAGGAACTCAATGCCGCGGCCACAGGTAGCTTTAGTTGCGCCGCGTTCACCGACGAGAGCGGACGTATGCTCACAGTGTAATAGCAGAATTCGCAAAGGTATCTTCATCATTCGGTGGGTTTGGTTTCGTGTTTTCTTGAATTCGGTGAACAACATTTTTCGTTCAGTGTTTGTGCTTTTCTTAGTGTAACAGTGCCTAAGTCATGCCAAGAAGTATGTGATTTGGTTACCAGTGAGTCTTTTCAATACAATGGTTACTTTTTGTGTAATTGTTCAATAACGATAAAATTTGAATTCAGTGGGTGTGATTTCCGTGGATTCGGTGGGGTTTTAGGCCACCGAAATCAAAAAAGGTGCCACCGTGATCAATCTTAAGTATAAAAACAGGTTAATTGTTTGTTTTTAAATAATTTGTATGGTATAATTGTATTCAAAACAGTTGAATATGTTGTTAATGTTAACACCAACGTTGTTAGTATACTCGTATATTTAATCGCAACTATAAAAAAAATTGTTTATGCTATATGCGGATATTTTTCCTATTTAATCAGTTATGATTACCGTTGACCTATATCTATCAAGTTCAGTGCCTTCTGATAAAGATTCTCCTTCTGGGCCTATAATAGACGCTTAAGGTCATCAAGAAGAAACCTTGCTGCTACACAGCTTCCGAAAATGTCTCATACCTCCGATACATCCACATGAGGTTAAGAAAGCACTGCAAAAATAGGCCCCGCAGGTATCCAAGTGGAAGCTTGGAAATGCCTGCAAGAAACTGGTGTGTTGCTACTTTCTAATCTCTTCAGTCAGGTGTTGCTGCAAAATGCCAGAGGCATGGAGATTGCGCACTATCGTTCCGATTTACAAGGGAAATGGAAGCAAGTACGAGTGCAACAACTACCGAGGCATCAAGCTCTTAAGCCATACTATGAAGCTTTACGAAAGAGTAATCGACAACCGAATAAGGTCAGAGTGCTCACTATCTAGACATTATTATGGCTTCGTACCTGGTTTATCAACTACTGATCCTAATATGTTTGCTCTGTCCACAATTGCCGAAGAATATCGCTCGAAGAAAATACCGCTGTTCGTTGCGTTCCTGGACATGGAAAAGGCATTTGACCGTGCTCCAAGGGATACTATTTGGTGGAGCCTTCGAAAGAAAAATGTCCCAGAGCAATATGTCAAGACCATGGCTGACATGTATAGGGATGCACGATCAGTGGTCCCGACATCGGTGGGTGAGACCAAAGCAATAGCGGTCAAAAAAGGTGTTCGTCAGGGCTCAGTACTGAGCCCCTTCCTGTTTTGCTTAGTTTTTGGACTCGCTTACTAAAGAAGCACAAGATTTGGCAAAGTGGACATTTATATACGCTGACGATGTAGCCATATGCACTGAAAGCCGTAACGAGCTGCAGAAAGCGCTCGCTTCATGAAGCACCAGTTGCAATCCGGGGGCCTGGTGTTGAGTGTTGCCAAAACACAATTCATGTCCCTCAACGAACCAGATCCACGTGACGACAGTCCGATACCCATCGATGGGCAATTAGTCCAAATACCTGGGTGGTATAATGCACATGTCCGGAGACATCAAATGCTATGCAACATTCATCACCGAATAGCCGCTACATGGCAAAAATGGCGAGAAGTGACTGGTGTGACCTGCGACAAAAAAATGCCGGTCAAACTAAAGGGGCCGATCTATAAGACCATGACCAGTATAGACCAGTTTTAACCTATGGCATCGAGACGGGGGCGGTGACGCAGAAGCACCTGCGTACCATCTAAGTTGCTGAAATGAAGATGCTGAGGTGGAAGTGCGGCGTTACCAGGCTCGATAAAATCCGCAACGAATACGTGCGAGGAAGACTGGGCGTGCGTGACATCGCCGACAAAATGCAAGAGAGTTAGGCTGCGATTCTTCCGAATTGACTAGTTTGCTTGCTAAAATCAGCTCGTTGGGCTGAAAATATGAAACTAAGTATATACTTTATAGTTAATGAGTTTCCAATGCAAGATTTTTCTGAATTTAATAAGAAAAGTTTATATGGACAAGTATTGTTTGATAAAAACGTAAAGACATAAACACTTTTTAAGTGATTTTAACACCAATTTTAAACTTTTTTATGAATATTGATTTTGGTGGGTGGACTTGATTTCGGTGATTTAAAAAACTAAAATATCTTAAAAACCGTTAAGTCTACAAGGGGGCCTTTCCCGGCAATATTTTTTAAATTTAAGCCTGAATCTAGGATTTAATGTTTCACATTAAAAAAGTAAAAAAAAAATTGTTCCACCGAAGTCACGCAAAACAGCTCGGCTCGGAGAATCGCCCATAGGCTTCTTTTCCAGAGGGAAAACATCTTATTCCCACACGAAGACTCAATATGTTACATTTTCCTCTAACCATGCGGGCGAGGCCGCGGGCATCATCTAGTAATATATATTCCGGTATCAGTGTTCTGTCACAACCCTAACTGTTTGTGTACTAGTGCTGTAGCGCAAGTTAATTACCGCTGGGCCTTCGCTGTGTTGTTGGAACAATTCATGCTAGGTTTACAGCCCTTGTTATCTGCCAAATCCAGAATCCAGTTCATTTAGGACTATCATACTCACCATCAGCCTACCCTTATCCTTGTTACGCCCAGTGTGCTTTACAATGTACACTCCCTTTCAATGGAGTTGAAATCTTTTGTTAAAGGAAACAGGGTAGAATTTCTTTTGTTTCCTTTGTTTTCGCACATAAGAAAATTCAACCCAATTCACTGCATAGGAAGGTTGGTTTTAACTTTTAAATATTTTAGTATGGTGTAAATAACAAACGTGAGATTCTAACAAAGTAATTGTACCTTCTTATATAGAAGCGGGTAACTCACGTGTAAGTCAAATAGTGCTCGATATGTTTCTTTAATAACGAGGAGCATAATCATGAGCCATTCACGTTGGCTAACCGACGCAGACCGGTATTGAAAAATAAATACCTTTTGTCTTTTTTTTGTATTTATTTACACTTGATTTATCCTGAGTTTTATGTTTCCACTTGAACATAACAAAAAGAATTCATAAATTATTTATAGCCCAATTTTATTTATATTCCTTTGTCATAATTAATTCACATTTATCCTCCATTGAGTTTGAAAATGCCAAGATAATGAAATTTACCCCAAAGCCATATAATTAACTTCGGAAGCCGTAGGTTTCAAGTAAACAGTATCTGATTTGAACGGACACAGATTGTGAAAAACGGTTAATAATTATTGGGTATTTTCTGATAATTATCTTTGTAATTAAAGCAGAATTTTTGTAATTACTACCTATACTGAAAATTGGGCGGCCATCTTTTTGTACAACACTGACCAGTGCTTACCATGAGTTGAGGCATTGACGTTTTCGATAACGAGTATCGAGTTTACTATCTTGTACTATTTTAAGTAGTCCGAACGAGATGCATAGTAAACTCGATACTCGTTATCGAAAACGTCAATTTCACAACTCATGGTAAGGGTCCAGCGTTTGACCTCAGTCACGCCTGATGATAAGTATCGACGATGTCGAGGGTGTAGCACGCTGGTTCAACAGGCTATTCATTCTTGCCTTGAAAAGACGTAAATTATATCTTTCCGGGAATACAGACGAAGGGAGTAACATAAGGCCTCTCTCATACCACATGAAAGCCCCACATAATCACCACGCTTAGCAGGCGGGTTAGCGATCACAGTATGTTTCACCACTACAAAAGACGCTACTGCCCGTTCTATGAAGCGTATAAAGCAATTCATATTATAATGGTAAACAATTAATTGTCAAGAAAAATGACAATTGCTAATTTATTACACTTTCAGATTGAAGTAGAATTCATTTGCTTAAATTCTTTAACTATCAGTAAAAATTATACCCTAAAGCATAAAAACATTCATATGTATGTATTCCTGGTCCATTTTTATTATTTAAACGTATAATTTATAACGTATAAACACTTAAAAACATAATTAACGCCTCTAAGCCAGAAAAAAGGATTCGTTATATCAACACAGCACTTGACGGGATTCAAACGGAACGGAAAAACGATATTAGGTCAATGTGGGTAAGACCGTCTATCTGGAAAGACCGTCTACCAATCAATTTCCTACATTATGTCATAGGTATTTAGTGTCATATGACGGACTTCCCTTAAAAATATCGTATGCCGGTCTTACCCACATTGACTTCGTAAATTTCGGTTTATGGTCGCTGTCACTCTCATGAAGAAAAGAAGGAAAAGAAAAAGATGTTCGAAATATACGAAGTTTGATGTTTACGGTACCAGAGGCCTGCTTTAGGGTCATTATCGACTCAACTGGGAGGCTAATGCTCGTGTATGTTTCATTCAAAATTCAGTTTACGAAATTCCAGGATATACAATTCCTACTGAACCCCAGTCAGCCACTTAATTATTCGATACTGGAGATTTATTAAACTCTCGATATTCTAATAAAAGACTTCAAAAAGATTCCCTTAGATCTGATACCACGTTTAAAATTCAAATTGTCATCATTTCGGACACGGGTATGTCCTTAAACTACGTCCGACAATGAGAGGTAGGGAATCTGGAGCGGCCCAACTGGGGAAGTACCTCCTCCTTACAGAAGACCACATCCATAATAGCTCTGCTACCTTTCAGGTATGTAGTGTTGTGTTCTCTTTTTAATGCCATATACTGGGTAATGAAGCTCAGGGATAACGCTCTGAAGTCTTTCGGATCTAGGTAGCCTGCTCTTAAGTCCTTCATTCTTTGTCTGGCAAGAGCATGACATTCACACATTATGTGTTCTATTGTCTCTTCCTCTTCGCCACACAGTCAACAATCTGTATTGACCGGTCGCCCTATTCTTGCCAGAAATGTTCTAACGTTGTAGTGGCCTGTCAGCACCCCTGTTATTATTTTTAGGTGTCTTTAAACCGGGATTCCCGGGATCTTTACCATGTCGTCGGTTCACCTTGAGGTCTACCCACGCTGCGCTTTCCAGCACGTGGTAGTCACTCGACCTTTACGCCCCAAAGGTTATAATTTACACGTGCATTGTGTCCCACCCACTTCCATTTAAGTCTAGCGATTCGGGTGGCAATATCGGTTGCTTTGCTTCTGCTGCGAATGACATGATTTCTGATTCGATCGCGCAGAGATACTCCTAGCATAGTCAAATATTTATATATAGCAGTGTATATAATCTGTATACTATATAAACGTGAAAGTCCTGACTGACTGACTGATCAACGCCTAGCCCAAACCGCTTAACTAAAACCTAGATAGCTGACTTTTTCAAAATAGGTAGTTTATATAAGACTACTGTAAGTACCCACGAAGAAGGGGGTTGAAATTTGGTATGGGGATTGTGTACCATTTAAAGCGAGAAACTTAAAATTTTGTATAAACACTCCTTATTTGAATACAAGAAAAGTAATTTCAGCGTTTTTTGAAATTCTTCCCCTCAGGAGTCTTCTTCTTCTTCTTTTAAAAAATATGGCTTCCATCAATAAATCAATCGATGATTTCGCCAGTGTCATGTAGAATAACAAATAAGTATAATAACAATATATAAGTTTGCCCTTATAGCATGACGTTGTTCGGTAGTAAGCCTTGCGTTTTGTAAAGTGGTAGCTGGACTTTACAGAAAGCTAAGAGGGGGCCGTGACCCCGGGATTGCCGGGTGCCCTCAGGAGTCAAAAAAGGGGTTCTTCTGCGCGCTATTACCTATGAATTATCTAACTCAGAATTGTGCAGCTTGTTACTCTGTTCAGCTCTGACTCGACATTATCGAAAAATAATCTTTGTGATAAAGCTACAGGGTATTTTTTTTTGTCGTGCGTGGTTCTATTCCAGATTGTATCATGTAATTTTTACAAATATATAAATGTAGTATTAAAAATAGATAATAATTCCTACTTTCAGTAAAATGTTCCATCTACAATATTCATGGTACTTTCCGTTCCACGTGTACCATTTTTTTTGTCGTATATGCTAAAAAAACGTTAGAAACTTGTGTACACGGTTATTACATACAAACACAAATGCTAGAATGCAGGTAAAAAATTATTACAACTTAAGTACTTCTAATATTGTCTTCGGTTGCCGCGATAATTACTCATGAAATAAACCAACTAAAACGGATTATCGCGAATACTAATTTAAACTTCATCCCGACGTTTCGAACCCTTTAGTAGCTTTCGTGGTCATCGGGTGGACTTTGTCTTAGTATACGCGATTTAATCCGTTTTAGTTGTATTATTTCTTAAGTACTTCTTTTTAACTAATTTTATATTAATTTAAATTTAACCTCATGAACTTCGCTGACGCGAGAAATATTGCTCCGTCTTTACTTAGGACACTTGTATCATGTACTATTATGAACGACTCCCTCGGGCCGATTCATCAATAATAAAAATCACTCATGACTAAATTGTAAACACGATCGATCATTGTGAATTTAGATATATTTACAATGACCTAATATGTCATATGTGCAAGTATGTCATTTATTTATAATTTGTGGAGCTGAGAGTGGCAAACGATAAAACAGATTGCCTGATGGTAAGCAATTACCGTCGTCCATGGGCACCCGCAACACCAGGGGAGTCACAAACGCGTTGCCGGCCTGTAAGATAGGAGTACGCTCTTTTCTTGAAGGTATGAGGATCGTATCTCTCCGGAAATACCGCTGACGGCAAATCTTTCCACAGTTTTGATGTGCGAGGCTGGAAGTTTCTAGAGAAACACAATGTGAATGTCATATGTCATTCATATGACATTCACAATAAATAAGAGAAGAGGTACTTAGCTTTAGGTGTCCGAATAAGTTTTTATGTCCATAATTAACTTAAACTACGCCTCCATACTTAATACTGTAATCTACACTTTGTAGTTAAATCCCAAAATCGTGGTTTATGAGTGTTTATCACTCAAAACAGGGAGCATTTTAATGTTGTTGGTATATTGATAACATTTAAAAATATGAGAGGCTGGGCAGAGAGTACCATTTTGTACCACTTGGCGTAGAGACGTGGGGTCCAAGCGCGCACAAACTTTTTCCAGAAATCGCGAAGCGTCTGGTTGATGTAACGGAGATGGCGGAATTAAATCGTGCAAATCCTATGCACACTCTCCAAAGGAGGAAGAGGTTTATAGTAGGCCTTTGTCAGCAATGGATACCTACCCGTGGTAGAGGCGCTACCGCCAAAAACGATGTTCGTAGATTTCGGACGATCGTCTGTGACACTCTCATGACGTCTTAATTGGGGTAAAAGAGAAAGGTGCCCGAAATCTACGAACTTCGACGATCGCGGTACCGGGCCTGACGTAGGCAAATACCTTCTATTAAAAAAAATCCGATTCGGACTTAAATATTAAAGCCATTGATTTAACTTGACTACGAATCCGTCATTCAACAGCGACCAACAGAGCGCACCCGATAAACTAACGACGTTTAACACAAACTAGCCCTTACCACATTACTTTAAGGTTTATTTTGGCCTGTATATGTTGAAGGCTTTTCTCTGAACCTGTACCTAACTGCTATGGAAATCGGTCTTTACGCCGCAGCTTGTAAGGTTTGTTTTCCCATGGTTGTAGAGAAAGGTTTTTTCGCTAGACCTGTGCCTCCATTAAGGACAGAGTTAATTGAAAAAGCTATCGTAGAGAAACGCGGTAACATTTTGTTGTGTTGTTGATTTTGTTGACACCTGTTGGTAAAGTCAGAGGAATAAGTTACAATCAGGTCATCATCTTCCTATGCGTTGTCCCGGCATTTTGCCACTGCTCATGGGAACCGCTTGGCAGCTAATCCTAGGATTTGGAGTAGGCACCAGTTTTACGAAAGCGACTGTCTGACCTTCCAAGCCAGAGGGTAAACTATTCCTTATTGGGAATAGTCCGGTTCCCTCAGGATTTTGTCGTGACTGGTATCAAATGATATTTCTTACATAAGTTCCGAAAAACTCATTGGTACAAGTCTGGGTTTGAAACCGATTTTTGCGTCAAGTTTTTTTTTTATGACATAGGCGGCAAACGAACAGACGGATTGCCTGATGGTACGCAATTACCGTCGCCTATGGGCACCAGCAACACAAAGGGTGTCACTATCGCGTTGCCAGCCTTTATGGGTAGTTCGAACTCTGGGAACCTTACTCACCATCAGGAACACAACACTACATAACTGAAAGGTAGCAGTGCTATTATGGCTGTGGTGTTCTGTAAGGAGGAGGTACTTCTCCAGTTGGGCTGCGCCAGATACAAGCGTGGTGGTACTTCGCTGTGCCCTACCTCTCATTGTTGGACGTAGTTTCGAATCATAATGTATTTTAGAAAATATGGTATTTTAGAAACAAATGATTGAAATGAATAATCGTGGATATCGAAACTATATATTATGTGCAAAAATTATGTTGAGAAGATTTTGTTTAGGATTATTTTCAACCTCAAAAGTTTTTGAATTTGTGTGCACGACTCTCAAGAATCGCCCCCCAAATCACTGATTCATTCAAAAGATTTGTTTTACATAGAAATGATAAGACACAAAAGCTGTATGAAACATTTGAACCAGGGATATATACGGATATAAAGATATGAAAAAAATCGATATTTCAATGGAAAGAAAAAAATAGAAATGTTTGACTCGCAGCGGGACTCGAACCCACAACCACTGGATCACTAAAATTTAAATATCGATACTATTTAAATATCGTTGATATGCTAGCAGACGTTTCTGCTTAATATAAAAACAATATGAAAGAAATATTCATATCGTGGAGATTAAAAAATATACAGAGTGTAATTTTTTACATGATACAAAATATACATTTGGAACTCCATAAGCAACTAGCAAGTGAAAACGAGTGACTAAAATAACACAGTATTTTTTTTATATATATTTTTACTTGTACAGGATATTATGATATTAAAATTTATAAAATATTTCTAATGTTAAGTTAACTAAATTACTTTTCAAACAAGCATTAATCACATAAAAATGTTAATGACAGTTATTATTCAAATAGTCTATTCAAATTACAAATTTAAATAGCCTAATAAACAGTTATAATATGCAGAAACAGTCGTTAAAAGTAAAATAAATTACCAAAAATATTTTTTCTTTGTCTGATTTCAGTGAGAGTAGGAGCATTCAATTGATAGTTGTTTATGGACTTAGAAAAACATATTTTGTATCATATAAAAAAATATACCCTGTATATCACCCTTTCTTATAAGAGACATATTTTGCCTATGTCTATTTAATATATTTTTTTCATAGAACATTGACAACAAAATAATATTACAGAACGAGTAGAAATAGATTTCTAATAACGTCTTCTTAGAAACATAAAACAAGAGTCTCCAAGACAATTTCCCTTTAATTTAATATCATTAGTTCCTGATAAGAACACTACTTCAAATTTTATTAGTTTTTCATAAAACATTTCTGCGGATATATTATTATTTCAGTCAGTGAAGTGTGATGCCGGCTGACTAGAATAAGACCACCCCATTTCCTCCCGCGGGTGTCGTAATAGGCGACAAAGGGAAACATCCTACGGACGGGCAGCAGCGTCCGTCGAAACCCAATCTACAGCTACTGCGGTCGCCAACCCGCCTGCCAAGCGTGGCGACTATGGCAACTACCCCCAAGATGATACAAATCATATTTGTGGGAGGCCTATGTCCAGCAGTGGACTGCATACGGCAGAAATGTGTGTATGTATGTATATATTTCAGTTTGGTTTAAGGTTGAAAAATATATCATCATCATCATTTCAGCCGTAAATCGTACATAATAGGCCTCTTCAAATATGAGGACAAGGGGTGGTGCTGTTCTAGTCAGCCGACACCACACGGTCTCAGCTGGTGCCACACGGACTTTATTTACTCGGGTATCATCCCTATAAACTACCAGAAGATGCAACATCCCTTAGAGTGGAGGAAAATCTCCCGCGGGTGTCGTAAGACGCGACAAAGGGTAAAAGCCGACGGATGGGCAGTAGCGTCCATCGAAACCGATTCTACAGCTACTGCGGTCGCCAACCCGCCTGCCAAGCGTGGCGCGTGGCCCAAGATGATATAAATGTCATATTTGGGGAGGAACATGTCCAGTAGTAGACGGCTGAAAATGTGTTATTTGCCATAAAAATCCAAAGAACTCCCAGCACTTATATAATTAGTTGAGTTCAAGCAAAATAGAAAAAAAGTTAATTTATCTTCAAAGGACGAAGTTAATTACATTTGCCAGCATAACAGAAGTGCAACAAGCAGACAGTACAGTCAAGCAAATTTCGACGGTTACTTAAAAATCAAAGCAAATCAAAATATTTAATAAAGAAAGTTTTGATTTGTACTTCGTTGCATAGATGGCAGCACCATCATAAATATCAGTAAATAGAAAGTAAGAACAAATCAAATTATTTTTTTATGAAATATTTTGATTTGCTTTGATTTTTAAGTAGTAATACTACTATATAAATTAAAAGTAGAAATAGATAGAGACGAACGCCGGAGGTTCTCGTTGCTTTTTCTTAAGTATATGTCATCTATTTCTACTTTTATCAGTAAATTGTTAAACTGCGCCTACAAACTCAAACTCAAATGTTTATTCAGTAAGTAGACTCTTTTACACGTCGAGTATACAAAAAGTAAAAGAGCAAAATAAAAACTACTCCGGTTTTAACGATACACCTCTGACCCGAGAAGCATTTTGACTTTTATGACCGGCAAGAAACTCGGCGGGACTTATTATTTCAAAACAATCTTAAACATACATAAAAAAAAACATCAAACAATTACAAAAATTAAATACCATAAAGATATTTTTTTTACAAGTCCAAATCTAACAAAACGTTTCATCTGCTTTCTTACCTGAACTGTGTCATTTACTCTAATTTCAAAATTACAATAATTTAAACGTAGCCCCTTAATTACTAACTTAGGATCCTTGATCACGTTTCATCTTACCTTTCGGACAAAACACGACGAGTTGTTATTAATGGAGCTCAATCTTCCGGATCCGCTGTAGCACTTGGCGTACCTCAGGGCTCTATACTTGGCCCGTTTTTGTTTTTGGTTTACATTAATGACCTACCTAAACTTGTGAACGATATAATGAGATGGTTTTAAGAAAAAAGTGTGTACTCAATAGTTTTGGCTTTAGTTTGTTTATCACGAACATTTTGTTCCTGAGATATGAACGTCTTTGTATTTTAGTTTTTATATGAATTTTTCATTAATATATTACGGTCTAGTACTTAGTTACAACACAAGTTTCATTAAGTTTACAGTAGGATTAGGTACGTAAAGGATTTTGACAAATTCTTTTCTTTTCTTCATATATATATATATATATTTATGACATAGAAAACACCCATGATTCCAGGAACAAATATTTGCGCTCATCACACAAATAAATGCCCTCACTGGGATTTGAACCCAGGACCATCGGCTTCTTAGGCAGGGTCACTACCCACTAGAGCCGACCGGTCGTCTTTATACCAACCATCACATCTCAACTCAGTAAACAATCTATTAGTTTATTTTGTGTGACAGCTAGAAAGAAACAAAACACATTATATGCTAGCGAAATGGGTCCACATTGGCTCACATAAAATTATTTAGCATATTATTTTTCATAATAACGTTTTGTGATCAGAATCATCATTTGTCATAATTTTTATGGTTATAACTTTTTTTCATATAAATTTTGACTACTAATAATTTGTTCATAAAGATCTGTAGTCCGATTTTTTAAAATCATAATATAATTTGAAACTTTTTATCGGGACTCATAACGATGTTTCAAATAAACTATTTTTTTTGGCAGCGAGTCGGGTGTGTTGTGAACGCAAGATACCTAACACACCTCGCTTCGCTCGTCGTCGTACCTACCGGTGACTCTGGCACAATATTTCGTTTTTGACAGCTATTATATTGCTTAAAATCGTTATATAAAGAAAGTATATGAAAATTAATATTAGTATTGTAGATATTTATATTGATTGACATTATTAACATGAATGACTCGGTGTTACGATACTTATGAGCAAAGATAAGTTATAAGTAATGATCATTATGACATAAAATTTTATAAGAAACATTTTCGGATTTCCAATAATCGAAGTCGCAATTTTATGTAAACTTTGGCGCACCCTAGCCAAATACGTCACGTATGGATGTGTTTGGCAGATATGTCTGTGGAACTAATCCTCTATCTGTCTATCTCTGTCCGAGCTCAAAATCAAAGGTTCGAACACAGACCGGTACGACGGTGTGCTCTCGACTGTACTTGGGCCGCGAATACCGACATTCGTAAACGGGCGATTGTTTCTGTCACTCTCGTGACGCCTTAATTAGACTAAAAGAGAATGATGCTCGTTTATGAACTTCGACGTTCGCGGTACTAAGCCTTGTGTGTAGAGCTATACTAAAAACCACTTCAAACTTATATCACCGTATTTCCATTAGAAAAAAACACAAACAATTTTGGCTTAGTAGGTAGTGACCCTGCCTATGAAGCCGATAGTCCTGGGCTCAAATCCCAGTAAGGCCATTTATTTGTGTGATGAGCATAGATATTTGTTCCTGAGTCATGGGTGCTTCATATTTATGTATTTAAGTATTTGTATATTACGAGTACTCGTATCGTTGGCTGAGTACCTACAACACAAGCCTTCTTGAGCTTACCGTGGGGCTCAGTCAATTTGTGTAAGAATGTCCTGTAATATTTATTTATTAGAAGCAAAAAGTAACAAAAAATCACAAAATTGTCGTATCACTATCATAAAAAAAACTTAATTCCCTAAAGATTAACACTTTAAACTAAAAAGAAAACCGTTAATTTACACCCATTTCATGAACTTTAAAGTTTACTCAATAAATAGTTACTCTTATATCCATTGATCACTTTACAAAGTCGGGTATTTCTGGTAACGACCCAGGAGAACTAAAGCGCTGATGGCCTAGCGGTAAGAGCGTGTGACTTGCAACCCGGAGGTCACTTGTTCTAACCCCGGCTTGGACTAATGACTATTCGGAACTTATGTACGAAATATCATTTGATAATTCGCTTTCCGGTAAAGTAAAACATCGCGATTAAAACGAACTGGAAGACTCAGCGTAGGTAGGCCTGCCACAAGGTGGACCGACGAGCTGGTGAAGGTCGTGGTATGCCGCTGGATGTGGAAGGCGCAGGACCGGTCTTTTTGGGTCGTTTTGGGGTAGGCCTATTAGTACAGGAGTTGTACGAAAATTTGTAGGCGAGGGTCAAAATAATTCCCACAGAAGCGGAGTTTGTTTTTTTTAGTTCTTTGTGTGCATCTATTTGACATACTAAAAATATAGAATAATACATGTGTGCAAAATGTGATTTTTCACACGGCAAAGATTTGAAAAACTGAGAATTCTCCATATAAAACTCATATTTTGTGTGGTCTCAAATTACAGGGAATTACACACTAAAAACTATAATGAGGTTAATTTTATAATATAAACGTAAACAACAAAGTGGTGAATTAAAAAAAAACCTCTTTCAAGCAAAAATTTTTTTTTCTTTAAATTGAAAATTGAACTTTACCTGTATAGACTATACACATCAATATACGTTATAAAAATAATAGCATGTTTAAAACATGAATATTTCTAATATTATACAAAACATATAGGCTGTATTTTAATTAGCACGAGAAAATATAGACCTCACCCATAGACTGCCACATGGAGCAATCTTCAACATAATGTAGTCACTGCTACCAGCGTTAGTTTAGCGTTTGTGGGTGTCCGATATTGCGCTTTCCTAGACGTAGTCGCCACGAGGATTTTTCTGTCTTAACGGCCATCGACTCTCCGAGTTACGTGGCCTTCCCATTGCCACATCAACAGTGCAATATATGTGTGAAAAATGCGTTCTTTTGCCCCACAAAAATTGTATCTTCGAAAATTCATAAAATTTATTAAAAATCGTGTGTGGCATCGAATTACAGGAAAATTAATGGTAAAAAAGGTTATGACGTTAATTTCTAAAATTAAAATTAAATAACCAGATGGTAGAAGATTAAAAATAAGCTTGTGCAGTGTTCAATATGTTATATCATCATCAATATTTAAGAATGTTGGTGGAGTCTACTTTTCCCTCTGCTAGCCTTATAACAACAGCCTTCTTCTTTACGTGTCTGAGATATGCATATCTTGGCCTTCCTCGGTCTGTCATCCTCTCGATCTTGGTCTCCAAAATTTTAAAATAAAAGGTCTTATACCTCATCAGATGCCCTATCTATGTCTCACCTTTTATCTGTAATAAACAAATTTTGCAAGACGTCTCCATTAGTCATGATTTCTGTCCAGCATTTGTTATGAGGTTTTTGGTAATAATAAAATTATTGTAACTATTACTTTTCATTTTAAAGCTGAATCTATCAAAGATTTCATCATTTTTAAAGTGTGGCAAATGGCGCAATGTCGTCTGCTAATCTTGTCAATTAAATTAAATTTCACAATTAACGTGTTCTTCATATTTAAACTTATATGCTGTTTTAGAATAGGAATTCCGCCATCTTCTGCAGCTTTGCCATTTGGAATATTCGACATGGCTTTCTTCTTCAAGTATTATTTTCCAATCTATTACCTATTTTACTAACTATGTATACCTATCTTACTACCTATTATATCTCTAGTCTATTAGTTCTGTCTATCTGTTCATCTTCCATATCATTTTCATCGAACTCGACAGGACTTATAAAGTTCTTCCATGTATCTTTTCCAATTGCTTAATGTTATTTGTAAATCTAATAATCTTAAATCACAGAGCAATAGAGAACATTTAAACATTCTATGTCATATGTCGATAATATGTGCCACTACAACATTACTCATTTGTATAAGGTTTACGGGAGTATCGACCATATTTACTATTAATATATTAATTAAAAAGTCTAGTGTAGGGCTCAATTGACATATTGAGTAGTTGTTTTTTTCCAACAAGGGGGGTTCTCAACAAAGGCTTTCTCATAGTCCACAAACGCCAAGCATAGTGGCTGATTACATCGTGGTTCGATCGAGACATGGGCTGTACTTCTATTTCTTCAGCGATCACCGATATTCAGGACCAAGAGCTCTGAGCCAATCCAGCCGCACCGAGGTGTAAGACAGGAAGATGTCATTCTCCGAACCTGTTTGCTGCACTGGAAGATGCCTTTAAGGTACTGGATCAATGTTAATTGCGAACACCTCACTCACCTTCGGTTCCTAGACTATGTCATTGTCATGTCTGAGCACTTCAGGACCTTAGTAGAGTTTCAGAACAGATAGGGCTGAAAGTTAACATATTAGAAGCATCAAATATGTCCTTGTCGCCATGTATACGATATCGGTTGGGAACGTTGCTGTCGAAGTTGTTGACGAATATTTGTATCTGGGACATGTAGTCCAGTTAGGCAAATTAAACTTCGTAAAGGCAATATCAAACTCGGCTGTGGAGCATTAAGGAAGACTGACCGTGAAGGTAGCGTGCACTGGAAAGACCTATCGCTCGGACTATCACCACGTAGATGCAGTTCAATGATGTTCCGTTGCACTGTTGAAGTGGCAGTGGTGGTCGATGGCCGTTAGGACAGAAAAGTCCTAGTATAGTGGCGACTACATCTAGGAAAGCGCAATATCGGACATCCACAAACGCTAAACTAACGCTGGTAGTCAGTGGCCGCAGTATGTTGAAGATTGCTCTATGTGGCAGTCTATGGAGGAGCTGTATATTTTGTCGTGTTAATTAAAAGTCTATTTTTTGTATTATTTAAGTATAATAGGAAATATTCATGTATTAAACATGCTTTTCTTTTTGTAACGTATATTGATGTGTATATAGTCTATATAGGTTAAGTTTCATTATCAAATTTAACAAAAAAAATTTTTTTTTGCTCAAAAAATCTTTTTTTCTTAGTCAAAACTTTTTAATTTACGTTTATTTTATAAAATTAACCTCATAAACTTTTTTTGTGTGTAATTTCCTGTAATTTGAGACCATACAAAATTTGGATTTTATATGGGGAATTTTCAAGTTTTCAAATCTTTGCCGTGTGGAAAATCACATTTTGCACACATATATTTTTCTATATTTTTAGTATGTCAAAAAGATACACACAAAGAACTAAAAACACCAAACTCCGGTTCTGTGGCAATTATTTTGACCCCAAACGCTATATCTCCTCTACTATATGTCCAGTAGTGGACGTCTTTCGGCTGACATGATGAAACCGGGCTAGTCACAGTAAGACCTAGTTTACCGGCTGGGTTGGAAAGTCAGATGGCAGTTAGGCTTTGGTAGAAATAGTGCCTACGATAAATCCTGGGAGTTGCCACCCAGGCTCCAATGAAATGCTTGCAGTCAATAAGACTTGGCGTGTGATGCCAGCTGATTAGACTAGCACCACCCCATCTCCTCCCGCGGGTGTCGTAAGAGGCGACAAAGGGAAACATCCTACGGACGGGCAGCGTCCATCGAAACCAAATCTACAGCTACTGCGGTCGCCAACCCGCCTGCCAAGCGTGGCAACTATGGAAACTACCCCCAAGATACAAGTCATATTTGTGGGAGGCATGTCCAGCAGTGGACTGCATAAGGCTGAAATGTAATAAGACTAACCCTGTAAATATGGAGTCTGTTTGTACAGTCAGCAGCAAAGTTGCTAAGCGTTTGAAGTGTTCAGGATGACCTACACGCGCTCTTATTCTCTTGACAATAGAGACGTGTTGACCTCATTTTGAACACCTCAAATGCTTAGCTACTTCTGCTGCTGACTGTACAAGTCCATCCCCAGGCTAGATCGCAATTAAGGTCTAAACTAATTCAACCAACTGTCACATGACCAAAAATAGAGTTCTGTGAAGTAATTACAAAGCCAAACAAAAGGCCTGGGGCGAGACAGTTAATTAGGGGGAACCGGTGCGGCCCGAGCGAAGCGAGGACGCGTTGTAAAGAGCCGCCGAGATGATGGGGAATAAATAATTTTTTCGGGACTATCTTACACAAATCTAACTACACACTAGTCTACAGTAAGCCCTACGCTTGTGTTGTAGATACTAGATGACGATATATGTAATACATAGATACATATAAATACTTATATACATAGAAAACACCCATGACTCAGGAACAAATATCTGTGCTCATCACACGAATAAATGCCCTGACTGGGATTCGAACAAAGGACCATCGGCTTCATAGGCAGGGTCACTACCCGCTAGGCTACACCGGTCGTCGATGATTATTACACTCCATTTTTGTTTAAAAATCGCTGTCGCTTATGCTTTGATACGGTACCATGGCCATATTTGTGACTAGTGTAAAACGTTGCAAGTTTCATATTAGTTGTATGGGACTTGTTACCTTTATCAACGGATCATAGACATATGCTTGAACTCTACATTAGAAACTTTGGGTCTGTAAAGCGACACTGATGCCCTTCTTCGAGTTTGTAGGACAAAGAGTAGGGTGGGGCAAAAAGGATAGCGGGCAAAATGTATTTATGTTTTTCTATTTGGTGTTCTTCTATAGTAGGTACTACGCATAATTATGTACTTTAAAATTTGATGCATCACCGTTTTGAAAAAAAAATCCCGATGTAGTTTCTTGCCGGTCTTTTCTCGGTCAGGTGAGTAAGATTGGAACCGGTGGTAGATTTTTCTTTGACGTTCATAAGTGCATGTAATGTGCCTAACTTGAAAAATAAGGTATATATATCGGAGGTGGTCACAAATATCGGAAATAACGACTCTATTGTCAAGGCGATAAAGTGCATGTTCCGATATTTGTGACTGCCTCCACAGCTCCGATATATCTGAAAGCGACTGTACTTATACATTCACTAGGTATTTATGAAGTATCATTTACCGATAATAGTCTTTAAAAAAAACCGTTAAAAACCAAAATTACAATTGTGTGTTTCATAATAAATACACTTTTTATATTGAAAGAAAAAAATACACTACGATACAGCCCGAAATACCTGAATTTTTGTCAATGTTATTAAATATTAAACTGTCCATTAAAGCTTCATTGTGCATAAGAAATCATAATGTGCAAATAGCGGAGTTAATGCTAAATGGCATTCACCATTGGACTACATAAACATTTTACAAGTCAGAATTATTTATTTACAAGCTAAAGATTACAATTACAAAAAAAAACCCTTCATCTACACTAATATTATAAAGACGAAAGTTTGTGAGTGTGTGTGAGTGAATATGTTTGTTACTTCTTTACGTCTAAACGGCTGGAGCGATTTTAATAATATTTGGTATGGAGTTAGCTGACCTTATAGTAACACATAGGCTACATTTTTTTTCCTAACTAGTGCGTAAAAAGTGCACTTCGCGTGCGTAAATTTCACTTTTTAAGGCACTTGTTATGAAAAATTCGGTTCGATATACGTGTTAAAACTTCTTTAAGACTCGAGTGATTGTCACCTTCGTTTCACGCGGGCTCCAACTTTCACCCTCGTCGAAAATTTTTTTTTTTACTTTTATTGAAATGTACTATTCTCTAATAAACTGCGGGGCACAGCTAGTAAAGTATATAAATAAAACATTAAACATTGTCTGTCCTTGTCCACAGAACCCATGGCGACCTGACACACGCCCCCGCGCACGCGCCCTGACCATGCGCTATGCGCTCTCTGAACGAGACAGCATGCGCGGCTCTACTCGAAGACGTTCGCTGGGACGAGCCTACCAGCCTCGTATCTCTCGCCGTGCTCGCGCTCATAGATGTGCTCGTCATTGCAGGTACAACTACAGTAGAAGTGGCTAAGCGGTTGAGGTGTTCAAAATGAGGTCAACACATCTCTACTATCAAGATAATAAGAGCGCGTGTAGGTCATTTTGAACACTTCACCCGCTCAGCCGCTTTTGTGGCTGGCAATGATATAGGTGAAAATCTTAGAAGAGGCAAGAGTGCTGTTACTGAACCAGTGTGCTATACCTTCGACCTCATCGACACTTACCATCAGGTGCGACTGTGGACGGACGCTGGTCAGTATTGTAATAAAAAAAAAAAACTTAGCTAAAGCCCCTATGTAGTAGTAACGTGTGTGTGTACACGCATATCGGCGTTCTATATTCAAACTTTGACGTAAATTCCGTATTCATTCTCTGCACAGTAGGCATGATGACACATTTTAGGCCCTTTACACATTGCGACTTTTAGCAGCGATGCAGTCGCGATGCAAAATCGCTGCTATAAGTCGCAGTGTGTAAGGGCCTTACAAATTCTATCGAAATTAACTTAAAAATATATTTTATGAGTAATATAATATATCTTAATAACGATATTTAATTTTACTAGAATGTTTCAAAGATCATTATTGACCACTAAATTATTAACTTCAAGGTCTAAAAACATTGCGAAATTAAGAAAAATGTTAAGATCCGTTCGGCTAATTACGATTTTTCTGAAAAATAAAATGTATGTTAACTGAGGCTCTAGTGTAAGTTACTTTTGACATAAGAAAACGTTTACAAACGCGTAAGTGATAATGTTATTTATATGGGAAACGCAAACGCATTCGTGACGCAAAGTTACGTTAAAAACTTACACTCAGGGCTCTGTATACATAAACGCATTATTTTACGATGAAAATAACAATTGAATTAATTTTCCATACTTTAAAGTGGGCGACGACCTAGGCGTGACCACATAGCATCATTTTGTTAGGAGCGTTTGGGGCGCAATTGCAAATTTCAGACTTGAACTCTTATTTGTGACTTTTATTTACCTTTTACGTAATTGATCCCATAGCGATATTAGATTCTCACAACGAAACAAATCTATTTACATCATAAACAAAAAATATTCTTCTGGTCTATTATATAGGCACGGTCCTTCAGTTAAGTCTTCACCTTATGGTAACCTTGACATCGCCTATAGAGTGCGTCACTTTCACACTTAAGCCCCATTTAGACCAGGCAAGAACTTGTATACGATTTTCATTACATTGCGGGCTATGGGCGTACGGCGAATTCGGTCGCTTTATATAACCCTGCAATGTAATGAAAATCGTATACAAGTGCTTGCATGGTCTAAATGGGGCTTTAGAGCGTTATCAGTATCACACTCAATACAAAACTCGTACGCGGCGAACTCGCGGCGTATTCGCCTCCATACAAAACACGCTCGCAAATCGCAAGTGTGATAGCAGCCTTAAATTGTTTGTGTCCGGCTCGCACTTGTCCGGGTTTTTTTTAACTAAACATCGATCAAAAGCCTAAAAATGGCTCCGTACGTATTCGATGTAGTTATTTTTAACATATTAATTGGACTTACAGCCTTGAACAGAACTGTTGAGCACCCATGTTTTTTTATGAAAACTCGATATTTAAGGGTAGTATTTGGCTCAATCAACTATTCTTTGTCCCTCGTTGCCATGGTTACGTTCCACTGGGTCACTCTTCAAACCACAGGTTAATTAATTATAAATACACAAACCATAGATATTTGTAGAAGCTATAGGTATGTCCCTTCCATAATGGGTCACCTACCAAGCGCGTCAGTAGTACGCGGGGCCACATTTCTTGTAAAAGACTATGTTTCAGTTGTCCCCTGGCTGATGGGACAGAATAACAACAAGTATTTGTCCCATCTAAAAGTAAAAAAAGTTTTTGGAGCTCTAGGAACCTTACTCACCATCAATAACACAACACTACATACCTGAAAGGTAGCAGCTATTATTCTGTAAGGAGGAGGTACTTTCCCAGTTGGGCTTCTCCAGACTCAAGCGTGATGGTACTTCGTTGTGCCATACCTCTCATTGTTAGTACAAAAGCCATGGACCCTCGCCAATTCTGATGATCAAATAATTTAAACTGATTAGGTATTGGTCGTTGACGTGATTGCATAGAAAATTTGCAATAAGTCACTTCGTTATAGATCTGAAGTTTTGGTCCTTTTTGTTTTCTAATTCAATACGTACTTTTAAGTATCATTAACTGATGTTCTCTTATTTTGTATCTACATATAAGTTTTGAATTAGCTGAAAATTGTTTAACTTCATTTAGAAAGGGATGGTTTGTGGTGTTAGAAGAATAAAAGTATGTGCTCAATACTTTGGCCAGTCGCCATCAGATATATCGGAGCTGTGGAAATGGTCACAAATATTGGAACAACGCCTCTATTGGTAATGCAATAGAGTGTATGTTCCGATATTTGTGACCACGTCCACAGTTCCGATGTATCTGATGGCGACTGTATGTTGCCTCATTTGGTAGAACCAGAAGTGGTCCAGCCAACCTGAAGTCAGAATGGCTGACCACTTTGTTTTTAATATTTCTCGACTTATAGAGTGGTACTAATTATTGTGAGCATCAGAATGACTGATCAAAATGGCAAATCAATGTTAGAGTACCATCAGCATTTAGTACCTATTTGCTACTATTTACTACCTATGTTGACATATTTTCTACCTAAGTTTGGAAAAAGAAATGTAATAAATAAAGTGGGCAGTCATTCTGACGTCAGGTTGACTGCCCGAATTAATTATGTCGCGGTTGGACACCCTAATTTGCAATTGTGTATATACTATGATTGTCTACGATTTACTACCTATTTGCTATCGACTTATATGAGTATACTAGCATTTTAAACATTGAATTACTAATTTATTTATTCTGTTAGGTACCTTAATGCACTAACAATGTTGAAGTAAAAATTCTCAAAGAGATACAAATACCTGAAGTTTATTCGCTTAGCGTAATTGGAGACTGAAGTAATTCCTCTTGCATCGCTTTTTCGCCAACGACTCAGCTTATGATGGCCCTAAGATAATAAAAGTCGTTGCCAAGATTCAAACCTAGGACTCGTGTTTCGTAGTCGGGTTATCACTACCGACTAGGCTAAAAAAACGGTAATAACGTTTCTATATTAAGCAGAAACGTCTGCTAGCATATTATCAATATTTAAATCGAAAGACAAAATAGAAAAATTTGACTCGCAGCGGCACTTGAACCCACAACCACTGGATCACTAGTCAATTTTTTCTATTTTTTCTTTCGATTTAAATATCGGTAATAACGTTGTTCACTTTAATATTTGATTTTGTTATTCAAAAGCAAAATATGTATTTATATATCAACATTTATTTATTGCGTGACAGTTTATTCCACAACGACAGATAAAATAAACTAAATATTTAACGCCACAGTCGTTAATAGACTACAGTGACTGCTTACTATCAGACAGGATGTATGCTTGTTAGCCACCGTTATAGTATGGAAAAACACTACATCCACCAACTTCAGGCAACTCGTGGTTGTTCATCATCATCATCATCATCATGTCAGCCGAAAGACGTCCACTGCTGGACATAGGCCTCCCCCAGAACGACCCAAGAAGACCAATGCTGCGCCTTCCACGTCCAGGGGCATCCCGCGACTCTAACTAGGCGTCCACCTTGTGGGAGGCCTACCTACGCTGCGTCTTCCAGTTCGTGGTCGCCGCTCCAGAACCTTTCCGCCCCACCGGCCATCGGTTGTGTGCGCAATGTGTCCCGCCTACTGCCACTTAAGTTTGCCGATCCGGAATATCGGTAACTTTGAAATCATTCCTGATGCGACTCGTGGTTGTTATTTGGTTATTAGCGACTATAATGTAAGCAATGGCAACCAGACTAGATGGTTGACTTCAAAACAGAAGAGTCGAGACTCCTTTAACATTTAATACATTATTCAGCAGCTGGATAAGTTCTAAAAACATTGTTCGGGAAACAAGTTTTGTCTACGGAGGAAATTCATTTGATATAAATACTGTACCTTATGACCAATGGCAGATCAGGCGTGATAGTTCTCGACTGGTGACGACGATATGACCCGGGTATGTCCTTAAACTACGTCCGACAATGAGAAGTAGGGCACAGCGATGACCATCACGCTTGAATCTGGGGCAGCCCAACTGGGGAAGTACCTCCTCCTTACAGAAGACCACAGCCAAAATAGCACTGCTACCTTTCAAGTATGTAGTGTTGTGTTCCTGAAGGTGAGTAGGTTCCCAGAGCTCCAGCGCTCGTGACTCCCCTGGTGTTGCGGGTGACCATGGGTGTCGGTAATTGCTTACCATCAGGTAATCCGTCTGCTCGTTTGCCACCTTTGTTATAACAAAAAAAGATGAAAAGCGCTGCGTGGGCAGACCCCCAAGGTGGACCGACGATATGGTAAAGATCACGGGAAAAACCGGTTACTGTAGGTAGTTTTGGGGGAGATCTATGGCCAGCAGTGTAGTTCAGCTGATATCATGATGAATATCCATTAGTTCCATGGTAAAAGACCTAGATGACGAGGTCCAAGAAGATGGTCGCACCAGATTTTCGAACTGCTGAAGCTACCTGTTACCACCATCAAGCCACAAAGCGCAACCGCGGCGCTACCGCGAAAATTTTCGAAATCGATATTCGTCCGATTGTCTTATGTCACTCTCATGACACCTTAATTGGAGTAAAAGAGAAAGATTCTAGAAATATACGAACTTCGATGTTCCGCGGGCCAGTTGGAGGCAATTCGTAATGGAGTCGCGATCCTCGGCGATGGGGGAGCGATTAAGAAAAGAAGAGATCCATTAGGGAGGACCTGAGTATTGTCTCTAAATCCACCAGAAACCATCGGTAGACGTTCAGTAGCATAACCTTGGAACGGTGGAACATACTTATAACACTAAATGGCCATACCCATAACCATGTACCGTAAAACGGGGTGCGTAGAGACCGTCAGGGGTGTAGTTATTTATAGTCACTAAAAAAAACTACTCTTCCTCGCGTTGTCCCGGCATTTCACCACTGCTCATGGCAGCTTCGCAACTAATCCCAGTATTTGGCGCAGGTGCTAGTTTTACGAAAGCGACTGCCATCTGACCTTCCAAACTCTAGGTAAACTAAGCCTTATTGGGATTAGTCCGGTTTGACGATGTTTTCCTTCACAGAAAAGCGACTGGTAAATATCAAATGCTATTTCAAACATATGTTCCAAAAAACTCATTGGTACAGTCAGGAGCAAAAGTTGCTAAGCGTTTGAAGTGTTCAAAATTACCTACACGCGCTCTTATTCTCTTGACAATAGACACGTGTTGACCTCATTTTGAACACCTCAAATGCTTAGCTACTTCTGCTGCTGACTGTACAAGCCGGGGTTTGAACATGCAACCTCCGGATTGCAGGTCGCACGCTCTTACCGCTAACATTATCATTTTGGACGATAGATATCTTATATTTTTCTACAATAAGCCTCGTGTATCGAGACCCAACAGTCAAAGGCACCTGGCAATCGCCACTTCTCAGAGTACCGAGTTTTAAACTTCTTATTTATTCAAAAGTTTTTTAATATTTCTCCGGCGCCTGCCTCCGACATCTGCCAGGAATATTTTAGAAAAATCGTGAGTTAAGGTGTGTTTACATTCGATATATATTGTGTGCAATAAGAGTGGCATTTAATTTATGCGATTAGTATAAATAGTGAGTGATAATAAATAGCAAAACTTTAAGAATGAAGAAGAAGAATTAAATTTGGTATGGAGAAAGCTTGAAAGGATATAGGATAATTTTTATCCCGCAACCATACTATAAAGACGGGCATGGCTGGCCGACGGAGTCGCGAGGAAAAGCTAGTTAATTTTATAAATACGCAATTATAAATGCGAAAGTAAGCTCTATCTGTCTGTTACCTCTTCACGCTTAAACTGCTGAACCATTTTAATGAAATTTGGTACTTGGAGTTTGAGCTACGAGAAAGGACATAGGATATTTTTTATCCCGCAACTATACTTTAAAGACGGGCATGGCTGGCCGACGAAGTCGGAGGAAAAGTTATTGTCATATATATATTGCCTAGCTGGATAAGTCAAAAAAGATAGCAAAACTTCATTTTATTCACAAGGGAGCAAAGTAATTTTATACAAATTATGAATGTTTTAAGGCGTTAGCTGGGTTAGATGTAATGATGATTTTGAATGATAAATGATTAATACTAATAATTTGGAGTAAAACCTAGTTACTGTTATGTAGTCAAGACAACTACTTACTAAGCTAGGAGGCGGTATTTTTTTTTTTACTTTTTAAAAGTATACGAGAAATATTTCCCCATTGAACAGTACCCTTAACGCGATCAGTCAAGTGGTACAAAAAGAATTTCCATTCTTATACAACTTCTCGATTCCTCCTATCATAATTCCATGAAAACTTGTTCTGAGGCAACACTGCTATGATTTCTATAGAGTGTAATTTCAGAGTCGTGGAGCAAGAATTCACGGCATGAATAGAATACATACATTTAAGCCGTATGCAGTCCACTACTGGACATAGGCCTCCCACAAATATGACTTGTATCATCTTGGGGGTAGTTTCCATAGTCGCCACGCTTGGCTGGCGGGTTGGCGACCGCAGTTGACGTTGGCGACGCTGCTGCCCGTCCGTAGGATTTTCCCCTTACGACACCCGCGGGAGCAGATGGGGCGCTGCTATTCTAGTCAGCCGGCATCACACGGCAAATTATCATTTATAAAATATTACAATGTCTCAGTTTGGACCCGGGTATGTCCTTAAACTACGTCCAACAATGAGAGGTAGGGCACAGCGATGACCATCACGCTTGAATCTGGGGCAGCCCAACTGGGGAAATACCTCCTCCTTACAGAAGACCACAGCCATAATAGCACTGCTACCTTTCAGGTATGTAGTGTTGTCTTCCTGATGGTGAGTAAGGTTCCCAGAGCTCCAACCCCCCTTCCACTTCTTTCTTCGACCCAAAGGTCGGCAACGCGCTTGTGACTCCCTTGGTGTTACGGGTGCCTATGGCGGTAATTGCTTACCATCAGGCAATCCGTCTGCTCGTTTCCCACCTTTGTCATAAAAAAAAAAGTTTGAATACGATCAATTAATATGGTTGAATTTTACGATAACCTTGTGTTACGTAGCTCATATAAATACAGAAGCCTTTACTTTGCGTGGCCCGACACGTAACTGTTTCTTTTCACCCCCACTCATCCCTCCCCATTAAATCAGCATAGCTTGACATTGAATTAAACTTTCACAACTTTCTTCTGCTAAATAGAATTTGTTACTTAAACAGGGAATTTGACTTTGTAAATGCTGGCAGCCATTTTGGACGGCCATGTTGAACTGTCAGTTAAGCTTGACATTCCGACACGGCCGTCTCACAGTACAAATCCCTTTGTCCTAGTGATGTCGTAAAATCACCTTTCGTTGTTTAGTAAGAATTTAAATGGGATTTCTGGTTGAACCTCAAAATGGCGAAGTCGTCTTGAGATTATATATTTTTGTTTTTTGTTAAATTACGTTGTTTAGTGAGTAATATTAATAGCTTATTAAGCAGTGATCTGACGCAGAATTGTCCGCTAATGAAGAATAAAGAGCTATTGTTTTTTTATTAAAAGTATTTTCAGAATTTTAATTAAATGTACTCGCTACTGCTATAGTGGCTATTAAATATTCACGACAGGTGTAGCCTAGTGGGTAGTAACACTGTCTACGTAGCCGACAATCCTGGGTTCAAATCCCAAAACGGGCGTATATTTGTGTGATGAGCACAGGTATTTGTTCCTGAGTCATGTGAGTTTTCTATTTATTTAAGTATTTGTATTTATCGTTGGCTAAGAACCCACAACTCAAGCCTTCTTGAGGATCATTCCTCCTGTGTCGTTTCCCATCCCTAACCCAGAGCGGATTCGCGACAATATTCCCCGATTCCCTGCATAATTAATTTATACGCGTTGAAAATTTTATAACATTCTTTCGTCTTCAGGATAAATTATTTTCATTCTCCATTTTACGTTCTCCGAATCGACTTTATTTTGTGCAAATTGCGAATGATTCCAAATTCTTTAAGATTGAGGTTTTTATATTCATTCGTATTGCCTGTTGCGTCTTCATCTTCTTATAGGGAAATGGCCGTTCAAAAAAATAACTTAAAAACCAACATTTATATGGTCGGTAATGACGCGGCTTTCGAAGCTAGTGGTTCAGGGTTCGAATGCTTAAGAACATTTTATATGTATTATGTTTGCCTTGTGATAACCATGATGACATGGCATCACCATCTTATCGGAATCCCGGAAGGGATTCATATAGGAGGCGCAAACACGTAGTGTTTCACCTTAGAGCTGGTAAAACGGTGCCTAAAACCGTAAAAAATTAACAAGATTACTTATAACTTAGTTACAAACGGATAAACTCACCCTCAACGCGATTGGTATATCCTGACTCGGCTTGAAGATGGGTACCAGAGCTTACCCGAAACATGTCGCCTAGTGCGATATAATTACACGTGAGTTTATCCGTTTGTAACTAAGTAGTAGTAACATGGCTCACAACAGTTTTAATTGTAAGATTACTTATACTTGATTAATTTCGACGGGTTCTGCTGTGTACGGGTGGCCGAATTGGTTAAGGCGTCAGCCAAGATAGCTGGAGATGCGGGTTCGAATCCCGTCTCGAACGCCGGAGGTCCTCGTCGCTTTTTCTTAAGTATATGTCATCTATTTCAACGTTTAATATTCGACTTATAAATCGTGAGTTACCCGTTCCTATGTAGAAATTAAGAAGCTCTTTGTTCCAGGAAACTGCCTGGTGATCGCTGCTGTTCTCTGCTCCTCCAAGCTGCGCAGTGTCACCAACCTGTTCATCGTGTCGCTGGCAGTCGCTGATCTCTTGGTTGGCGTGGCTGTTCTGCCATTTTCTGCCACTAGAGAAGTTTTTGAGGTTAGTATGAGGAGCAGATTATGTAAACAGCCGGATCAGAGGAAAAATTTACATTTGTTTGAAACTAGCTGTGCCCCGCGGTGTTACCCACAGTTCATTAGGGAAAAAAACCGGCTACGTTTTTTCCCTAATACCAAATTTTATTAAAATCACTCCAGCCATTTACATACACACAACTACACACTCACAAACTTTCGCCTACATAATACTGGTGTAGATATTCGTCGCCTATACAATATCCTTCTTATTTTTTAAAATAACAAAATATTATAAATACACCTAGATATTTTTCTAGCACAAACGATTTTTTGTAAGTGATTGACAAAATAAAAACACCGACAGTCCGGTTATCGATAAGTACCACTTCAACATCATACAAATACAAAGACAAACATAGGGTAAGGTCTCGAGGTAGAAGAAGACCAAAACTAAGATGGTGGGACGACCTTGATACATTTTTTAAAGAGTGGCGAGATAGGACCAAATGGCGACGAAGAGGAGAGGCCTCGACCTCTTCGACACTTACCATCAAGTGTGACGGAGGTCAAACGCTAGTCAGGCTTGTAAGAAAAAAATGTATAAGCGATAAAATCCGTTTCAGTTGTTTTATTTCATGAGTAATTATGGCGGCAACCGAAGAAAATATTATATAGCAGGTGTGGCTTGTGAGAGCAAAAACTTTAGGCATCGTTTCTACACCACAAATGTAGTAACATTTGTTCTACAACTTTTGAAAATAAGATTTTCCAAGCAAGCAATGTGTTGAGAAAACTGTAAAATTTGTAAGCTGACAGTAAATGTCAACGAGACTATTAGATGATATTCATTGAAAATGCTATTTAGTTTGTTCGACAAAATTTCATGTAATAAATAACACTTTTCTGTAAAGTTGGAGAACAAATGTTGCTACGTTCGTGGTGTAGAAGCGATCCCTAAAGTTATTGCTTCTATTACCGGCCTCACCCAGTATGTCGATATATTCAATATGTAAATAAAACTGTAAGCGCATCTTTGACATTTTAGTGCCAACGGCCTCGGCTCTTTGAGTTCACTGCAAAGATTTGACTTGCATTACTTGCACCGGGGATGCTCATTACTGCAATGGAAACGAAGGGCCCTCAAGTATCCGCTTGCAACTAGACTTGTCCAAACATGTCTAGTATGCTGCGTTTGAACTGAGGCGCAATTGTCTCTGTCACTCTCATGACGTCTTAATTGGGGTAAAAGAGAAATATGCCACGAATATCAATTTTCACGGTTAGCACATGGGCGCAATATTATCTAACGTCGAGATAGACCACCAGGGGGCCGATTTTTGTGTCGGGCACTCGAATTCGAATAACTTGATGGACGAAAATAATGTCATACAAAAGTTTCTTACAAATTTTTGGACAGTACGTTTAGTTTGTCCATAGTTATTAATTTCTATTATACATGTTTTTTAAAAACCATTTTCTCATTTCATGGGTGTTTTTATGTATGAAATCTGCGTAGAAATAAATATTAAACATAATATGCTGGGGTTCGAACCCAGAACCATCCGATTTATACCGAAGGTCACTAGCCACCAGGAAAGACCGGTAATTTTAACACATTTGAATATATTATATACATTTGAATCATGTGTGAAATCCGTGAAATTTTTACATTTTGACGCCTACAGGAGTCGCGTATGTTTTTGTTTCCTATGGTCTATGACAGATTGCGCCATTTATTTGTGGCATTATCTATGAAAAGGGACCTTATAGTCGTTGGCACTTACGTCGAACCGCGTTACATTTGTATTGCGCAATCTTGAACAACGACATGAGCGCCATCGACAATAAGGTCCCTTTTCATAGATAATGTCACATATTAGGATTTCACATTTCAAATATAATACACAGTATTTAGTAAGCAAGAGAGTAACTTCCCCTAACTAAACGTAGCACTAATAACATGGACTGGACTTGTCTATTTGCGCCCTTTACACAACTCATCAAGCGACCACAGAACTTGCATGCAAGTTACTTGCTCAAGTAACTTGGTTTGTTTAGTTTGTGATATGACATACATGCGTGTGGATGTATTTGAACTGTGGTAATAAGTTATTTGCTTGTTTGGCTTATGGAATAAGAACAGACTTAACAAGCCAATACCCGTGGCTTTGTCTACGAAGAAGTATAAAGGTTCAATACCGTTTTCATCTCTTAAAGGATGTAATAGTTGAATACCACTGTTGACTGACTACGAAGAAGTAATGTCGTTTTCACTCCTTAAAGGCTTGAAGTGTAGAATTTTGAAATAATCATGTTGAACTCCTTTTTTGAAGAACCTCATACTGTAGTCCCTAGGGAAAACCTCGGCAGGAAGGTACCACAGCCGGAGCGGAGCGTTCGCGGGAGGAAATTCCTCTTAAACCGCTTAGTGCAAGACCCTTTAGGCTCCATGAGAACAGCATTAAAAAGAAAGAAAACATTCCTTCTTGTGTTATTATAATCTTACCAGTGTATATAATTAGAAAAAAAAGAAAAATATGTATATATCCGCGTCGCAGTTTAAGGACAATTCTTTAGCAGTGTCTCAGAGCGATGGAACATACCGTGGTCGCCAACCTGCCTGCTAAGCGTAGCGAGAGGCAGAACACATAATTTTGCTAAAAATATTCTCTGTCGCAAAATCCTACCAATATTTACCTTTTTAAATTTAGGCTATTCAGGTTACTCATGATACAGCCAAGTTAACTTTTTAAAATCCCACGGCCGACGAATAAAAGCGAGCCTGGAAATAACCGATTCAATGTGACCCGACTACACTCCAAACGCCAATACAAGCCAACCTACCAGTATAACTCTACCTCCCCAATCAGTACAACCAACGTGCAATCGAAAAACACCCTTAGACTGGTTCTAATAAGGATGCAAATCGCCTGCATTCAGCCGGCGTTTAAAATATGCCAAGTTCTAATAACCTACCTAAAGAGACACTCATATTCAGTGACTTAACGTAACCCAATCGAAATACTACCTTATGCAGTGCGCTTAAATTTCATAGTCGCTTGTCAAAATTGTACATTACGGTAAAGACCATTCGAATTTCAAACTTAGCTTCGTTCCGAAGCGTCGATATTCGTTTGTTTATATCGTGTCCCGGCATCTCAGATTTCAATTGATATTAGACTATAAGCAGCTTGTTTTAAAGTCGTTTTTTGCGTGGCAGGTGAATTCAAATTTATCCCTTCGCTAGACACATCTGTTGCTAGCAGATCTTATTTCTAATGCCCATTTTAGCACAAGAGAAATCCAGTATAAGTTTGAACCCCCACTACGAGCAATCTTCACGAATGTCGAGATCAATTTGTACTGGAATTGTAGTAGAAGTTATGTTGAAGAGAATTTCAGCGTAGGCGAAGTGTCTAATTACGAAAATGATGGCTTATTGTTATGTCTCTTTCATAATGCAGTTTCACTCGTTTCATAACCGGGCATTCTGTTTCATTTTGGTAATATAAGTTTTTTCATTTCATTTTAATATAACTGTAGCAATAATAGTACTTAGTTACAAACGGATAAACTCACGTATAATTATATCGCACTAGGCGACATGTTTCGGGTAAGCTCTGGTACCCATCTTCAAGTCACAGCTCGAGTAATAAATAGTACTTAGTAGTAGTAACATGGCTCACAATAGTTTTTATTATGTTGTAGCAATAATTTACATACCTTTTTTTTTTTTTTTTTTTTTTTTTTTTATTTTTTTTTATTTATTGAATAACAAGAAAAATTATATACACATGTTTTGTACAAGACCCATCGTTGGCAAAACCGGTGCGGTTTGTGTGCCGATGGGGAGTTCAACATAAATTATTTCACATACTTTTTCTAAGAATGGTTTCACATGCATTTTCTGACATATAATCATAATTAAACATATCTACTAAGTATTTTAAAGAATGAAGCTTAAATCACTTGATTTCAACAAGTTACTTTTTAATACATTTTTACATTTTACCTTCTAGATATTTTTCTCTAATTTCTTCTGGCAGACTATTTATTATTTTAGGTATTACATATGAGTGCAGTCTGGCGCCATGTATATTATTATATTTAGGTACTATGTATTTGTTGTTGTGTAACATTCTCAGTCTTGAACATCTCACATTAATTGCAAGTTTTTTGACATTAGGGTATTCATCAGTTAAGATGGCTAGTTTTGCCTTGTTTTGTACGGGTAGTAAATTGCAATATTTAAACAGTTGAGTGTAATCTGTTTCATACTTATTTTTGATGTTTTTAGGTACAATTGTCTTCAACAATCTTATTTGTAGGTTGAATATTTTCTCTAAATAGGTTTTAAATGTTCGACCGTACGTACTTAACGCGTAACCGATCACAGAGTCAGCTAGGGCTAGGTATAGCATACGCAGGGTTCTGTATGGTAGTTTGTACTTTAGTATTGACAGTTTACTAAGTATGGCTCTCAGTTTATCGCACACGTAATTAATGTGTGGCCCCAGTTAAATCTGTGATCAATTATTAGTCCTAGGTACATATGCTCCGTGACCGCTTCGACCCTTTCACACTTACACGTTTTACTATTGGACTGATGTAGACATGTATGTTGGTGTGCAACAACTGAAACATTATAATTAGTTTTATTGTGAGCCGTACGAATGTGCATTACTTTAGTTTTTTGCGCGTTAATCACTAATCCCACATCGTGGGCCCACTTGCATATGGTATTGAAGTTAGTCTGCATGGCGCGCTCGGCCGCGGCGATGTCGCGGTCTGCTGTAATAATGCACGTGTCGTCTGCGAACTGGTACACAGAGCCTTCGGATATTAAATTGCACATGTCATTGACATACAACAAGTACTCGGTGGGGCCGATTATTGACCCCTGGGCCGTGCCTTTTCAGTTTTAATCTCGTTACTATACATGTTATTGATTTTTACTCGTGTGTGTCTATTTGCGTGGTAGTTTTTAAGCAGTGCTAGAAGGGGCCCTGTATACCGCTCTGCTCCAATTTGTGATACAATGTTTCGTAATTTAACATTTCAAATGCTTTACTAAAATCAATGAAAATAACAAGCACATGCTTTTTCATTCATGTGCTTGTTAATTTCATTGTTAAATTCACATAGTAGTTGAGAGGTACTTCGGTTTTGGAAACCGTATTGTTTTATTGATTATTTTATTTTGCGACAAAAGTTGTTGATTTCATTGCCGAAGTATCTCTCAGCGACCTTATCGATACATGATAGGATAGTTATAGGTCTATAATTGTTATAGTCTGTGTGTGTACCTTTTTGTAAATAGGGCGTATTACACCTATTTTAAGTTCGTCGGGGTACACAGAGGTGGCAATACAGGTATTAATTAAGTGTGTAATAACCGGTGTAATTTTAAGGCAATTTTTTATATCTATGGCTCTAATTTTATCGTATCCGGGGCTTTTCTGTCATTTAAAGATTTTATTATTTTTAAAATATTGCTACTTGACGCTTTTCGTACTCTCATTGCCACCTCTGTGCCTGCGGCGAACTTTGAGTGGTCTAGAATTTGTGTTTTACATTTTATTGATATTTTTGCACATTGGTCTGGAATTCCTGAGCAAAATTATTACATAAGTCTTTTCACTCATTTTAAAATGCTTTAAGATTACATCATCAATTGAACTGTTCGCTTTACCACATAGCTCATTAATTATCCGCCATATTTTTTGGAATCTTTGAAGTTTTTACATATTTCCCTCATAATATATCTATTTTTAATATAGTTAATATACTTATTTGTTTTATTGCGATACTTATTGTACAATATCCGGTTTTCTATTTTGTGCGGTGCTTTTTTCCAAATTTTATACAATTTATCTCTTTGTTTACACATGTTTAACATTTTTTTATTTACCCATTTACATTTCTTTGTTTTTATGTTTTTGCACATTAATGTTTTTTTACATTTGTTATACACATCTTGTATTTTTTTCTTAATAAATTTAAATATTTTGTTCGGACAATCGTATGTGAGCGCTTCATCCCATTCAACCTGCTGCAAGGCATTGTCGACCTTATCATTATCGAGTACGGTTAGTAATCGCGGAGCGGGCGCCTGCGGGCCGGCAGCGCTAATCTCTAAGGCGCAGCCCGTTATGTAATGATCAGCTATAGATATGTTAATGACCCCTGTATGCACTTGAATGGAATTTGCCGATTTCGTAAAAATATGGTCTATACAGGATTTCGTGATAATGTTTCCTTTGCTCTCCTCCCGTGTAACTTGGTTTATGCCAGAGTCTAGTCCTAATTCAGAAAGTTTGTTTAAATACGTAGATCTAATATTATTTTGATTTGTTAGGTCGATATTCATGTCTCCTATAATTATTAGTTTGTTACTATGTGGTATGTTATTTATAGTAGTGTATAACTCGTCTATAAAGAGTTGTTTACTTTTATCGGGTGGCCGGTACACCGCGCAGATGCTGATTTTTTCTTTGTTATGTACCTCTAGGCACCCGCACAGCGATTCAAAGTATAGTGAAGAATTAGATATTAGGGTAAATGAGATGGTTTTGCGCACGTATAATATAATTCCACCGCCCTTGCGGTTTTTCTAAGCTTAGTGTACATGTTGTAATCATATAAATTAAACAGTTTTCACATGATTCGGTTATGTTAGCTTCCGTTATTACAATCAAGTCAATGACGCGATTGCTATTTGAGACTATATATTCTAAGTTCGAAAAATACAGTGATATTGATCTAATATTTACATGCAATGTAATAAGATAACGGTATTCTGTTGGAATTGCGTTTATGTAGTCGTTCCAACTGTCGTAGGTCCCTTCGTCGTGGTTGAGAGAATTCGACATTCAATTATTTCGATTATGGTGCATATTTCGGTGTCGTTACATTTAGATCGTTTTTGATGCCCAATAGTCGATATCACTTACCGATCGGATTGGGTATGTTTTACCTTGCTCGTCCTTCTTGATGAGTATACATCCTCTTTGCACCATACAACCTTATACAGATTGGATTCCTTTAGTTCTGCCTTAGCTCTCCAGAGCAGATAGGCGGTCGTGGGTGATAAGGCCTCGCGCATGAAGATTCTGGAGTCGTCCGGCCTGCCGATATCTGTCCCGGTGATGGTAACGGTTTTGGCTTGATCCAGCCACTGGTCCCGGCGGCCTTCACGGAGGACGGCCACCACTGTGGACATGTTCCTTTTCTGTCCATCGGGTGCTTTACTAGCTTTTCTGTATGTTTGTATGACGTCATCCGGGTCCTGGTTTATTTTTAGCGACATTTTGTACTATTTCCTTTAGGTTTTCTCCTTCCACTTTTGTACTCCACAGATTTCCAGGTAATTTCCCATTTGATTTTGTTCCATTGTACATACTTTTTGTTCAAGTAGTTCTACTTTATTCTTCATATTAGTGAGCTTGTTTTTCAAGTCCGCGTTCTCGTTTTCTACCCTCTTTGTTTTTTCTTTCATGTCGTCTAAAGAGACTTGATAATCATCAATTTTGTCTGAGTAAAACTGTAGGCTACGACGTAGTTCTGCTTCAAGTGTTTCTCGTATTTGTCGTGTTAATTCGTCTTTCATAACGGTTTTTATTTGTAGACGTATTTCCTTGATGAATTGGTCGTTTGTCGTCCATTCCATGTCAACACTGGTGTTGTCATCGTCCTCGGGATCTGGTGTTATTATGGAAATGCGTTTCTTTTTTGCAGGACCAGAACATTTCCGGCATTTCCATGCAGCTTCTGTTGATTGTAACACAGTCAGCTGGTCATTTGTTATAGACACACAATTTCCATGCCACCATTTGCTACACGTATTGCACTGCAATCCGGGTTCCTTTTTTGACACCACTTTACTACACTCTGAACACTTAACCATGACGGAAAACGAGAAGACACTGTTTACTTAAATAAATATGAATAATATTTGTTAATTATAGTTAGCGTTTTTATGCGGCGGTAGGATGCACAATGCGCGTGACCGATCGCGACCTGTTGCGCAAGCGAACTGATACCATATACATACATTTCAGCCGTATGCAATCCACAGCTGGACATAGGCCTCCCACAAATATTACTTGTATCATCTTAGTTGCAATAGTCGCCACGCAGCGGGCAGGCGGGTTGGCGACCGCAGTAGCTGTAGATTGGGTTTCGACGCTGCTGACCGTCCGTAGGGTTTGTCGCCTCTTACGACACCCGAGGGAGGATGTGGGGTGGTGCTATTCTAGTCATCCGGCATCACACGGCAAATTATCATCAGCAATAATTTAACCGACTTTAGTGTGGTTTTGTGTGTCGATAAATTATAAGTGAAAAGCTTTTCCTCGCGACTTCGTCACCCAGTCTTTAAAATATGGTTGCGGGATAAAAATTATCAGGGTGCTAAAAAGATCATAGGCCTCCCTTTCGAGGCCTATAATCTGATCTTCATAGGCCTCGAAGTATGTCGTTGCAAGCTTGGCTAGACGAGAATCACGAGAGGCCGTTAAAGTTAACACTGTCAAAATTTGACACGTCTGTCATTTTTTTTAGCAATTGGCTATTGAAAAAATCATCTTAACATTTGCTACTTGATTCGATGACATTCTGCCACTACGTCTATTAAAAAGAATAATTTTTTTTTTGGTAAACCTTGCAGTTTTATTAAGGCAAGTTTTATTTTTGTTTTTCTATAAATAAAACTTGTATTTCTTGGATTTTTGAAGCACTATAATTACCTCGGTATGAAAAGGGATTGCTGGCTTCGTAACAATTCTCGGCCGGCAACCCGTTACTCCCGGCCTCTGTAGTAATATACTTTTACATTCTTCTGAAAAAAAACAGTTTTGCTATCTGTTTTTATAGAATAAAAAATCTTTCCGAGCTAGTACAATATATAACATCTCACCTAATAATAGACACGACTTCCATTAGCCTCATCGCTATACTCGAATGTCGATAAAAAGTACAAATCCGTCACCAATTTTAGGAATATTGGATATTTAATCTTATTTCCTCGGAATACGGTTGATTGTTTAATGGAGAGAAGCGGCAGTGTAATTGACAGCTCGCAATGGTCGTGGCGACAGTAAATGACAGCTGGTGATGTCGGAGGATTTTTACAAGGTTTTATTTAAGTTGCTCAGCCACGATCCCCTATTTCACCACAGCGACAATTGTCACGAATATACGTGTACACTGCTTACCATCGGGTGGGACGTGTGCTTGTTTGCCACCAACACGTTAGTCTCAATAAAATACTGTTATTTTTTATTATATCATCAATAGAATAGTAGTTAAATGAAAGGCTCTTGAAAATTGTCACGAGATTTCTGACGTTGCAGGTCCATACATTGACCGCTTACCATCGGGTGGGACGTGTGCTTGTTTGCAAACAACACGTTAGTTTCAATAAAATGCTGTATTTTTTTTTTTATTATATCGTAATTTCTTTAAGCAGAAACGTCTTCTCATCATCATCATGTCAGCCGAAAGACGTCCACTGCTGTCTCAAACTTCTCAAACATGTTCTAACTAAACCATAATTCTTAAAAATAGAAAACCGAACTGCCCAGGGCCAGACTCGAACTTGCGACTGGGATACATGCCCATCGCTCTACCAACTAAGCTACAGAGGCTTGCCCAAAGACTGCGAATTTCTCCATCATATCCTTCAATGAGCTTAGAAGGCGCCTAGCGACATCTACCGTAAATGTGTTGACACTAAGATATTTATCGAAAGAAAAATAGAAAAAAAATACTCGCAGCGGGACTCGAACCCATAACCATTGGATTACTAGCCCAGTGCACTACCAGTTGTGCTATACAAGCGCCGCTTAGACATGTAAAATTTTTCTATCTTATCCTTCCTGGTATACGTCATTACGGGTGACGTGTAGCGACATCTACAGAAGAGTATTGACACTGTTTATCGGCACCGGAGTCTCACATTGATTGAAGGATTATCCGGCTTATTTTGTCTTTCGTAATATCCGAATCATGCTTATGTATCATGTTTACTAATTAGTTACAAACGGATAAACTCACGTGTGATTATATCGCACTAGCAGTGTGTCTTGACTCGGCTTGAAAATGGGTACGGTCAGGGACTTTAATTGTTGAGCCAATTAGGGTTTTTTTTTTATGACATAGCAGGCAATCCGCCTGCTCATTTGCCACCTAAACGAGCAGGCGGATTGCCTGATGGTAAGCAATTACCGTCGCTCATGGGCACCCACAACACCAGGGGAGTCACAAGCGCGTTGCCGACCTTTAAGGGAGGTTGGAGCTCTGGGAACTTTACTCACCATCAGGAACACAACACTACATACCTGAAAGGTAGCAGTTCTATTATGGCTGTGGTCTTCTGTAAGGAGGAGGTACTACCCCAGTTGGGCTTCTCCAGACTCAAGCGCGATGGCAATTCGCTGTGCCCTACCTCTCATTGTTGGACGTAGTTTAAGGACATACCCGGGTCAGGGTCCGGGTCCGGGTTCACTTTACATTGGGCATTTCATAGAGTAAGTATTAAACAAAAGAAAATTGCTTGAACCCTAAGTGGCTCAATAATTAAAGTCGGTAACTGTACCAGAGAATACCCGTAACCCGTAACATGTCGCCTTGTGCGATATAATTACACGTGAGTTTATCCGTTTGTAACTAAGTATTTGGACCCGGGTATGTCCTTAAACTACGTCCAACAATGAGAGATACGGCACAGCGATGACCATCACGCTTGAATGTGGGGCAGCCCAACTGGGGAAGTACCTCCTCCTTACAGAAGACCACAGCCATAATAGCACTGCTACCTTTCAGGTATGTAGTGTTGTGTTCCTGATGGTGAGTAAGGTTCCCAGAGCTCCAACCCCCCTTAAAGGCCGGCAACGCGCTTGTGACTCCCCTGGTGTTACGGGTGCCCATGGGCGACGGTAATTGCTTACCACCAGGCAATCCGTCTGCTCGTTTGCCGTCTATGTCATAAAAAAAAAGTAGTAACATGGTTCACAGTATTAATTATATTAATGTTTACTGTTGATTTAATGCTAAAGTTCTATAGTTAAAATTGTAGATTGATACAATTAAAATTAAAATACACGAACTGATTTAATTATTTAATGAAATTGAAACGTTAGCGTCATTCATTTTGAAATAGCTTTGGAATTAAGTTTAATTATTTTTAGTCTAGCTTTAGTTTCATTATTGAATCGTCTGACTAAACAGTGTTTAAGTAAATTATGTTGTTAAAGAAGTTTTTTAATTAAGATGTTAAATTTCAACCAATATTGCTATGCGACGAAGAAACATTAATATTAGTATAACTTAAGTATAACTTGGATAGTTTAGTTGAACTAGTTAGAAGTTTGCTTGAGTTTTAGACATTATTTGAGTATTCTAAAATTGCAACATTTCAAAGTTTTGAAAATTACGGTTTCTTGCTTTCCCAGAAAGACACCCACACATACGGTGAGTATATGCCATCATAATTAATAAATAAGTCCTTTCGGGACAATCTTACACAAATTAACCTTTTCCTACGGTAAGCTCAGTAAAGCATGCCACACACAAAGCAGATACGATAAGATATCTGTATCTGAACGCATATCTGTCAATATCGCTCCCTATACAATTCAATGAGCTAACACACACAGCGCAGATAACTTATATTTTATGGTGAAGTATCTGTTGGTACCGACATATATCGAAAGATGGCAAAGATATCATCTGCGTATATAAATTGATCTGCGTATAATATCTGCCGATATAAATATCGTATAGTATTTTATCTGCAGATAGATACAGGTTGATGTGAGCCGTCCGCCCAGAATCGTCATGTGACGAGCTGTCTAGTAAGGGTCATTTCACACGAACCACAACCACGCGACAACCACGACCACGCGACAAGCGCGACCACGTGGTCAGGTGCAAATTTTGTATTAGAACTAAATAATACAATTCACACGTACCACATTTTGCAGTCATTATCGACCACGTCTGCGGCAACGGCCAGCAACTACACAATTCACACGTAACCACTGCGTGACCACATTTTGACGCTGCGACGTGGTGTGGTTGTGGTCCGTGTGAAGCAACCCTAAATCTAGAAGACGTAAACACGAAAACATCTTGTATTAACAATCTGCACCAAAAAAACAAGTCTACTCAGTTTGAAGGATTTAGACAGAATGTATCGTCTCGTATATCATCGTATCTGCGTAGTGACACGCTTAAGGCTTGTGTTGTAGGTACTAGACGACGATATCATATAAAAGATAGATACATATAAATACTCAAATACATAGAAAACACCCATGACTCAGGAACAAATATCTGTAGATCATCACACAAATAAATGCCCAGACTGGGATTTGAACCCAGGACCATCGGTTATATAAGCAGCGTCACTAGGCACTAGGCCAGACCGGTCGTCATAAAGTTAGGAACAGTCACCCCATATCACAAAATGTCCAACTTTGACCCTGTTAGCGTTAGGCGTAATTAATGGATCACCCCTTAAAATAGTTCAGAGCCCTTAGTGTAAGTTTTTAACGTAACTTTACGTCACGAACGCGTTTGCGTTTCCCATATAAATAACATTATCACTAACGCGTTCGTAAACGTTTTTTTCCGTCAAAATGAAACTTACACTAGAGCCTCAGGTCAAAAAAACTAGTTATATCGGGTGTGGCCATGGTGTTGCAATAACGGCAATAACATAGGCATGGTTTATACACCACAAACGTAGCAACATTTGATCTACAACTTTTGAAAGTAACTTATAATTTACTAAATATGAATAAAAAAAATTGTAAGCAAATGATGTATTGTGAAAACTTTGAAGTATATAGACTGACAGTAAACGTATTTAGTATTTAGTTTGTTCGAACACATAAAAAGTAATAAATTGCACAACTTCTAAAAGTTGTAGAACAAATGTTGCTACGTTCGTGATGTAGAGGCGATCCCTAAAGTTATTGCTTCTATTACAGGCGACACACAGTATTATTATAAACGCAGATGTATAGATGTATTTTTGCAGCTTTTTCACGAGAGAGAAAACTACTGAATGAATTTGAATAAAATTTTATAGTTGTTCGCGTGTGAATCCTTTGAGGTTTGTAGTAGCCCTGCTTACGAGGCAGGAGGTCCTGGATTCATATCTAAACATAATAGAATAGAAATTACAATCGTATTATGATAACTACAAGTACTTAACTAGTTATAGTATAAAATCTAAAAAAGGCCCTTGAGGCATTGAACCAAGGATGCTGGAGACATTTCCTCGTTGTATCGCAATGCTGATACGTTGTGCGAGGAAGCCGCCAGCTCTTCAATAGAATATAGAACAGAATATATAGGACGTGAAGGAAAACATCGTGAAAAAACCGGACTAATCCCAGTAAGGCCTAGTTTGCCCCCTGCGTTGTAAGGTCAGGTGGCAGTCGCTTTCGTAAAACTACTGTCCACGCCAAACGCTGGCATTTTCCAAGCGGACCTCAGACTAGTAGACGTGGCAAAATGCCGGCAAAAACGGAAAAAGATGATGACTTAAAAAAATGTTTTTTTTTACGACTCCGTAACCTATAGGTAGATCCTAACTACGAACTCCACCAGCCGTGACAAAATGTCAACACAGGGAATTTGAGGGAGATGGATGGATTGGATGGGATGGATCATCGGGAAGGTTTTTCTACTTCAGTCAAGAAGAATCTTAAAATGTATGCTCCTGCAAATTTGCCGTCAATACTTAACACTAAGCAAATTGTTCGAAATGTCTTCAATCAATGTGTGTTACCAGTGATGACTTACGGCTCCGAAACGTGGTCTTTCACTATCGGCCTCATCTCAAAAGTTAAAGTCGCTCAACGAGCTATGGAGAGAGCTATGCTCGGAGTTCTTTTCCTTGATCGACTCAGAAATGAGGAGATCCGTAGGCAAACTAAAGTCACCGACATAGCCCACGGGGTTAGCAAGCTGAAGTGGCAATGGGCAGGCCACATTGCACGCAGAGAAGATGGCCGATGGGGCGAAAAGTGCTCGAGTGAAAACCACGGACTAGCAAGCGCAGCGTAGGACGTCCACCCACAAGATGGACAGACGACCTCATTAAGGTCGCCGAAAGACGCTGGATGCAGTTCACTTCCAACCGGTACATGTGGAGCTCCATGGGGAGATGTGTGTTCAGCAGTGGACGTCTTATGGCTGTTGATGATGATGCAAATTGACTGGTAGAGAATGTCTTAATGGAAGTCTATCTTCTGTAACCGTAAAATTTTTACCATAAAGTTTAAAAGTTCGCTCGTTTCTCGAATAGCGAAGACGCAACGAGGAAGTGTTAATACTTAAAGTACATATAGATAAAGGTGGTTTCTAGACGGGGCTTATCCGTGAGTGGAACCCGCACAGATACAACGGTACATTGATTCAGGAGCGATTCTCTTACGCGCGCACGTTAGCTTAAGCCGCTGAGATTTTATTGGAAACTCCGTCTAAGTGATACGCTGTGGCGGGGAAACCATCATTATTTTGGGAGCCGGGCTCTTATCGGTGTAGCTAGATGTATTTGTCTCCATTTCTGCCGATCTGAGGCCAGCCTCTTGATGTCCTGGTACGACACTACGTTTACATGCTTCTTTATCTGGTTTATATAACTTTTCCTTGGTCTGCCTCTCCCTCTCCTTCCACTTATCTCACTTATCTTCCCTTCTATTTTGTTTCTAATGAAATCGTCGTGCCGTAGCAGGTGCCCTAGCATTTTTCCTCTCCTATCCCTAACTGTACTCATCAGACTTCTACTTTCCTTCACTCTACCAATTACGTTTTCGTTGGTCACACGCTCTGTCCAGCTTATTCCTTCCATCCTTCGTCAGCACCACATCTCGAATGCATCCAAGTATTATTCATTTCTTTGTGTTATTGTCCATGTTTAGACCATACTAATATTATACTATACTATAAAATGGAGACCATACTAATATTATAAATCCGAGAGTAACTCTCTTTTTTTCTGTCTGGGCCTAGTGGTAGGTGCCTAAATACAATACAAAAAAGCAGTACTACAAATATCAATATTACTAAAATGGTGACTATCTCCTTGAATCTCAGTAATGTAATTATGTAATTAGCACATATTTGACGTGCGTCATGGGTGTTTTCTATGTATTTAAGTATTTGTATATTTGTATATTATGCCGTGTGATGCCGGTTGCCTAGAATAGCACCACCCCATCTCCTCCCGCGGGTGTCGTAAGAGGCGACAAAGGGAAAAATCGTACGGATGGGCAGCAGCGTCCGTCGAATCCCAATCTACAGCTACTGCGGTCGCCAGCACGCCTGCCAAGCGTGGCGACTATGGCAACTACCCCCAAGATGATACAAGTCATATTTTCGGGAGGCCTATGTCCAGCAGTGGACTGCATACGGCTTAAATGTATGTATATATCGTTGGCTGAGTACCCACAATACAAGCCTTTTTGAGCTTACCGTGAGCCTCAGTCAATTTGTGTATGGATGTCCTGTAATATTTACATTTTTAAGACGAACATGTTATCAACTACTAAACATTTATCAAAAATTTGATGTCATTTTTATGTTTCTTCTACTCAGAATAACTTGGACGTTCCATCTAGCGGGTAGTCTGCCGCTAGTCCTCAACTTCATCTCATTCTCCATCATTATTTATGATGTGCCTAAATTGAAAAGTAAAGTTGGAGTCGGTGCCAGCCTCTCTTTTTGTTTCCCGAAGCCTTCGGCAGTCATGAATAAATTAATCTCTGTTTCAATACAATACAATTTCACTTACCCGTCGGTGCCCTCTGCACTGTACTCGTATATAGGTACTATATTTTTTCTTAGTTCATTTTGTCAACAAATCATAATCAAAAAAGCTGACATGCACGTGCAGCAGTGTAAAAAAATCGGAGTTTCAATTGTATGTTGATTAGCGTGGCTGGCACCGACATCAAAACCAAAAATAATTATATATAATTGTCCTAAGAAATTTATTTGTTTAAAACATATTCCAAAAGTACTTATCAAGTAATAAAGAAAACAATTTTTTTTTTTTTATGACATAGGCGGCAAACGAGCAGACGGATTGCCTGGTGGTAAGCAATTACCGTCGCTCATGGGCACCCGTAACACCAGAGGAGTCACAAGCGCGTTGCCGGCCTTTAAGGGGGGTTGGAGCTCTGGGAACCTTACTCACCACCAGGAATACAACACTGCATACCTGAAAGGTAGCAGTGCTATTATGGCTGTGGTCTTCTGTAAGGAGGAGGTACTTCCCCAGTTGGGCTACCCCAGATTCAAGCGTGATGGTCATCGCTGTGCCCTACCTCTCATAAAATTATATTTGTTGCTTTTTAGTACATATTTGAAGTCGGGTTTATTTTTTGTTAAAAGTTTCTTATCTTCTATCACTTATACCACACGCCACGTTCGTAGCAGCGTATCGCCTGACACGACAGAAAATGGGTCTAAATTGATATGGAGACTTTGTCTCCTTGTCACCCTTACGCTCTTTTCGCTTAGGGCAGTACCGGTATTTTTATAAAAGATATAGGACACGCCTTGATTTACCTGCAGTGAAATGCACTATAGGTGCAAAATTATAACAGGAACGAAACTCTTTAAGCACACTTAAAAGAGTGTAAAGTATTTATTTGTTATACGTACAGAGGAGTGGAGCGGTTTCATCCTTACGTTGTGTATATTCCATTCATTCGCACGAAGCGATTCGCTTCTAACTTCCTAATGCGGACTGCTAAGGAATGGAATTCGCTCCCTTCGTCTGTATTTCCGGTAAGATATAATTTGGGTCTTTTCAAGGCAAGAGTGAATAGGCTGTTACTGAACCAGCGTGCTACACCCTCGACCTCGTCGTCGCTTACCATCAGGTGTGACTGAGGTCAAACGCTGGTCAGTCTTTTATTTATAAAAAAAAACAAGAAAGCAAAGTTAGTGTTTATCTTCTCGTGCTAATATTGAGACCGGAACTAGCGAAAGATTTACAAAATTGAGCCACGAGCATAGTGGGTCGTTCAAAGAGTGAAGTTCAAATCTTGAGCATTAGGAGGGTTTCAGAGTGCGAGAGGTGAGACACTTTGCTACCGAGTCAAAAAGATAATTTTTCTTTCTTTGTATTGTATTCAAAATTATTGGCATCCATCATTTATCATTCTAAAACATTAAATTAAAGAAAATCCAGCCAGCTGTCATTGAAGAAACACGAGATTAAATTAACTATGTGTATGAAATGAAATTGCACTCTTGTGAATAAAATGCAACTTTGCTATCTGTTTTTAAAGAATAAAACAGCATTTTCCGAGATAGTGAGGTGAAAAACCATAAAAAATATATCCAAGACGTACACTACAGAACTTAGGCCTCCCCCTATCTTGATGTGGATTTGCCTTAGTCGCCACGGCAGGCGGGTTGGCGCCCGCAGTAGCCGATGCGGTTTTGACGGACGCTGCTGCCCATTCGTCCGTTTTTTCCCTTTGTCGCCACATACGGCCGCGGGCGGATATGGTGCCATTATCTGTCGGCACCACACGGCACAGTCGTTACACTTACTAAAAACATTGTAAATTACATTTTACTAACCGATATGCAAAGTCGCCATTTTATTTTACAACCGAAACTGGCAATGCCCTAACTATAACCGTCTTAACAGCTACCAACGCAGTTCAATTATGTACACTATCCCCATGTAATAGATTCCAAATTTAAACTAGATAGAATGGCGGTTACATCTGTTCGTTTTGGTGAAATGATCTACCTCTAGTGCGCGCGCCGCGCATAGTAATGTCAGTAAACGACTTTGTCATTAGGAAAGGAACAGACTGTAGCTAACGATATAGCTATCTCTTTCGTGAGTTTGTGGCGAAAGATATAGCTATCACTTTCTTAATCGCTAAGTACTTTAAATTATTTTAAAAATAGAATCGGGATTGCCAGGCAAATAAATAAATTAATATTTTTGGGACGCTTACACAAATCGACCTAGCCCTACGGTAAGCTCATTAAAGCTTGTATTGTAGGTACTAGACGACGATATATATAATAGATACATAGAAAACACCCATGACTCAGGGACAAAATATCTCAGCCTCAGCTCATCACACAAATAAATGCCCCGACAGGGAATCGAACCCAGGACCATCGGCTTCATAGATAGGGTCACTACCCACTAGGCCAGGTCGGTCGTCAAAGACCAAAGACAGACAGCTTCTCTTAGAGCGGTGGGATGGAACACACTGCGGTCAACCCGCCTGCCTAGCGTATAGATGGCGTTGAACCCCCCATGGTCAGAGATCGCTGCCTGTGGCGGTCTATTGGGAAGGCTTTTGTATTACAGTGAAGAAGAATCTTAAGATGTATACCCCTGCAAATTTGCCATAAATACTGGCTACTATACAAATTGACTAGTAGAGAATGTCTAATGGCACTAAGTCTATCTTCTGTAACTGCTATATTTTTACTATAAAGTTTAAAAATATAACTAGTTTTATAGAATTATTGTCATTGAAATGAAAAGACCTAATGGGTGAATTAAAAAAGTAAATAAATATTTCTCAAACATGCAATGAAATATTCTTTACATTCCTTAATTATAATAGACTCGGAAGTATGTTTTTTTGGGCGCGGCGACTGAAGAAATGGAATTTCATATAACTATGCAGGCTGAGGCCTGCAAAGTACCTTTTTTTTCGACTATTATACATAAAGAGGCAAAGTTGGCGAGTGGTATAGCAAAGAGCTGATGTTAATTTTTAATACATTTCGAGTTCATTGTTAGTTGTGATTTTGAAAATTCCATTTTTTGAAGCATTTCTTTTTTTTTTCATTGTATGTTTGAGAAAACCACTATACATGCCTCGTCGTGAAATCGGATTCCCGGCCTCGTATCACTATCCTATATACCCACTTAGCCGGAAATCCTCATTTTCCTGACCTCTTATGTAATATACCTACAATTGTTTCACAAGAGAGCAAAGTTAGTGTTTACCCTCTCGCGCTAATTAAGACCCGAGCTAGCGAAAAATTCCAGAATTGATTCCAAAATTGAGATATAAACATCCAATCTATAAATATATCCTGACGCAATAATAATAATCCTGGCGCTCGTAGTCTAGCGTATAGTATATTTTTATGTATATATTTTTTTATTTTTGTTTTTAAGAGTAGCAAATTTTCTTACAGGTTATAGCAATATATTTTTACGTAATAATATATTTCATACACACTGCAAGGTAAGCTAAAATAAGCATCCATACTTAGTCTACAAAGGTCACATCTCACTCGAACCCCGAACCACTTAGAACCTTGTTAGCCCCAGCGTGCTACCTCCGTATCAAACTAATTTCATTACGGAACCCTCGTCCTGGCTCTAATCAACTAATTATTTTAGGGGCCCGTAAAAATAGAAACCTGGCGTGTCGGTAATTGCTGAAGGTTGTTAAAAATATACGCAGTTAGATTACATTGGTGGTTAGATGCGGGATTGTTTGTGACGTCTGGCCTAGTGGGTAATGCGCCTGCCTATCAAGCCGATGGTACTGGGTTCAAATACCAGTAAGTGTATTTATTTCCGTGATGTGTACAGGTGTTTGTTGCTATATCATGGGTGTTTTCTATGTATTTAAGTACCTTGTATATTATGTATATTGTTAGCTGAGTACCCATAACACAAGCCTTCTTGTGTTTACCGTGGGACTAGGTCAATTGTATAATGTTAATATCTTTGTATACTTTCATCTTTTTTTTAATCGAGTGCGTCCTTTAGATAGGCTCCGATCGTAGGTCATACTGCCTTATATATATATGTATGTATATATATTTTTTTTATTGATTTCTCTTTAATGGTTTTCTGTAAATTGGCTGTATTTATTATGTATATATAAATTACCATTATAGTTGCGTTCACATTTATCGTCTGGCAGTGTTGTACAGCAGCGATCGTGGCCCACAAAAATGGTCCCGTGGCTGACTCTCGGGTCAGCATTTATGCTGAGTCTGGTCCATTTCGTGGTAAACTTTTCAATTTTACACTTTTTTATATAGTAATTGTTTTTATTTTACATTTTTGTTATTTTAATGTAGTTTATCAGGAACAAAAAAATTAAAAAAATTAAATACATGAATATTTCGGGATAATCTAGATAGGCTAGAACTGTAGTTAAATTTAATGTGACGCATCTAAAGTTAACTCGATCGACGTTCGCCGAGTACCCGACTCTTGCCCATGATTACTACTTCGTGGTCACGCCACTCTGCTCCACTTGCCACCATCACACGTGGTGGAATTCTGACCCATCACGCATAAGTACAGTCAGCGGCTAATATACAGTGTGTGTCTACAACCCTGGCTTTTTTTAAAGGAGGTTTATATAACGTATATTTATGATGTAACCATGATATTAATTTAATTTATAAACTAAATTTCAGACTTTGTTAATTTTCTAACAAAATTTTAATTGCCAGCAATGTAAAGCACAGTAATTTGACAAGTACACCTAGGTGTAAATATCAGTCAACAGATACTTTGATTATTATGAAGATTACCTATTTCAAGAGTTAGCGATACAAGTATAACTGCACTTAAGATAACTACGGCAAAGAAATAGCACTTGTACACGTTTGATAAAAACTTTATTATCTACAAATTCAATAAAACTTAAATACGCACATATCATTTACATTTAATTCAGCTAAACTCTGTTTATTCTGTGTTCAATGTGTCGGCCACCCTGATTACGACACAATTCATAACGTCTTGTACCTAATTGAATTTTGAATTGTTTGAAAGTCGATACTTTCTTGCAGTTTCTGAAAAGCTGCTGTTATTTTGTCTTTCATAATGTCTACAGTTTCACTGTCGGTATATATAATTATATACACACAATTGAATACAAGAAAAAATCCATGACTCAGAAACAACTATCAGTGCTCAACACACAAATAAAGTCCCTTTTTTTGTACAACGATGGTGGCAAACAAGCATATTACCTGCCTGATGTTAAGCAGTTACCGTAGCCTATGTACGCCTGCAACTCCAGAGGATTCACATGCTCGTACCCTAAACCCTAACTGGGGTTTGAACCCACGACAGCGCTTCATAGGCAGGGTCACTACCCACTAGGCCAGACCTATCGTCAATGCCTGTTTCGCTTGTGTAAAATAAACTGACATTCCGTTACATACATAAAGCTTGTATCCAGGACCTATACAATAGAGCTTTCGGCCAAAGCTCGGTCATTAGCACGTATTGACGGTCCACAAAGCTGGACGTTGGGGAAAGCTCATTCGAGTCAGGTGTGTTAGCTGCCACAGATTAAAACAGCACATTTGTTGTTAAGAAAAACGCTTTTTCAATATGTTGAGCTTTTAGTGTGTCATTTTAAATCTCTATGCGTAATGTCGTTTGACAAGCACTAAACAGCGAATGAAATTAATAATTAAGAAATCTTTAAATCAAGCTTTTCCCGACCGGTCTGGCCTAGTGGGTAGCGGCCCTGCCTATGAAGGCGATGATCCTGGGTTCAAATTCCAGTCAGGGCATTTATTTGTGTGATGAGCACAGATTTTTGTTCCTGAGTCATGGGTGTTTTCTATGTATTTAAGTATTTATACTTTATATATTATATATATATCATCGTCTAGTACCTACTACAAATAGCTTTACTGAGCTTACCGTAGGACTGGGTCGATTTGTGTAAGATTGTCCCGAAATATTTATTAATTTATTTAGTCTTTAGATCTGCTCTGTTGGAAATATACGTGGCATGGAAATTAAAAAATTAAATATTTTCCGGCCTAGGCCTGCAACAGACACTTTCCAGTCCCCTGCACCTAGGTGCGCCCGAGAAGTCATACTCCCCAGACTGATATTAATAATTTATTGATAACATAACATCAATAAATTATTTGGTACTCGTAAAAATCTGAGCGATTAGGATAACTCGTTCTTGTTACTTAAGCTAGCATAGATTAAACCAGCGTGGTTATAATAAAAATAACGCTTTGTTTTTTATTTGCTCCTGACTTAGACGCCAAAATATTCATAATAATTTAAAAGTACTGGTACTATTTTTAAATTGGCTTAATGAAAACTTCGTCTGACATTCCACGTGCAACGGTATATCCACTAAAACATAGCAAATAAACATACAACCCTTTAATACCTTCTAAGAGGCGACAAACAATACCTACTGCGGTCGCCAACCTGCTTGCCAAGCGCGGCGACTATTGTAACTTGCCCCCAAAATTAGACAAATAATATTTGGTGGAGAATTTTGTCCAGCAGTGGGCGTCTTGGTGAAATATAGTTTCTTATTCTAAACTCTAAAAACTTAACATAAATAATATCAATTATAAAGTTACAGCTAATTACATATATTTTTTCCATAACAACGACTTTAACACACTCGAAACTCTGGTATTCTTTACTTCTTCCTTTTTTAAATAATTTCCGACATTCTCACATGAGTCGACTTAGTCCTACAAGCTTGTGTTTTAGGTACTAGACGATTTTTTTTAAATATAATTATGTATGCAGCAGATGACTACCTATTAGGTTCATAAGAACAAATCTTTGTATATATTTAGTTTCAGATTTTCCTCATACCGATCTAAATAAGTCACCATGTATACTTGAATAAAAAAATAAAATAAGTGAATAAATATTTCGGGATAATCTTACACAAATCGACCTACTCCTACAGTAAGCTAAGTAAAGCTTGTGTTGTAGGTACTAGATGATGATATATATAATAGATAGATACATATAAATACCTTAATACATAGAAAACGCCCATGACTCGTTCAGGTACAAATATCAGTGCTCATCATATAAATAAATGCCCTGACTGGGACTGGAACCCAGGAAAATCGGCTTCATAGGCAGACTACCCACTAGGCCAGACCAGGTCAAATATAAAAACATAAATACGTACATAAAGTCCATATAATACTTGTGATAAGCAAACATATAAATGCCCTTACCGGGATTCGACCCCAAAGCCCCGGCTTCGTAAGGTCACCACCGATTAAATTACATTAACCCGTCCGCTCACTAGTCGGCGTTTTATTTCACAAATACCCTAACTGTATCCTTTTAACGCATCACACGAAACAAAACCAAACGAATTTGTTTCCAATCTCCTAAGAAATAAAACCCAAATTCTCTTGTCTCAAACTCGAACGAAACAAACGAAATGCAACTGTATTACAATTGTATAAGTATCAAATTGCATTGAACTCATTTGCGGCACAGGTATATCCCGTAGGTTTTCAGGGGTATTGTACGGGAAGAGGCTTAGGAATAAACTTAGTGACGTGTGCAAAACAGAAAGGCCTTTTATAATGCTTTTACTTATGTTGAATCCGTGAGGGTCACTCAGCACATTTGGGGACTGTAGAATTTAGTGTTAATGTACAGTCACAGTGTAAATGTACAGTACAGTTTGGACCCGGGTATGTCCTTAAACTGCGTCCAATAATGAGAGGTAGGGCACAGCAATGACCATCACGCTTGAATCTGGAGCAGCCCAACTGGGGAAGTACCTCCTCCTTACAGAAGACCACAGCCATAATAGCACTGCTAGGTCTTCAGTGTTGTGTTCCTGATGGTGAGTAAGGTTCCCAGAGCTCCAACCCCCCTTAAAGGCCGGCAACGCGCTTGTGACTCCCCTGGTGTTGCGGGTGCCCATGGGCGACGGTAATTGCTTACCACCAGGCAATCCGTCTGCTCGTTTGCCGCTTATGTCATAAAAAAAAAATGTCAGCAGCAGAATTAGCTAAGCGTTTCAAAATGTATTCAAAATGAGAACGACACATCTCTATTGTCAAGAGAATAAGACCGAGTGCAGGTCATTTTGAACACTTCAAACGCTTAGCCACTTTTGCTGCTGAATGTACAGTCCCTAAACACGCAGGACACACTAACGATAGGTACATAGGTTTAAGGGTAGGCAACGCGCATGCGAAACCTCTGGAGTTGCAGTCGTCCATAGGCTACGGTAACTGCTTATTATCGGGTCGTATCTTTGTTTGCCAATGTCGTTGTATTAAAAAAAAGGTCTGGCCTAGCGCGTAAACTAGGCCTTTTTAGGATTAGTCCAGTTTCCTCCCTATGACTGGTAAATATCAAATAATATTTCTTACATAAGTTCCGAAAAAATTGGTACAAGCCGGTGTTTAAACTTTGCATTGCAAGTCGCACGCTCTTACCGCTAGGCTACCAGTACCCTTACCATGAGTTGTGACATTGAGGTTTTCGATAACGAGTATCGAGTTTACTGTGCATCTCGTTCGCATTAAAATAGTACAAGCGAGATCCACAGATAGTAAACTCGATACTCGTTATCGAACACCTCAATGTCACAACTCATGGTGAGGGTACTGGGTCCCGATTTTTGGCCTCGACTCTTGACATTTTAACCTCTGTTAGACTCAAGGAAACGGAATTTTAGAAACATGTTATGTAACTAATAATCGGTATTGAATCTGTACATATTGTGCAAAAATAATGCCGAGTAACGTTCAACCCTAAAGTTTTTTGAATTCGAGTGTACGACTCAAAAATCGGCCCCTGCGCTTGATTCCAGAAGAATCCAACTCTAAAATTATTCAAGAAGATTCTAAGAGATGGGTATAAAACGCTTTCCAATTGACTATGCAAATGTTATTCAGTTGAAAGCTGTGTAACAATGGATATTGCCTGCTCTTAGCTCTTAATTCCGACCTTAATAAATAACATCATTAAACTAGAATAATAATCGACATTCTTAATATATTCCGCTTTTTGAAGCAAAATTTGCGATGTGGCTAACTAGCTTTAAATAACAGTTACGTAAATAAAATAAATAAATATTACAGTGTGTTAATATTATCAAAACTGTTGTGAGCCATGTTACTACTACTTAGTTACAAACGGATAAACTCACGTGTAATTATATCGCACTAGGCAACATGTTTCGGGTAAGCTCTGATGGACAGCAGTGAGCGATACACCCTCAACGCGAGCGGTGTGTCCTGACTCGGCTTGAACTTACCTTACCTTAGCCGACGGGCCTGAGATCAAATCCTAGTAAAGGGAAATCTCAGAGGTGTAGGGTTTAACCCGGTATAGTTTTTATTTTTCTCTTTTACTTTTGTATATTCGACGTGTAAAAGTGCCCTTGTGGCCTACTTACTGAATAAACGTTTGAGTTTGAGTTTGAAACACATTGATTTGTGTAATCAGATTCGCTGTGCCCTACACAGCGTTCATCACCACACTTGAATTTGGAGTTACCCGACTGTAGTGTAACCTCCTCCTTACAAAAAACCACATCCATAATAAAACTGCTACTTTTATTGGTATGCAGTTTGTGTTCTTGGTGAGTAAGGTTCCCAGACCTCCAAGGAGTTGGAGGTCTAGAATTTATGTTGAATAGAAACATTTTGTGACAGTCATTTTTTTTTTATACAAGACTGACAAGCGTTTGACCTCAGTCACACCTGATAGTAAATGTGTGAAGAGGTCGAGGGTGTAGCACGCTGGTTCAACAGCTTATTCACTCTTAAGCAGTCTCAAAGAGTTCTATCCATCTATTTATCAGTCACAGCTGTCCAATACTAGATACACGAGTAGTATAGGGACCCGGGTATGTCATTAAACTACGTCCAACAAGGAGAGGTTGGGCACAGCGAAGTACCATCACACTCGAGTCTGGAGAAGCCCAACTGGGGATGTACCCTCCTCCTTACAGAAGACCACAGCCATAATAGCACTGCTACCTTTCAGGTATGTAGTGCTGTGTTCCTGATGGTGAGTAAGGTTCCCAGAGCTCCAAACCCCCTACGGGAAATAGCTAGTATACTTCATCATTTATTTATTTATTTATTTATTTTTTTATGACAAAGGTGGCAAACGAGCAGACGGATTGCCTGATGGTAAGCAATTACCGTCGCCCATGGGCACTCGCAACACCAAGGGAGTCACAAGCGCGTTGCCGACCTATAAGTGGGTTGGAGCTCTGGGAACCTTATTCACCATCAGGAACACAGCACTACATACCTGAAAGGTAGCAGTGCTATTATGGCTGTGGTCTTCTGTAAGGAGGAGGTACTTCCCCAGTTGGGCTTCTCCAGATTCAAGCGTGATGGTACTTCGCTGTGCCCTACCTCTCATTGTTGGACGTAGTTTAAGGACATACCCGGGTCCAAAATGTAAAGTTATTTTCAACGTTTTGAATTAAAGTAACTACTTACATTATTTTTGTATAATTAACATTTTAACGCATGGCTGCTGCTTGAATTTATGGATAAAACAGTATAAACAAATGAATATTGTTTCTCAATTTATACAAAGGCATTATTCATTGTAGTTTATAAATAGGTTTAGCTGTGTTAAAAAGTAACAAAGAAATAATATTAGGTTATTCTGAATTTAGTTTTAACAAGTATATGTGAGGAATACATGTTTTTATTTACTTGATCCTGTAATTTTGTAGTAGCATCATTGTAATTATCATTATTTAAATTAAAGATAAACACGGTTCTACTCACGTTTATTTAGTCACTCGCGCGACATGTTGCGACGGGCGACGCGATCGGCGAACCGAACGGACAATCAGCACTCTTAGTGCTTGAAAATGGAGGCCTATGTTCTTCGAAACATGTCGCGAGAGTGACTAAAAAAACGTGAGTAGAGCCGTGTTTATCTTTAGTTTATATAATATGTCACGAAAGTTTAAATACAAGACAATTATCATTAGTGGTACTCAGCGTGATGGTACTTCGCTGGTACTTCGATTCATATATCATCATCATCATCGTCGTCATCTCAGCCATAAGAACATAGGCCTCCACATGTACCGGTTGGAAGCGACCTGCATCCAGCGTCTTTTGGCGACCTTAATGAGTTCGTCTGTCCATCTTGCGGGTGGACGTCCTACGTTGCGCTTGCTAGCCCGTCGTCAACACTCGAGCACTTTTCCACCCCATCGGTCATCATAATATATTTGTAGGTATTCTTAACATCTACAGCTTCGGCCTGAAGTATTGAGCACCCATACTTATTATATGAAAATTCGATATTAGTGTAGTTTACATCTTTTCTGATGACATATTATCAATTAATTTAAACTGATTAGGTATTGGTCGTTGCGGTGACTGGTGATTGCATAGAAGAAAATTGGGAAAGTCACTTAGTTGTAGATCCGAGTTTTAAGTGCTTTTTGTTTTCTTATTTTTTTTTATGACAAAGGTGGCAAACGAGCAGACGGATTGCCTGATGGTAAGCAATTACCGTCGCCCATAGGCACCCGTAACACCAGGGGAGTCACAAGCGCGTTGCCGACCTTTAAGGGGGGTTGGAGCTCTGGGAACCTTACTCACCATCAGGAAGACAACACTACATACCTGAAAGGTAGCAGTGCTATTATGGCTGTGGTCTTCTGTAAGGAGGAGGTACTTCCCCAGTTGGGCTGCCCTAGATTCAAGCGTGATGGTCATCGCTGTGCCCTACCTCTCATTGTTGGACGTAGTTTAAGGACATACCCGGTTCTATTGTTGTGTACATAATATATTAAGGTTTGAAAAATATGAAAATTGTTTAACTGCATATAGAAAGAGATGATTTTTAGAGTTGGAATAAAAAAGTGTCTGCTCAAATGTGTCTGTAAACAAATAAATAATAAATAAATATTTCGGGACAATCTTACACAAATCGACCTAGTCCTACGGTAAGCGCAGTAAGGCTTGTGTTGTAGGTACTAGACGACGATATATATAATAGATAGACATACAAATACTTAAATACATAGAAAACACCCATGACTCAGGAACAAATATCTGTGCTCATCACACAAATAAATGCCCTGACTGGCATTTGATCCCAGGACCATCGGCTTCATAGGCAGGGTCACTACCCACTAGGCCAGACCGGTTGTCAAAAATTTGTTGAAATATAGAATAGTTTTCTACTAGTAGATAGTTGTATGTATGATATACTAGTGGCAAGGTATGATTGTAAACCTATCCATCAGTAATAGGGTACCCATCAGGATAGGCAACACGCATGTGTGAAGGCGGGCCATATGCTTGTTTTCCACCGTCGTTGTATATTTAAAAAATACTTATTGTATGCCCGAAACGGGTTACTGTTGTTACCTATTTCTATTTTAAATTTATATAGTAGTACCTATTACTTTTCTAAATAACAAACGTGAGATTCTAACAAAGTAATTGTACCTTCTTATATAGAAGCGGGTCACTCACATTTAAGTCAAATAGTGCTCGATATGTTTCTTTCCGTAACGAGGAGCCAATATATTTTGGCCAATATCGTATATTTAATCATAATATTCAGATTCAAGTGAGAATAAATAAACATTTCACTTCACATATTTATACAAGAGGATATTGGATATTAATCATAATAATATATGTATAAATAAACCAAACACATTTATCCCACCTAAATCTTCGCAAACATATACAAATCCCATACAAATATATCAGATTGTATGACTTCGAATGCAATAATTATATCATACCGAAAATCGTATTGCCAGCATTTTAGTCACTGTAAAATCATCTTTATTACTTGTAACGAAGGTTTAAAATCATTGTATAAGCGTACATATGGTTAGAGAATATTAGAGCTTTAAATATCCAATATGATAGTCCGAGAGACGAATGTAGATTACATTGTTGACGACACTACAAGTCTGGCTTAGTAGGTAGTACCGCCGGCACGGCTCAGCTACGACAATGAGCGACTTGCGGCGTGGCAAGCGTTTTATCTGTTCTTTGAGCGGTCAAGACGCGCAATACACTGCGGTTAGTTAGGATCACACGCAATGAACAAATAAAACGCTTGCCGCGCCGCAATTCGCACAATGTCGTGGACGGGCCGATAGGGCTTAAAGGTCCTTGAGTGGCGAGGCACCACAATGTGGACCGACGATATGTTAAGCGTAAATTATTGAAAATGTATACGTGAGTTCAACTGTTATAACTGAGTAGTTTTAGCATGACTCTCAAAAGTTTTAATTATATTAATTAGAAATTAAAGAACGGTAATATTTTAAAACGGAATGACAATTTTTTACAAATTTTTGTTTACAACTATTACGGTAAACATTAAAAATCTCTTATGTTTGGGAAAATAACTTATATTTAATACATAATTTTGCACTTGATTGTAGAAGAAAAATAATGTTCAAAACAATCAATAAACCAATTACGCCAGTTAATATATGACTCTCATATTTCAATCTTATAACTATCCTGCAATGTGGGTATGTAAAAAAAATGCGTTCGCGTGAAATCAACTCAATTTTGAAGCAGATATCTTTAACCTATTGACCTGACACACTTGTGTAAGTTCACTGGCAATGCAATATTATGGTACCACTGATCTCATCTGATACTGGAGCTAGAAAGTAGCCATAGGACTCCTAAAACACACTACATAAGCCCGCGATTAGGCTCGTTAGTATTCCCTTCGGTAAGATCTATATATATTTTTTATAGTATTTAATTAATGTAATTGTTTGATATGATTTCTTACAAGTTTACGCATATATTTTTAAGATTTTTTTTGTATACTGTTTTGAAAACATAAGTCCCGCCGAGTTCCTTGCCGGTCATAAAAGTCAAAATACTTCTCGGGTCAGAGGTGTAGGGTTAGAACCGGTGTGGTTTTTATTTTTCTCTTTTACTTTTGTATACTCGACGTGTAAAAGTGCCCTTGTGGCCTACTTACTGAATAAACCTTTGAGTTTGAGTTTGAGTGGTTGATGATTGTGCAAAAAATTTTGACCCGGGTATGTCCTTAAACTACGTCCAACAATGAGAGGTAGGGCACAGCGATGACCATCACGCTTGAATCTGGGGCAGCCCAACTGGGGAAGTACCTCCTCCTCACAGAAGACCACAGCCATAATAGCACTGCTACCTTTCAGGTCTGTAGTGTTGTGTTCCTGATGGTGAGTAAGGTTCCCAGAGCTCCAACCCCCCTTAAAGGCCGGCAACGCGCTTGTAACTCCCCTGGTGTTGCGGGTGCCCATGGGCGACGGTAATTGCTTACCACCAGGCAATCCGTCTGCTCGTTTGCCGCCTATGTCATAAAAAAAAAAAAAAAAAAAAAAAAAAAAAAAGTACAATCGACTAGAAAAGCTTATACAAAAATGTCAATACTGACAGAATGTTATTCAATGGTTGTCTCTCAGCCTAAACAGTGTTATAGTGACGTCAGTGATCTAGTTCTCGTGCTAAATAATACCACTGTTATCTGATTTGTGTGGTGATTAATGGAGCTTCTATACAGCTTTAGTTATATAACGCTCAATAAATGCCTATTTTATATCAAGTGTCGTAAACTTGCGGTATCAGAATGGAATAGTTTATTTTACCTCACTAGCTCGGAATTTTTTTGTTTATTCTTTAAAAACAGACAGCAAAGTTGTATTTTGTTACCGAAAGGGCAAAGTAATTTAATACAAATTGTGAATTATGAGTAGACTGTTTTTTGTTCACTTGGCAGCTGTCTGTTCCCATTTCATGCCTTAAAACGATCCCAACGCTCAAGATTCCACTTTTTAAGTCATTTGCTAGATCGGGTCTCAATATTTGCACGGCGGGTAAACACTTACTTTACTCCCTTATGAAACAAATAACTATTATTTTAAAAGAGAGCAAAGTTTGCGTATACCTTCTCTAGCTAGCGTAAGATTCTAAAATTGAACCAGGTTTACGAGGAACCTTGAGCGTTGGGAGGGTTTCAAGACACGAGAGGAAAACAAACTTTGGTGCCGCGTGTAACCGAAAATCTTTCAACTAAAGAACTAACGCTCCGTGTCCAGGATTACCACCTTCAGAATCTAACCCTTGATCTAACCACAACCAGGTAGCGAGAGTCTCCCAAGGTACTGGTCGAGACTCTTCATCAAGAGACAATGTTTATGCAGGTTCTAATTTTTTTCCATGATACGAAATATGTTTTTCTAACTCCATACACAACTTGCAATTGAATGCTCCTACTCACGCTGAAATGAATAAATAATTAAATATTATAAATCTTTATTTTTTAATTTTTGTAGTTTATTTTACTTTTAACCGCTGTTTCTGGATATTACAATGGTTTGTCAGGCTATTTAAATTAGTAATTAGTTTAGTTTAGTTTATTTTATTTCATGAAAGATAATTACATTATAAGTTTGTCTTATTTACAAATTTATAAGAACTTCAGTCATGATCGTCACATTATCATTTCAAAAATACTTAGTGATATAATTTTGTACAGTAATGGGTAAATGAATCTCCCAATAAGGATCGTCAACCAAAATATAAAACATCATTATATTCATTATTAAGTAAATATTAAGTAACATACTTCAAAAATTCAATAATCGTAAATATTGTCATAACATTACCAAAATAACTAAACCAATTTTTAAATATCATATTCGATAATGATTTTTGATACACTTGCTACCCATATTGTAAATTAAGACAGATACCTGTTGTACATTATTTTTCTTGTGTTCTAGTTCTAGGGTATTTAGTAGTTTACCATGGCTGACTCTGCTTTTTTATCTCTTTGCCCCCATTGCCCTAATTCGTCAAGAACTTTCACTGCTCATGGGCTCAAAGTCCACATTGGGCGCAAGCATAAAGATCTTCGGCCGGTTCCCTCGGTGCCAGAACACAGCACTCGGCCTGCTTCGCCATCAGCGGCGCAGGTGGTTCCGTCGCAGGTCGTTGGTTTGGATGATCTGGCGACTCTGAAACGATCAGTTCGAGTGTTGCGCCATATTCCTAAGGGTGCACGGAATCTTGCAGCAGGTAAAATGAGTGACCTTATAGAAAAATGTTTAGTCACTAATGGTGTAGCTGAGTGGTTTTCTTTGTTATCGTTTGCTTATTCTGCGCTAAAGACTCCGGAAACTTCTGGTTCCGGCAATCTGACAACCAAGGTTAAACGCAACATTGACTCAGGTTGTGCCTCCGGTTTTGCTGGTGTCGTTGAGGGGGGGGGAGAGGGTGGTAAGACCGCCCTCACTTGTTAAGACTATAGAGTCAAAGGTTTTTGAGGGCGATCTCAGGGGTGCAGTGCGGGTGCTTATGTCGGATAATGGCGTTGCGCCCTCTGGCTCTGAGACATTTACCGCATTACAGTCTAAGCATCCGTCTCCTTCCCGATTGCTTGTATTTCCGCAGGAACCTGATAATTCTATCGCTGCTTATTCAGTAAGACCCGAGGATGTAGCACAAGCGCTTAGCTCCTTTTCCAGCAGTTCCGCAGCGGGACTGGATGGCATCCGACCGGCGCATTTGAAGGAGCTTACATCAGGATCAGCAGGTGAAAACGGATTTCGGCTGTTGGAGTCTTTAACCAGATTGTGTAATTTTTTACTAAGTGGCCAGCTTAATGTATTAGTATGTCCCTATATTTTCGGGGCATCATTATGCGCGCTGTCTAAAAAAGACGGCGGTATAAGACCCATTGCCATCGGTAGCACTTTTAGGCGTTTGACGGCTAAACTTGGTTGCCGTGCCGTTAGAGAAGAGATGGCGGCTTACCTTCAACCTACTCAATTGGGTTTTGGGACGAAATTGGGTTGCGAGGCAGCTATTCATGGAGTTCGAGCTTTTTCCAGTAACCCAGATAATGCGGAGTGCGTTGTAATTAAGCTCGATCTCAAAAACGCCTTTAACTCTATTGAGCGGGACGTGTTGCTCTCGGAGGTTAAGGAGAAAGTTCCTTCCCTTTATCCTTTCCTGTTCCAGGTTTACGCTTCCCCATCCTTTTTATATTACAATGGGTCACTTATTAGTTCTCAAGTAGGAGCACAGCAGGGGGATCCACTAGGGCCCCTGTTGTTCAGCCTCGGGATCCACAAGGCAATATCAGATCTTCTGTCGCCTTTAAATTTATGGTATTTGGATGACGGTGTGTATCGGACTTGGAGGAAGGCCGGATATTGTTAGACAGGACCTAGTTGCGCTTCTTCCACGTTTCCGAGAACTGGGACTTGAGGTCAATTCAGATAAATGCGAATTCTACCCTTGCAGTGCCGATTCCCGGTCATCTTTTTCCATGTTTTGCAGCTTGCTTCCGAACATGAAAGAATTATCGCGTCAAACTTTTAACTTGTTGGGTTCTCCTATTTTCACAGAAGCTATCGCGGACGCCTTCGAGGCTCGGAGGCAACTTCTTTTGTCTGCAAGAGATAGATTAAAAGATTTGTCCGCACACGTTGCTCTTATTCTGTTGCGGCTCTGCTTCGCTGTCCCAAAGCTAACGTACTTTTTGCGCACCGTACCGGCTTGGCTTTATCCTGAGCTGTTGGACTCTTTTGATTGTGTTTTGCAAGAGTCGGTAGAGAGTCTTCTTAACGTGTCTCTTGATCCCGACCAGTGGGTTCTGGCGTCATTACCCATTCGAAGTGGAGGATTAGGAGTCCGGCGCGCTCGTGACGTGAGTTTGCCAGCATTCCTTGCGTCTGCGGGTGGGGTTGTGGGCCTTGTTACTAAAATTTTAAGTTTAAATGGTAACAATGTAGCCATACCTTACGCGGCGGATGCTTTGGTGGCTTGGAAAGCTCTCAATCGGGGTGAGCCTGTGCCTGAAAAGTCGGACATTCAGCGGTTGTGGGATGACGTTGGGGTAAAGCGAGTGTTCGTTAGCCTGCTGGAGAGATCGTCAGGAGTGGACAGGGCAAGACTCCTTGCAGGATCGAGCCCAGAGTCGGGGGCGTGGCTGCATGCGCTTCCCTCTCCGCATTTGGGCACCCTCCTCGATAGCGACTCGGTGCGTGTGGCCGTGGCTCTTCGCCTGGGCTGCGATGTTTGCGTTCCTCATTTATGCATCTGTGGCACTATGGTGGAGAGTAACGGTCACCACGCGTTGAGTTGTTGCCGGTGTGCTGGAAGATTCCCTCGCCATCATGCTCTAAACGACATCATCCGCAGGGCGCTTATTTCGGCAAATGTGCCATGTTTGCTTGAGCCCCCAGGCCTTAGCCGGTCAGATGGCAAGAGACCGGATGGTATGACACTGGTGCCGTGGCAGAAAGGAAAGTGCCTGCTTTGGGACGCTACTTGCGTCAGCACTATTGCGGCATCGCACATTGGTCGTACCTCTGGTGTGGCAGGTGCAGCTGCAGAGCTGGCCGCTTTCAGAAAACGGGCGAAGTATGCGTGCTTGGATGGCTTTTTGTTTGTTCCTCTGGCGGTGGAGACGAGTGGTTGTTGGTGCTCAGACGCAAAATCTTTTTTTAAGGATATAGGTAGTAGGTTGCGAGACAGAGGGCTTGATGGGTTATCAATCGCAATTCAGCGTGGAAACGCAGCAAGTGTCCTGGGCACCTTTGCGCCTGGAGTGACGCGGGCGGGTTATTTGACTAAATATGAGTGTGATCGTTTTTTGTGTATTATTGTGTTTTTTTAATGTATTTAAAAAAAAAAAAAAAAAAATTACTACATCTATATATATAAATCTCAAAGTCCTGACTGACTGACTGACTGACTCACTTAAATCAACGCACAGCCCAAACCGCTGGGTCTAAAGTTTCCAAACTCGGCACACAGGTTCCTTATAAGGTCTAGGGGTGCACTAAGAAAGGATTTTTGAAAATTCACCCTCTAAGGGGGTGAAATGGGGGTCCAAAGTTTGTATGGGGATTTATGATTAGTTACACCAATTAATTTGAAACTTCACAATAGTATTCCTAACGACAAATGAGTAAACACGTGTTTCAGCATTTTGAGAATTCAACCCTAATAGGAGAAAATGGGGTTTAAAAAGTCTGAAAAACGACATGTGTATGTTTCCTATGGTTAATCGGGTCGCTGTTGACAAAAACAACAACGGTTTTAAAATATGTGCACTAAAAAAGTATTTTTCAAAAAGAGGGTAAGTATATAAAAAAAGAATTACATTTCCCACTCTTCACAGTAGTACTTAATAAGGAACAAGATGAGTAATTTCAGCGTCATTTGATATGAAATGAGATGAGCGTTTTTTAATCGCTTATGGGGTTGGAATGTAGGTACAGTCATACGCAAATGAAGGTGTCAAAAGTCCGTATTGCCTTTAAATAAAGATATGCTACACTGCACAAATGTGCAGTCGTTTGTAGACGTTTCATATACTTAATAGGCATAAAAAAATTAATAGGCATAAAAAAATTGGCTAAGTGCGAGTCAGACTCGCGCGCGAAGAGTTCCGTATCATTAGTAAATAAAACAGTTTTTTATGGTAACACTTTTCATAAGATATAGCCGTCAGACAGACAGACAGACCGACGTTTTAAGTCTAAGCAATAAGGTTCCGTTCTTACAATTTGGGTACGGAATCCTAAGAAAGCGAAGTTTTACGGGAAAGTGGTTTAAAAGTTTAAGTGTTAACACACATAGGTACATACATACAACAGGCGGTGTTCTAAGCTACTAAGCTAAGCTGTTAGCTAGAGACGTATGAACCTTATTGCTACGACATAAAGTTCATACGTGTCTAATTAACAGTGTTGTTTGCAATTCAATTATACTTAATCCTTCGATTCCAAATTACAAAATTTTGGGATTTTGAAAAATCCTTTCAGTAGTGTGTGTGTGTAGCCCATTTATAGATAAAGGCTATATATCATAAGCGAAGACCAAAAGTAACTATTCTACGCGGACGAAGTCGCGGGCAGAAGCTAGTCATATATAAGAATCGTCAGTACTTAACTAACAACAAAAAGTATAATAAATAATTAATTCAAAAGTCTACAATATATATACAATATATATTGTATATACAATAATACGTATGTACTCATAAGTATGTCAATAAGACCCATTATTGTATATACAATAATACGTATGTACTCATAAGTATGTCAATGCATTAAATTAAGTAACAATAATTCATAATTAAAATTTCAATTTCATGTACTCGTTAATTGAGTACAAAGGGTTTTCCAACAAAAGGTTTCTCAAACGGCTCCTGAATGTTTCGTCACATGGCTCATGCCTCAGTTCGGCAGATAAGTGCTCGAAATAAGTGGGTCCGATGACGCGTGGATTCCTTCTTGAAAGAGCCATGCGTCGAGGTACTGACCTCAGGCGTCCTGTTGATCGAAGTAATTTACCCGGACAATCTACTTTTGAAAAAGTTGAGAAATTCTTACGCACAAACATAAGGCGGTCGAAGAGATGCTGTGAGTAGTGAGTCATTATGCGCTGCGAAATAAAAAGCTCCCTACAGGGGTGGCGGTATTTAACTCCGACAAGTACACGGATTGCTCGTTTTTGTAATATCAGGACTCTTTTGGCATCTGTAGAGGAACCCCAGATCAGAGTGCCGTATGACATTATGGAGTGGAAATGAGCAAAGTACACCTGCTTAAGAGCTTCCTGTGATATGAGGGGTTTTAGTTTTCGCAACGCAAACACTGCACTTCCCAATTTATTACAAACACCGTCAACATGGCTCTTCCAATTCAAATTGGAATCGACTGTAAACCCGAGGAATTTACTTTCTTCACACAATGGCATCGGACAGTTGGCCATACACGGTGGTAGAGGAACCCTCCGACCAGAGAACAAAATTATATTTGATTTTGTGCAGTTTAATAATAGTCCATTGGCTGAAAACCAGGACTGCAGCTGGTTAGAGGCATCATTATTTTTTATTCTCAGCTGGTCGTAAGATTCCGCAGTTACCAACACAGTTGTGTCGTCCGCAAACAACACGGACAAACCAGCTACAACATTTGATGGCAGGTCATTTATAAATAATAAAAATAGAGTATTTCCGAGTGCAGAGCCCTGGGGAATACCAATATTCACACACCCTTCATCAGATTGCAGCTGTTTGCCGTCAGCAAGAAGTTTCACTATTTGTTTGAGGCCCGATAAAAAGGACGAGAACAGTAGGTGCGCTTTATCGCGGACGCCGTAATGTGTTAGTTTGTTGAGCAACAGAGTGTGACTTATCACGTCAAATGCCTTCAACAGGTCACACAATACTCCAGCCACTTTATTTTTGTCATCCAAACCAGACACTATGGAGTCGAACATCTTGTACGCCGCAGTAGTAGTCGACATTTGCCGTTTGAATGGACTGTTTGGATCATAACTGTGAATATTTTTTTTTTTGTGATTTAAGCTAGTTTGAAAATAAGTTAAATTTACATTTTAAATATCTTAAGCTGTTTTAATATCATAATATTTACAAATAAAAAAAATACCTTCATAAGTAAAAAAAATGTTAAAAAAAATTGTGTTACCTTTATCAGAGTTACAGCTTTCAATTGCTAGTTGATTATGGAGTTCGAAAAATATATTTTGTATCATATAAAAAAAAAACATTATAATAATATGAGTAACGAGTTTACGATCCAAATTGGAGAAGTTACAAAGCTGTATTTAATTTAGTTTAAGCGAGTTTGTAGACCTAAAGCTTTATATGAAGTTAGATGAACAGATACAATCACGAAGAGATTTGAACTGCCTACTTACAAGTGGAAACTGTAATTTCTTTCTTAAGGCAAGACGAATCCATTGTAAATAAAATAAATAAATAAATATTTGGGGACAATCTTACACAAATCAACGGTACGGTAGGCTTAGTTAGGCTTGTGTTGACAAGACGACGATATATATAATAGATAGATACATATAAATACTTAAATACATAGAAAATACCCATGACTCAGGAACAAATAGCTGTGCTCATCACACAAATAAATGCCGTGACTGGGAATCGAACCCAGGACCATCGGCTTCACAGGCAGGGTCACTACCCACTAGGCCAGACCGGTCGTCAATTATAGACGACGGACAGATAGATAGATATAAATACTTAAATATAATTTATTAGTGCGCATCACACAAATAAATGCCCTGACTGGGATTCGAACCCAGGAACATAGGCTTCATAGGCAGGGTCACTACCCACTAGGCCAGACCGGCCGTCAAAACGATTGTTCGGATAATGCCTACACCTGTTTGGAAACATCGAAAGACCCTGACCTCAACGGCGTGGCTTATCCGAGGACCCGTGTGGCAATATTAATTTAATTAAATTTAATCTCGACGACATACTGTCGCTCAACAAGTACTATTGTAAGTCGAATGGGCGAGAAACTCTGCAAATCCACACAATAATACTTATTGTTAAACTTTACGAGCGATTCTATTTAATATAGCTTATTAAATAATTTTATTGTAATAAAATATCCAGTCGTAAACTTTATACAATATGAAAAAATATGAATGTAAATTTGGTGCCCCAAAACATAATGCCATACTGGAGTTTAGAATGTAGTATACATTAGTTAAGCAAATTTTAATGTCTTAATAAAATTGTTTCAAAATAATTATTTAACTGTACTTTGGATATCGTCCATATATTAATACAAATAAACGGGACTTAATCGTAAATATTAACTTAAAAAAAATGATTTTTTATTTTATTTGTTATAATGTGTAAAAACAGCGAATGTTTAATACTGGTTAAACATTCGCTGTTTTTACACATTATAACAAATAAAATAAAAAAACATTTTTTTTTAACTAGACTACTGACACTATACTACTAACTAATAAAGACTACTGAGTCTTTATTATATTGTATACAAAAATGTGATTTTGCAGGTTTGACAAATTTTTTTGGTTAAGAAAACACGAATAAATGGTTGTTTTCACAGAAAAGTCCCAAAAAACAATGGAAGGTGCAATATTAACAATAAATTATTGGTGTAATGTGATAAACCCATACACGTACCATTTAACTAGACGGAGTGTGCTAATAATAATACCACGATCGAAAGGGATGGTCTTATGTACTTTCCAAATGCAGAGAAGGCGATATTTTCGTCCATCCTTGTCATAGTCTCACATATTTTTGTTCCCCTCCAATCTGGTCCCATCAGAACTGTCAAAGTTGGAGGGGAACAGACAAATTTAATACAATTGGAGTTTTCTTGGGTTTTCAACCAAAGTTGCGGTAATTAATACAGAATAAGCTAATGTTTTTGTTATAAACAATGTCCTGTAAAGCTAAACTATAGTGAATTGTTACATTTTGGGCTACAAAAGCCAGAATATCTTTGGCGCTCGCGGATGCGTTCTCCAGTCATTATTCCTCCTAGGATAAAATCAACAAAATTTTTCAATTTGTGAAAGATGGCAGACAGATGCTGGATGCGACAAGCTGAAGTCAGGGCGCTATGGTACTCTTTAGGAGAGGGCTATGTCCAGCATTGGACTATAGCCTGATGATGATGATGATGTGATACATTAGTACGAACCACATTTGCATATCTTTCCGGTATAAACGCCCCGTTACCTCCCACCGGCAGTCCTGTTCGCATTATCCCCTTCGCTACAGCCTACATACAGGCTTCACTGATACAGATAAATTGTACTACATGTAGGTCATGGATGGAACAGTCGAGTTTTGTTCAGTGAAAGATAAGAAAGGTTGATTTTGTTGGCGATAAGTTAGTCGAATCGACAAAATTATCGGTTAGAACGACGTGAAATTTAAGTACAAGCCATTTTATTTAAAGTTGTATAATCAACTTTTTTTTCATTTTTTTTTTTGTGTGGTTTCTGCTGAGCATTATGAGTTCTTTCGATCCTGTCCCAAAAGTTTCATACATTTTTTATTACTTCCGTTCCGTTACCACCATATAAAATGTATGAAAAATTGTAACGGAATGGAATAAAAAGCTTGGGGCATATTTTTCTCCTATCAGGCTCGAAAGATACCTCACTCACTCATGACTCATGATTCTGAGTAAAAACTACCCAAAAAAATCCAAATAAAAAAAAAACTTAAGTATACAACTTTATATAAAATGGCCCAGAGGCACCAATTATGGACGGTTTTAGTTGACAGGTGTCAATGATGGACATTTCATTCTTAAGTCAAAGATCGTATGATTGACAGGTGATTGACGTAATATTTATGTATAATGATAAGAGTGAACGTCCATAATGGGTCCTTGTCAATTATAAGTGTGGTTACCTTATTGTTTTTACAGAAAAAATATTGACTGTACAAATAACAAGGATAGGTGCTATATTAACCCTCACAATTTGGTGAAATATGATAAAACCAACTTAAAGTTTTATTCAAATATAATAACTAATTTGGGTTATATTTGTCACGACTAAAAAGGATATTTCAAATGTAAATATAGCCTGGGCAGAGAGTACCATTTTGTACCGTTTGGGGTAGGGACGCTAGGGTCCATGGGGTCCCAGCGCGCACAAACTTTTTGCAGAAATCGCGAAGCGTCTGGTTGATGTAACTGGTGACCGAAGAGCTGGCGGCTTCCTCGCACAACGTATCAGCATTGCGATACAACGAGGAAATGCCGCCAGCATCCTTGGTACAATGCCTCAAGGGCCTTTTTTAGATTTTATACTGTAACTAGTTAAGTACTTGTAGTTATCATAAAACGATTGCAATTTCTGTAAATAAATGTATGGACAATATTTGAAACTAAAAAGTATATAAAAATAACAATTCAATAACAATATTTTAAGGTTTTCAAAATGATGATCAATAAAACAAAAAGCGCTTGAATGCAGTAAAGTATTTAGTGTATTCGTGGTACGGTCAATTCAGAAAATATGAATAATGAGATAAAATTAAATATCCAAGCCATTACTGTATAAATATATTCCCGGAAAAATATAATAGTATTTTCAAGGCAAGAGTGAATATGCTGTAACTGAACCAGCGTGCTACACTCTCGACCTCGACACTTACCATCAGGTGTGACTGAGGTCAAACGCTGGTTAGTCCTGTAAAAAAAATACGCCACAGTGAGAAAATATAGTTTGTCATATTAAATATACATAGCTATATTATCGGACGTGACTATGTGTGGATAAACTCAATTTCCTAATTTATTTTTTTTCCCGATTTTTTTGTGTTAAAATATTTGCAATTTGGAAAAAATGTAACTGCTGCACTAACCCCATATCCATAATCACCTCAATCAACTCAATCCCTGATTGTTTTCAATATATAACAACGCATAAAATAAAAAAGTACTTTCGTTGGTGTGTACTCGTATATAAAACATTACCCAAAAGTGATAATATTTTATTAAAATGCGGGTAGAAGTAAATTGCCTTCATAACTTTGCTTACAAGTATAGTTTGTTCGCAACCCACGCTAATAAAGCAACTATAATTTTTAATAGTGTATATTAAGTGAAACCTGAAACAGTTTCAGGAAAATGGTGTAGGAGGGCACACTAATGGCAATGTGGGAGTATTTGCGTCATTGATACTTGTTCTTGTTAGTGTATTTTAGTAATTATATTCCATTTTATAATGGCGGCGACAGCCAAACATGCCAAGTACGCCCCTTTAACCTTTTGAACGCCAAGCACCACTAAAGTGGTCGCGTGATGTCGTGCCTGCCACGCCACCGACCACTAAAGTGGCTATGGCGGACGCTGTCCAAGCAATTGTCCTTCTGACAAATTAGGTTTATATTTGTATTTAAACTTTCGTGAGACATATCTGATAAATTAAACATTAACACGGCTCTACTCACGTTTATTTAGTCACTCGCGCGACACGGAGAAAAGTGCTTGATAATGGAGGCCTATCCATTATCACTAAGAGTGCTGAGTGTCCGTTGCTGCGTGTCTGCTGCTCGCGCCGCTCTTGATGTCAAAACCGATTGAGGGCGGTCCGACACCGGAGCCGCTGTAATGGTAGACCGCGATTTTTTTAGGTTTATATTTGTTCTTCACAAGTCATACCATGGCGTACACGTCACATTTTGACGCGAAAGGAAAAGCGTTCAAAAGGTTAAAGTCCGCCTACGACTTTGTGCTGGTGGCGATTAACGGGGGCCTGGGGGTAGCAGGCCATTTTCTTCTTTAAGGAGCTGGGGCGTCGTTGCGGGAGAGGGGTTGCGATCCTCGCTCTGGTTCAGCAGGTCTCCATTGCTGTCCAGAGAGGCAACACAGCTGGAGTAATAGGGCCATTTTATTTAAAGTCGTACACTCAACTTTTTTTTAATTTGGATTTTTTTGTGTGGTTTCTACTCAGAATCATGAGCTCTTTGAAGGAGAAAAGTGTCAGAAAATTTTCATACATCTTTTATCACTTCCGTTCCGTTACCGCCATATGAAATGTATGAAAAATAGTAACGGAATGGAAGAAAAGCTTGGGACACATGTTTAACAGCATGACTGCTAACCACCTCTTTCTCCCCAGATATGGATATTCGGCGGCGTATGGTGCTCCGTCTGGCTAGCAGTCGACGTGTGGATGTGCACAGCATCCATTCTGAACCTGTGCGCCATCTCCCTCGACCGCTACGTGGCTGTCACCCGCCCCGTCAGCTATCCTAGTATCATGAGTCGTCGGAGAGCTAAAGCACTCATAGCCGGCTTATGGGTGTTGTCGTTTGTCATCTGTTTTCCACCGTTGGTTGGCTGGAAGGATAAGAAGGTAAGAGAAACTATCTGTACATATTTATATTGACGACTGTTTTGGCCTAGTGGGTAGTGGCCCTGCCTATGAAGCCGATGGTCCTGGGTTCGATTCCCAGTCGGGGCATTTTATTAGTGTGATGAGCACAGATATTCGTTCCTGAGTCATGGGTGTTTTCTATGTATTTAAGTATTTATATGTATTTATCTATTATATATATATATCGTCGTCTAGTACCTACAACACAAGCCTTACTTAGCTTACCGTAGGATTAGGTCGGTTTGTGTAAGATTGTCCCGAAATATTTATTTATTATTTATTTATATAAATTAATAATTACAGGACATTCCTATACAGATTGACTGAGCCCCACGGTAAGATCAATAATGCTTGTGCTATGGGTTTTCAGAATATACAAATACTTAAATACATATATAAAACACCCATGACTCAAGAACAAATATCTGTGCTCAATCCATAAATAATTACCGACTTACCATTCTAAAATGACGCTGCTGTCCGTCCGCCGGTGGTTTCATGTTAAAGTTTAAGTACAATATCCATAATGATTGCCGTGTGATGCCGGCTGACTAGAATAGCACCAGCCCATCTCCTCCCGCGGGTGTAGTAAGAGGTGACAAAAAAAAATCCTACGGACGGGCAGCAGCGTCCGTCGAAACCAAATCTACAGCTACTACGTTCACCAACCCGCCTCCAAGCGTGGCGACTATGGCAACTACCACCAAGATGATACAAGTCATATTTGTGGGAGGCTTATGTCCAGCAGTGGACTGCATACGGTTGAAATGTATGTAATGATATATGTATCCATTATGAACAAAAACTAAGCCTGCACATACTGAAATTTAATTTCAACCTTGTCTTACTCATATTCTAAAAATACTTTACCTTAAAACTATGCATCTCCCCACAAGACCACTTAAGGCGCTTCGAAATATACATTAGAGAGAACCATTTAGCCATATTCACAAAATTATGCCTTAAGTAGGGTGTAAGTGTCATTTACTTTGCCAGATGTCGCATCTTGTGAGTGTTCTTGCTAAATAATTATTTAGCTTAGCTATACCTTTCCGGACCATGGTTATGTTGTATTTGATGACAGGTTTGGCCTAGTGGGTAGTTACACTGCCTATGAAGCCGCTAGTCCTGGGTTCAAATCCCAGCAAGCGCATTTCTTTGTGTGATGAGAACAGATGTTTGTTTCTAAGTTATGGGTATTTTATATGTCTATTTAAGTATTTATTGTATATTTTATATGTCGTTGGCTGAGTACCCACAACATAAGCCTTCTTGAGCATACCGTGGGGCTCAGTCAATTTGTGTAAGAATGACCTGAAATATTTATCCTTTATTTAATGAATACAAGCCCTAAAAACATTGTCACTAGTACTTTTGAGTCCATTACTTCATGTGAGACTTAGATGTATCAGTAAGTATAAACAAATTATTAAATAAAACATAATTGTTTTAACAACAAACAATGAATTTACTGCCAAAAGGTATTCAAAACCAGTTGACCGTCGGAACAAACAGAGATTAATGATTTTGTAGCATTAATAAGGTAACCAAATACCTTATTGTTAATATTTATAAATCACAAATTAAATCGACCAACAGCCCGAAGTAAAATAATAAATGAAGTTCAAACCGTAAATGGAATTTATATTTAGACATGAACTGACGTCATTGTTAGTTACGCAATTCAACTTGTACTTCATACATAATTAAAACATTTGAAGTTTCAAACCCTATAACTGACAAATCAATACAACGGAATTCACAAATATAAACTTGCGGAACCACTTAAACGTACCATGACACAAACAAAATTAGACTCAAATAACACCGTAAAGTTCACACGAATGCTTGTAATTTGCGCGTGGGAAATAAATAAGACGATGAGACAGGTGCCAGACCGAGCGTCAAGGGTTAATAAGTAATAAGGTAAATGGCGTTTACCTTTCATTTGGAAAACGGCCTTTTGAAATGAAAACAGAGGACATTTTGAGTTAGTTGAACTGCCATTAGGTTTGGCGATTGCTTCGCAACTTTGAGCAACTACTGTGTTTAGTCGAAACATCAGCGATGTGTGAAATACAGATAAATATTTATGTTTTTACCACGATTACTCATGTGTAAATTGCGAAATATTTACACAAAGTTGGATTTATTATGTTATTTGAAAGTTCTGAAACTTTCAGAATTGTCATGAGCGATAAGGTAAATTTAAATTTCAAACACGAAAAGTT